>CM058168.1:29893636-30461136 GCA_030254885.1 Vitis rotundifolia | reverse complement strand
TCTCCCAAAATATGAAAAATTTATTTTTGAAAATTCATAAGTATTCTTTTTGAAAATTTCTAGATATCAATCTCCTAGGCTGTAGGTCTAAATAAACCATCTTTTAACTTGTTTAAGGTTTGACATTTTGAGAGAAACTCAACCTAACTTGCCTTATCATTCTCAATCTCTTAACAAAGATTTAATGTTTGAATGTTGGGCTGTTAGAAGACTTGCAT
Organism: Vitis rotundifolia; assembly: GCA_030254885.1. Lineage (NCBI taxonomy): Eukaryota > Viridiplantae > Streptophyta > Magnoliopsida > Vitales > Vitaceae > Vitis > Vitis rotundifolia. The sequence goes on along the minus strand of CM058168.1, from coordinate 30,460,918 downwards.
CTCTTCAATGAGGCTGAGGAGAATCTACTAAAGCAAATTTGAGATTGTTGTATTACAAAAATAGATCAAGTTGTAGGTTCTAGAGAGTAAGTCTTAGGAGTAAGCTATGAGGTAATTGTATATGACTTGATCTCAAATAGTGTATTTTATATTAGATGTCTTAAACTTAGTGATGTTTCATCTCCACAATTAGGTAATTCTATATGACTTGAACTCAAATAATGAATTTTATATTAAAGGTCTTAGACTTAGTGGTGTTTTATCTCCATAGTTATTGTGGGGGCTTTTCACATGAAAATTATTGTTTTATTACTTTGATATTTGATTGTTTTGATTATCCTTGTTATTTCTCGAAATTAAATTGGGTTAATATAATTCAACTCTTATATTATAAATTTTTAAAAATCATTCATTCACTCCCTTTGGGTGTTACCCCATTGGACAAACAGTTTTTATTAATAGTACATAGTCATATATATAAGTCATGATTTGGAATAAAGAAAGTATTTGGTCTTCATCTTTTTGAAAAGAAAACACATAATCAAATGTATAGTTAAAAATTGTAAGAACCAAAATTTTTAGCCTTTCCCACGAAACCATGAGGAGGACTAGTTGTGCTTTCCGTGTCTACTTGGTTATTCTTCAATCCTTAATTGGCTTCTAATTAGGTAGGATTAATGCTTCAGGATTTGGTGGGTAAAATAAAGTTGGGACAAATTAAATTTTTGTTGCTTTATCCTAATTAAAAAAGTAATAAAAAGTGGACTTAGGACCAAGAAACTATTTAATTGTTGTTGTTTCATAGAAGATTATGATTAATGTATCAATAAAGCATCCTCTAATTCTAAAGTGAAAGCACTAACAATGGTTTTGGATAAAGAAATCATCCACTTACTCTACTTTTTGGGAGAAAAATTTGACTGAAGACTTTAGGATAGAAAAATCATCTAATCAACTTTTTCATGTAATATATGTTATGTAGTGATTATTAATTTAATCATCACTATCCATCTAAAAAATGATAGTCCATCTTAGGTGGATTCAAATGTCTTCAAATCACTATTAATTTGAAGTAAGCCCACAAAATTCTTCTCCTATGAATTCTCATGGTCAAATTTACCATACGATTGTTTGAGTACTTATTTTAATCCATAAGAATTAACCAGTGTACACACCTTTTGCTATGGATACTACAATAATTAAAAATAACGTTGATCTATGTAGATTTTCTCTTCCAATGCCCTATTAAAAAAATGCTATCTTCAAATTCAATTGGTGAATTATCATGTTAAAAAAAAACTATCAATATCCTAATGAAGGAAATCCTTAATACATATGTTTCTTCCATTTTTTTTCTTTAGCAACCAACCTTGTCTTATATTTTTTTACCAAGCCATTTGGTTTTAATTTTCTTTGGAAAAAATATCCTACTATTTTTCAAATGTAGACAAATTCAAATACTCACCTGCTTTTGTATAAATTAATTTATTTTTTAATTTAGTTCAATCTCGTCGCTTTATTTTAGAATGGTTTTGAGCTTGATAAAATAGTTTTAGAAATAGTAATTATTTTGTTATAATCTTTATTTTTATTTTCGAACATTTTCTAAATAAAACATGTATAAATAAACATTTACAAAATAATTATGACTTCTCATGAAATATCTTTCATAGAAATATCATAAATATTGTATATATTAATTAGAAGGTACTCCATACCTTAGAGTCATGTAGCTGATCATTTCAATTTCAAATGTAATATATTTTCAAATATTTAAATTTTATAAAATAATAATATCTAGTCTTAGTAATTATTTGGAATAAAGAAAGTAACCAATCTTCATCTTCCTTTTTTTTTTTTTTTTTGAAGTCATTTCCAAGGAAAACACATAACAAGGAACTAAAGAAGTTGGTAAAGTGAAAGTACTAACAAAGGTTTTGGTAAAGAAAGCATCCACTTTCTCTGCTTTTAGGGTCATTGATAAATGATAAAACATACCTCGGTACAAGAGAAAAATCTGACTAAAGACTTTGGAAGTAATATTATTTTATTAATGTAATCATCACCTTCAATTTAGAAAATGATTATTTCCTAATTCTTTTCATAAGTTCACATGTAATCATTTCATTTTTTTTAACGAGATATGAAAAAAATAATTATGCCATGAAAATAAATTCTCAAAAAAGTAAAAACACTTTTATTCAGGTCTCATTAAGTTTAAACAATGATTATAATAAATAAATAAATAAATTCTAGATTATATCTAAAAAATAGTACCTACATCATAATTTGAAATCACTTCAAAACATCATTCACCAACCAATTAAATTAACAATGAGTAACCTTGTTCCTCCACCATTCTTGGATCATCATCTCCAAATCCATGAGATGATAGTGGATTGACCAAAGATTATTGCTAAATATATATATATATAGTAAATGTTGTAGTAAAATGGTGCTATGCACTTGTTCACCATTTTATGTGTTGTCTCTGTTTATTGACATGGGAATGCCCAAAACCCTATCAACTTGATCATGTTTAAATGTTCATACCTTCATTCAATATTTTCTGTAAAGAATGTTCATAAAGCATGGAGTTAAAATTCCATTTTATTATTTCCTCAATTTGATTATTGAATTCTTATTTTATTTCATATTATGTTGTATTAAATACTTAACTTAATTTTGCTAAATTTATTTTGATTTTTTTCTCCATTTCTCTATTGATGAGTTGTTGTTTGAAGTTCACAAAAATGTGAATATTGAATAATAATTTTAATTTTAATTTTATATAGATCTCAAGAAAGTATTTAAAATAAAAATAAATTCTTAGTTTAGACTTTCTCTCATTTTTAAGGTATTTACATTAAAACTTTGACACTTTTAGGAAGAATTATGATATTAATTTGAAAAAAATATGGAGGTATAGAGAATCAATATTATGCAAAATCCCAAGGCGGTAGAGATAATTTCTTCCTTTCAAACTTGACATGAATCGGGTTGACCCAGGTCAAGTCAATAGGCCCAAATTCAGACCCAATAAGACATGTGCAGTTTGGACTGGACTCAGCTTTGAATCACTTTTGTAGGCCCAAATCCAACTATCTCCTCCAACTTTCTTAATCCAAATGCTTTTCTATTTGTCTAATAAATTAAAAGAGATAAGGGGATCACTTGACTTTTTATATAATAAAAATAATTATTGAGAATTAATTTTATTAGATTGAATTTCTATACATATTAAAATAAAAATCTAAATGAAAACTAATTCAATTTTTTATTTTATTTACATATTAATTGTTTTATGAGTGAAAATAATATTTTTAAATTAATATAGTATTTCAATACATGCATCTTGTTACCACCAAGTTATTGCATCTATAATACATCTATGTTGCGCCATCTCACTTGAGTGGCCTACATAGCAATGATTTTAGTTTCATATTTTTAAATAATTATTTAAATAGAAAATAAAAGTAAAAATAGAACGAAATAGACTCATAGAGTATTATATTTGTGAGTACTCGTCAAAACAGTGTAACACCATATAAAATGGGACACTTAAGAAAAATGAATATTGAAAAAATATTATGGAGAAAAGGAGATTGAAAATATAAGGCATGTTGAAAAAATTAATAAGATTATAAATGTAAGACTTTATAATTAATAAAAGAACAATTGATTTTACAAATTTTTTGTTGGTCTTTTAAATAAAAGAGTAATGTTACATCTTTAGTTGATTTTTTTTTAATAATATTTATAAAAAAAAATTATATTAGATTTTATTGATTTTGAAATAAAATAATATTTATAAAAAATTATATTAGACATTATTGAATTTGAAATAAAATAGAGAAAAAATTTGATAGATGGCATGACTAAATAATTAATTAAATTAAGCGTGTTTAGTAGTGTTTTGATTCAAAGTGTTTTTAGTGAAAATATTTTCTCAGAAAGTATTTTTATGAGAATCATTCATAAAATGTTTTTATAGAAAAATAATATAAATGATTTTTTAATTATTTTTCAAATTTTTAAAAATGTTTTTTAAAATTTTCTAAACAACTAATGTTTTTTTAAAAAAAAAAAAAAAACACTTTTTAAACGAAAAGTGCTTTGGACTTCAAATAAATAAAGAGATTTGAGAATATGATTTAAAAGGAAAAAAGAAAAAAATTAAAATGTTCCATCTTCTAAAACCTAGAAGAATCCTGCAAATCTAATATATGTTTTTTAATGTCGAAGTTCCTATTGTATTCATTTTATACCGTCCAAGAGTGCTAGAATTTCTAACCTTAGTTTAAAATTTAAAAATTGAGAATATCATTGTTTATTAATAAATTATTTTAGAAAATATAGATGTTAATTAATATGGTTTATAGCATTTCCTCTAAGATTATAATATTGATTGAGATGTCTTGGACTCACCTTAAAAATACAATAATTATACTAATTTGATTGACTAATTGACTCAAAAAATAGTTTTTTTTTTTTTTTTTTGAAAAAAAAATCAAACTTCATAATAGAAAAAAAAATGCTAATATTATAATTATGAGTTTTGACTATTCAATTTCAATTTTTAAACTGTTAAATACAAATATTTCTATATAATGATATATAATTTTATTTTACTTTTTTGAAAAAAATTCTAGAATGTTGTTCATTAAAATGGTCATTCTATGTTATACCTCCCATTCTCATCCACGGAGGATAATTAATATTCTAATATTTTTCATTCCACTTGCCCTATATGGAGAATAATTAATATTATAATAATTTTCATTCCACGTACACTTAGATCATAGCATATAATATTTTTGCTGACTCAGAAAATGGAGTCATTTGCCAAAATTTTCTCCTTCTTCTAGATTGAGAATTCCAAACCATTCCATTTTGGACTTTCCATTTTCCATGTCATGTATGTGATGTCACACGAGCTCGTGGGTGCAATTTTCATTGACTGGATTTTTATATACCATACAGATTTTTTTTTAATTCTCACCCCTTTAATATAGTAGCATTCATCATTAATTCTAGAATGTTGTTGATTAAAATGGTCATTCAATGTTATACCTCCTATTCCCATCCGCCGAGGATAATTAATATTTTAATATTTTTCATTCCACTTACGCTTGCATTGTTGATTAAAATATTTTAATATTTTAGCAAATTTAGAAAAATGGACTCATTTGCCAAAATTTTCTCCTTCTTCAAGATTGAGTATTTCAAACCATTCCATTTTACATTTTCCATGTCATGCATGTGATGTCACACACACTTGTGGCTGCAATTTTCATTGACAGGATTTTTATATACCATACATTTTTTTTTTTTTTATTCTCAACCCTCTATATGGTAGTATTAATTATTTTCTTTCTTCAATCATTTATGAGTCTATTTTCCACTTAGATATGAATCTATTTTCCACATCAGATATTTTTGACTGAGTCATCAAATCCAAATCCACATTCCTAAATCCAACTAAACATTTATACATACACATGCTTATATATATATAAAAGTATATTTTTTTATAATTTTGTTTTTGTCTTGAACTTTTCTTTAAATAATCAAATAAGAGAAAAAAATTATTCTTTTCTTTTATTTCTTTGAAATTTTTCAGGAACTATTAGTCTAGACTATGTGATTAATTTTATTTTCTTTTTATGTACATAAAGAAAAGGAGAAAGAATTTGTTAGGTAGATTGTTATAATAGTAATGATGAATAAACAAAAAAATAAAAATATGAAAAAATATATATATAATTTAGAAGAAAAAAGCTCAATAACTTGATTGAGATGTCTATTTAATCAAGAATAAAAATACTATAATTATATTAACTTGATTAACTAATTGATTAGAAAGACAATTTTCTATGATGTTCATATGAGAAATATAAGATACAATAATTTTTCAATTATAGTAATTCACAAATATTTTAAATATTTACATATATATTAAAAGAAGAATGAAACTTCATGATAAAACAAAATGGTTATGAGTTTTGGCATTTAATTTTAATTTTTTAAAATCATTAATTTTCCTTTTCAAGAAATACTAATATTACTTTGTAATGATATATAAAAATAATATTTTAAAAAATTAAAGAAAGTTATTGATTGAAATTGTCATCCTATGCTACGCCTCCTAAGGAGAATGATAAACATTTTCGTATTTTTTATTTCACCACTATACCATAGAATATTTTGCTAGCTTAGAAAAATAGAGTTATTTACCAATTAAAATGGGTGCAATTTTCTTTGCATAATATAATAATAAACCTTTTCATTAACTGTTTTTTCAAATACCATGCACCAAATTATTATTATTATTATTACCTTTTATAGCTCTCAAATACCTTTTATAGTTGACCTCTTCTCCTTTTTATTTATTGATTTTGTGCATGGAGTGGATGTACATCCTTATTTATTAAAATCAACTTGATTGAAAAATGTTAAATCATATAATTTAGTTACGCTTTTTTTCCCCAAATATCTATAACAAGTATTAAATTGATTTAAATATTTGACATACATCACTAATAATAACGGGGCTAACATTGTACATTCAATTTCTTTTCAAATTAAAAGATATCAAATGTAGCCCATGAAACAATTGGTTCTAGTTAATTCTTTTGTTTTTTTTTTCAATGATCTGATAGTTGAGATTTCTCAATTTGAAGAGAGTTGTTTTAAAGAAAACACCTTTGAATTAAGGATGAGGTTGAAAAAATGATTTCCAAATTGGGATTGGGCCCCGACTCATGGATCTTAAGTTAAAGCGAGCTTCAGCCCTTTGGTTGTAGCACTAATTCTATCTTCTTGTGGCCTAAACTTGGGCCATGAACAAATTGGCTCCCATACATGCTTTAATAAAAACAAATACTAGTTGAAAATAATCCATTCTATACATATTGAAATATAAACAAGATTATTGTTCTTTTTCTAATTAAGATTCTTAAATAAATTGGGATGCAATGAAAAGACTAAATAGTTGTTTACAAAAGGATGGAGGACAACTCTTTTTAAAAGAAGGAATCAAAGGATTTAATTAAAGAAAGAGAGAGAAGGGTTCATGATTAGGCATACAAGAAAAATCAACCTTTCTTTCCAATGGATTATCACATTTAAGTGTTGGCTTGAGAAAAAAGACACTTTTTACCTTTGCCTTGCATTGGTTGAGGATTGGAAGGTAGGAACAATAAATAAATCAATTGGAAGAATTGAATCATTTATTGCTTTGAACTTGAGGTCTCACTCATCCAAATCCCTATTGGTGAGAAGACCCATGGTGAGAAGATTGATTGTCATCCCAAAAAGTGATCAAGGGCAACTAAAGTAGAACATATGATGTTACCGCCTATTTTATAAAAAATGGAAATGTATTCAAATGTCTCCTAACTCTTTAATATTTATTCGGTAGTGTATGGTTTCCAATATATGACACTTGTTTTTTGAGTTTTAAGTTACCATATTGATTGGAAAAATACTAAATGAATGACTATTGCATTATCACAAAACCAAAATAATAATAATGATAATAATAAGGAAAAAAGACATTATTTTAACTTTATAAACAAGATTGCACTTGTATAATGACAATATAGATTATTTGCCAACATAAGAATGTAAAAGCCATTTGTAATATGTAACACATAATAAATGGGAGTGGAACGAGTTAATTTCTTCTTGCTCCTTGCCTGCAAGTGCTCCTTTTAGACTTTCTGATCTTTTTGTGAATGTTCTCTTCAATAATCCAAACAAACCGTTTAGGTTTCCCAATTACGAAAACGAGACACCCAAGAGACAACCCAATAACCAATCCACATCCATATCCCATTAATGTGATTTTCCAATCAAATCCACCATCAAACTCTGCATCCACTTCTTTTGAAGGCTTTGGTGTTTCATCAGCTATGCATTTCTTTGACAACGGAAATCCACACAACCCTGAGTTCTCATTGTATGAATCATTTCCAAATGTCTCAAACTGATTACCTCGAGGTATGAATCCAGTAAGATGGTTTTGGGAAAGATTCAAAACTTCAAGAAATGTCAAACTAGTTAATTCTTGAGGAATTCTCCCAATTAGCTCGTTTGAAGAGAGGTCCAATGATTCAAGCAACTTCAAATTCCCAAAAGATGATGGGATATGTCCTGCAAGGTTGTTATGAGACAAATTGAGCCCTCGAAGTCCATTAAGATTTCCAATGGACTTTGGAATCTCTCCTTGGAATTTATTGCTTGATAAATCAATTGTTGTGAAAGTATTCAAGATTTTCACAAATTCAATCTCCAACCCCTTGATTGTCACCATTACGGAATCTTGATAATAGTACTCCCCCATATATTTTCTTGTCATGTTGCCTTCATCTATGTTCATTGTTGCTTTCAAACTTCTCAAATACATGTCAGGCAAGTCACCCTCGAAATCATTGTGAGCAAGATCAATGATTCTTAGGCTCATGAATGGGGATTTGATTTTGGAATGCCCTATATGACCATGGAAACTATTAGAACGTAAAATAAGAACTTGCAACTTTGGAAGAGTTCCCAACCAATGGGGAAATGTATCATTTATCTCATTATTCCCAAGGTCTAAAACTTCAAGTTTTTGACAAATGATCAAAGATCGAGGTATTGGGCCTTCCAATTGATTATCGTTGAAGTCAAGATTCCTGATAGCATTGCCCTTTAAAAATGATTGAGGAATGACGCCATGAAATCGATTCCTTCGTAAATTCAAAACAGAGAGATATTCGCTAAAATTCCCCAAACAATGAGGAAGCATGCCACTCAAGTTGTTGTCAGACAAATCAAGAACTCCCATGGAACTCACTTTGCAAATCAACGGTGAGATTTCTCCACTCAATTTGTTATGGGATGCTGAAAAGAAAAATGTAGAATTTGGAGGAGTTGGAAGTGGTCCTTGCAACAAGTTGGAATGAAGATCTAGAATATATAAATTTTCCCATGGAAGCATCTCAAACCCACTTATCGAGTTATAAGAGAGATTCAAGTACCACAATGCATCATTTCCCATATTCCACGACCATACTCCACTAATCTTATTGTTTGAAAGGTCTAGCCTCTCAATGTTGGGTAAAATGGAGTTGAAATTGCCAGAGGTGGTCAATGAGAGCATGTTGTTTGAGAGATCAAGCACAGTAAGATTTCTAAGATTTCCAAACTTGCTTATCTCCAAAACGCCACTAAAGTTATTTGAAGAAAGATAAAGATATCTAAGGTTTACAAGCTTAAATATTGAACTTGGAATTGGCCCATGTAACTTATTCATCTTCAAAAAAATCAACTCCAATGAATCAGATTGGAATTCACCAATATGACCAGTGAGTTTGTTATGATCGAGAAGTAACACCACCAATGATGGTAGAGTATACAACCAAGATGGTATTGTCCCATTGAATAAGTTATACCTTAAATTGACAAAGGATAGACTTAAAAACCCATTTACATGAGAAGGAATGACTCCTTCTAGCTGATTAATAGAGAAGTCTAAATCCTGAAGGTTGGTTAGATTTCCAATTGATGGTGGAAGCTGACCGCTGAAATTGTTGACAGAAAGGTCTAATGAAACTAAATTTCTAAGGTTATTAAAAACATTTGGAATTTTACCACTAAAATGATTAGAAAGGAGGTTCAAGGAAGTGATTTGTGTAAGGTTCTCAAGGGAAGCAGGGATGGACCCTGAGAATTCGCAATAGAAGAGATCCAAAGTCTGTAAAGACTGTAGATTGCCAATGGAAGCAGGAAGCTCTCCACTGAAATTTGTGGATGATAAATACAACTCCACCAGGGAATTGTTCTCACTAAATCGTGGGAAGTTTCCACTGAGATCATTATTTCCCCGTAAGTCGAGAACCTCGAGTTTCGGAAGATGAATGTCATGGTCAGGGAATCTCCCATACAATCCACACTGAGAGAGATCTAATGATATCAAAGAAGACCGATTTAGCAAGGAATTAGGAAAAACTGAAGAGATGGAAATACCTCCAAGGTGAAGCTTCTGCAATTTGGTTAAATTTTGAACCAGAGAATTGAAGCCATGCGGGGCAAATTCTGCTTCATAATTCCCGGACAGATCAAGTGAAACCAAGTTGGAGAGATGGAAGATTTCTGGTGCAATTTTTCCAGAAAATGCAGAGTAGGAGAGATTGAGATGCGTCAAGGTTGAGAAACGGCCAAACCCAGCTGAAACAGAGGAGTAATTGAAGTCATTGGAAGCAAGGTTGAGCCTTCGCAGGTGAGGAAAAAGGAAGAGGATACTATTGGAATGGATGATGCCAAAGAGCCAACTGCAACTGAGGTCCAGCCCAATTACATGGCCTGTCACCTTATCACATGTGACCCCATCCCATGAGCAGCAATCAGTACCCTTCTTCCAAGACTCTGTTTTGGGATAAGACATGACACCATATGTTTCGCAATCCGAAGAACTGGAATTGTTGATAGAAAATGATTGCTTAAGCTGGAGCAAAGCAAGGGTCTGATGATGAGGGCACAGTGGTTTAGTGGAATTAGAGAAAGAAGAGGAAAGAAGCTGAGAGCATGAGAGGAAGAAAATAAAACAGAGGAGGAGTTTAGACATCATTCTACCCAAAAGCAATTGAGAGAGTGAGGTGGGATGAGAGAAATGGTGATGAGGATTCTCCACTTTATATAAAAATGTTTCACTCTAACTTTACCCTTCTCTTCTTCACTATGGAAAACTACTTGGAAATTTCCAACTCAAATGAGGGACCAGAGAAGACTTTCTTGTTAAAATTTCTCATTACAGAAAGACCACAATGTTACGTTCGTCTTTTGATATAAATAAAAATAATTTTTTTTCATAAAACAAATTTTAAATTTTATAAAATTTTTTATATGTGATGATTAGACATAACTAAAGAAGAGAAGATAAAATATGAATTATTTTAAGTTTTAAAAATGATATTCAATCCTAATAATTTATCTTTTAGTTGAATTTAAGTTGAGTTTAATGACTTTCCTTAATCTACTTAAAACAACTTCAACAATCAAAGAAGACCTTTCTTGTTACAGTTTCCAGCTCATTAGAGTTTTAATTATTATTTTTTATCAGCACTGGTATAGATTGGGACTGTAAAAAATAAAAAATAAAAAAAATTAAAATCAAAATACTTCCTGTATATTTGAAGTACAAAAATGAAATTTTATAAATAGGAGAAATGAAACCTAGACACTGAAACTAGAGCACTTAGTTTTAGGTCGCATTGGCCTTCATAACAAAGAAAGCAAAAAGAAAGATTTCTTATTAGTCTTTTTAAAAATTAATAAATAAATTTCATAAACAAAATTATTATAAAAGGTAAAATTCCACATTCCAAGAATTAACAAATTAAAGCTACGCACTGATACGATTTCTAAAACCCTTAATTAAGTCATATAAATGGATTAAAGTACCGATTATAATTTTTAAAATTGATCACGTAAAATGTGGTTCAAAATAAATGACTTTCTTGACTTTGACTTCTATGAGTCAAGAAAGTCACAGCTAATTAGGAGTTTGTAACACAGCAAAGATATTTTTTTAATAATGCTTCTTTTGTAAACATAAAATAAATAAATAAATAAAAATAAAAATAAAATAAAAAATAAATTATTATTTAAAATTATCTATTAAGTCTTTTAAATAATTAATTAAAAAAGAAAATTTATATCTATCAACTTAAAGATAATGATTTATTACAATAGCATTGATGGTAAAATTTATGAGAATCTTAACAAATCAATTCCCTCTTAAAACAGTAAAAGTCCATGAAAAATTAGATTAAACATTTTAGTTATTCCAAAATATCCTAATTAGTGTAAATTAATCATTTTCTTTGACAAGTGGTATAAAGAAAGTACGATAAATAATAATAATAATAATAATAATAATAATAGTGTCATTTGAGAAGTGACATCTTTTTTTTTCAGATTTACTAAGTCTTTTTTTCGATATTTCAAGTGAATCCCATTGAAAATGTTATTCATAGTCGCAATGATAATATCTTGGTCATCTTGCACAAAATCTTGTGAATTCCTCTTTTTAATAACATCAAAATATAACATAAGGATGCGTGGGAAAGCACCAACAATTTCTTTTCTCTAGATTAATAATGGAAAACTTGATGTCCAATAATGGTATAGATTAGGACAATAAAATTTAAAATAATAGATCAAAATACAACATGATGAGTTGAGGTAGAATAATGATATTTTAAAGTTCAAGTTATTTATTACCTATAGAAAGGAAAAGAAAGGATACCAAGTAGAATGAAAAATTATCAAAGACTTGTTTTTTTGAGAACATGTAAACTTAAAAGTTAATATCTTATATACCTTTTTCTATGGACGCCAACATCTTTTACCTTTCCTACCTTATCCCCTTTGGACTTTTTTTTTTTTTTTTCTCTTTTTTCCTTTATTATTTTTTTCCATCATTACTATGCCTTAATATTTTGCTAGTACAAGCGCTATAATATTTTGAGAAATTTATATGTTTTGATTTATCTATTTGTATCTCATTCATTTTTCTTTTCATCCACTAAATTCTATACCTTAACCAATTTTTACTCTTGGTTTTTGTATGAACTAGTATATAATTGTCCTCTTTAAAAAAAATGAAAAAAAAAAAAAAAAAAACCCACAACATTATTATCTCATTTTCTTTCAACTGTCTACTTAAAAAAGTTATGAGAAGAAGGATTTCATGTAATATCCTAGATAAATAAATAAAATATAATAAGGAATTCATCTCTAATTATCTTAATTGATTTATTACAAAAATAATAATAACAAAAATCAAATAAAAATGAAAATTATTTAAAAACTTGTGAAAAATTTAAATTTATTTCATTCAAATTAAAAAAAGTGGTATTACTATAAGGCACTGTCATTCTTTTGAATTCATACCAAGATCTTAAATAAGGTATAATTTTAATATTTGTCTCTTTTTTATTCTAAGTCATCCACCATAAATTGTTTGGGCTCCACTCCTCACATTATTGGTGTGGAGAAGGAGTCTACAAGTGGAATTTAATGCACCAACCAAGCATGACTTTGAATAAAACCGTGTGGTCCTAATTCATAATAATTTGTTTTATGTAGGCATACAACTTGTTTGGATTAGCTCATTCTATTCAAACCTAATATGATATTTAAATGAAATTAAATATCAAGGTTTAAGTTAAGTTTTTTTTTTTTTTCTATATTTAATTTGGGTTAGACGCGGACAAAGATTCTAATTTAACTCGAACTTGATTTAATATTTTTATAATATTTGTAACCTATATTATCCTATATAATAATATTATTGTTTTTAGATTTTTTTAAGGAAAATATCATATTATAATTATATCATACATATTTTTTATTTTTTAGAAATATATAAATTTATTTATTTATTTATTTTTGTTGTTATCTTGAAATTTTATCTCATTTACTATCTAAATTTTGGTACAAATATATAGAAATTCCTTTCTAAAAAAAATATTATTGATGAATTTTGAATCATATGAGTGAACTCAAATCTAAATCACTTACTTGATCTTAACATAAGGTTAGAAAAATGAGATGTAGCCTTTACAGTCATCATAATCTATTTCTTGAATCCTTCGATTAAACCATAAAGAGATTAAAGTGATACTAATTTTTCAAATTTATTAGGTAGATTGTAGTTTAAAATAAATAACTTGATGAAACATGTCTCTTGACTTTGACTTCTATGAGTCAAGAAGTCACAAACAAGGAGTTTGCAACACGGTAAATAAATTTTCTTTATAAAGAATCTTTTGCCAAAAAAAAAAAAAAAAAACACAAATCAGCCTCCAAAATTATCTACTAAGTCTTCTAAGTAATTAATTAAAAGAAAATTTTATATCTATCAACTTAAAGACAATGATCGACTATAATTGGATCAGTAGTAAACTTATTAGAACCTTGACCAATCAATTTCCAATTAAGGTTATAGAAGTCCATGAAAAATTACATTAAGCATTTTAGTTATTTCAAAATATCCTAATTAAAGTATATTGTTAGTTTATACTATTGTACATGTGACCTCTAGTCATAAATAATGTGATAAGTAAATAGGGTAAATCAAATGTTCTCCCTAAAACTTTTATTGAAACATTTTTGAAAGTGATACACTAGTAAATAAAGTATGATAAATATATATATATATATATATAAAGAACTCCTCTCATTTGAGAAGTGGCATATTTTTTTTTTTATTTAATTCATTATATCTTCTTTTCAATACTTCAAGTGAAACCCATGGAAATATTGTTCAAAGTTAGAATGACAATGTCTTGGTCATCCAACACAAAAATGTGTGAATTCCTCTTTTTAATAATGTTGAAATATAACATAAGAATATATAAGAAAACACCAACCATTGACTTAGGGTGGGAAAAATATTTACTAATTTCACTCTTTTCCGTGAATATGATAATATTTCTAGAGTTTACTCTATGATAAAGCAATTTAGATGGTCCCTCCCGAAAAAGATTCACCAAAATTCTTTGCATATTAATTTCATTGTAGTTAACAAGTCTTCAATTTCTAAAATGGAAGTTTATCTTTACCTACCCAGAGGGGGAAAAAAATATACCAAGCATAATGAAAAACAAACAAAGATTTTGTTTCTTAAAAATAAACACACCTATGAACTCAAAGGTATTATCTTGAATATTCCTATGTTTCAATAACTTGTACCACTTCTATTTGTTTTGCACTCATAATAAATTTAAAATTCTAAAACCAACCCAAAATTTGAACTCACCTTCCTCCTATCAATTTATATATGTTGATTTATTATTTTTCTCACTTACTTTGCTTTTCATCCACAAAATTCTATTCCTTATCCATTTTGCATTTTTTGATATTTTGCATGTACCAAAATATATTGTGTGTATGTATTTTTTTTTTGTTTCAATTAAACTAGTGTTATCTTATGCACATTAATTATAGTGTCCCATGAGCTTGACTTCTATGAGTCAATAGAGTAATTTGTAAGCTAGGAGTATGTAACACGGCAAAGTCTCTTTTATATGAAACATCATAAATGGTCATGAAATTTTTTTGAGTTTTTCTTTCAATCAACATTGGTGTAGGGACTATGAAATTGAAAAATCAAAGAAGACTATGTTGAGTTAAAAATGCTAGACCTATAACCGTCTTTCTCTTGTTCTTCCTATATCCAAATATGTTATAATGTCCCTTGACCTTGACTTCTATGAGTCAATAGAGTATTTTGTAAGCTAGGAGTTTGCAACACGACAAAGTCTCTTTTATATGAAACATCATATATGGTCATAAAATTTTTGGAGTTTTTCTTTCAATCAACATTGGTGTAGGGACTATGTAATTGAAAAATCAAAGAAGACTATGTTGAGTTAAAAATGCTAGACCTATAACCGTCTTTCTCTTGTTCTTCCTATATCCAAATATGTTATAATGTCCCTTGACCTTGACTTCTATGAATCAATAGAGTAATTTGTAAGTTAGGAGTATGCAACACGGTAAAGTCTCTTTTATATGAAACATCATAAATGGTCATGAAATTTTTGGAGTTTTTCTTTCAATCAACATTGGTGTAGGGACTAAGAAATTTAAAAATCAAAGAAAATTATGTTGAGTTAAAAATGCTAGACCTATAACTTATTTAGGTTTTTCTCTTATTCTTCCTATATCCAAATATGTTATAATGTTCTTTGAGCTTGACTTCTATGAGTCAATAGTGTAATTTGTAAGTTAGGAATATGCAACATGGCAAAGTCTCTTTTATATGAAACATCATAAATGATCATAAAATGTTTGGAGTTTTTCTTTCAATCAGCATTGGTGTAGGGACTACAAAATTGCAAAATCATGTGGCAGTAGTATGGACCCCACTCAAGATTGTACACATTTGGCTATTTTTTTAAATTTACAATTGAAGCTGAGTTTAATAAAAAAAAAAAAAAAAAAAAAGATATGGTGATCAGTCGACTTTTCATATAATATAAATAAATGTTGAAAATTAATTTTATTAGATTAAATTTCTATGCATATTAAAATAAAAATGTGAATGAAAATGGATCCAATTTTTTTATTTTATTTACATAATAAAATTTGTTATCAATTTCTTAATAGTAAAGATATTAAATTTTCTTTTCTTTTCTTTTCTTTTCTTTAAACGATAGGTTTACTTTGTTTTATGAGTGAAAATAATATTTTTAAATGAGTATAATATTCCAATACATGCTTCCTATTACTATCAAGTTATTACATCTATCATGCATTTATGTTGCAACCTACGAGGCAATGATTTTAGTTTCAGATTTTTTAAATAATTATTTAAATAGAAAGTGAAAATAAAAATAAACTTTATTATTAAGGAGAATTACCCTTAAGGATAGACTGAGAAAAAAAAATGATGGAAAATGGTGGGTAAATTTTATAATTCATGTGAAGGGAAGAGTGAAATTATGATAATTCTTCTAAAGGTCTTATTTTGTTTAAATGTCAAGACTGCCCTTAATGAGTGAAAAGCAACAGCAAAGAAAAAAGTCTTCTTCAACCTACCTGTAACTTGTCGGTGTTGTAGAAGAAAAAATGGAAAGAGGAAAAATGTCCAACACTTCGTCATGATCTAAAACCGTTTACATAAAACTTGTTTTTTTGTGTGAATTTAGCAAGAAATCCATTAAAGGTAAGTTTTTTTTTTTAAATGCCAAAAAAAAAAATACGTCAGTTTATGCAAAAAATAAATCAATAATTTAAAAATCGAAATGAAGGAATGAAAAGTTAATAATTTTAACAATATAGATCTAAGATATTAGATTTGAAATATTGAAAAAGGTTTTGAGAAAAAAATTACATTTTTTATGTAAAATGTTATTTAAATTTATTAGTTTAAATTATTTTATATTATTTTGGTCATATTGATGATGTGTTTTTATTTTTAATTTATTTTCTAGGTGGGTTCTTTTATATGATTATTATTGATTTTCATGGAAAATGCTTGCATTTTAGTTTTGTTGTTAAGACTTCTTTGACATGGTAAAAGAAAATTTTTTTTGAATTGTTTCATGCTTGTTTGGAACCACTTTATTTGGGTATTTATGAACATATTTGAATTTTCATTGAAAAATTAAAATTATAATCAATTTATACATATTTTATATAATAAAGAACAATATTTGTTGTATATTAGACATGCATATGCCAAAAACCCCACAACTGTTCAGTTTCATAAAAAATTTAAAATTTTCAAAATTTTTACCTTATCGTAATGTATCGTAATGTTATTGTCTTTATATTGTAATTGTAATGTATTTTTATTGTACATTTATATTTTTATATAAAAAAAACCCACAACTGCCCAATTTCATAAGAAATTTGAAATTTTCAAAATTTTACCTTATCGTAATGTATCGTAATGTTATTGTATTTATATTGTAATTGTAGTGTATTTTTATTATACATTTATATTTTTATATAAAAAAACCTACAACTGCCCAGTTTCATAAGAAAATTGAAATTTTCAAAATTTTACCTTATCGTAATGTATCGTAATGTTATTGTATTTATATTGTAATTGTAGTATATTTTTATTGTACATTTATATTTTTATATAAAAAAATTAATTTTATAGATTTTTTTTTTATACATCATTGGATTACCATCAACAACTTCATGAATTAAAATTACAATAGTGTATTTTTGTTGTCTTTTTATAATTTTGGCTTGCAAGGATGCTTTATGATAGGAATACAACATGATAGCCTAGAAATGCTAGTTCAATAAAAAATAAATTCAATATTTTATCATTTTGGTATATTGTAATATATCGTAATATTAATATTTTTTTATTGTAACTATATTGCATTTGTATTGTATTTATACTTTATAATTGTTAGGAAAGAAGATGTACTTCTCAATTAGTAAATAGACTTGAGAAATTCAGGGTAATTTAGTCTAATAAAAGTATCAGGTCTTCATAAGAATTATCAAATTTACCCACCCTTTTTAGTATTTTTTTTTTCCTAGCTTACCCTTACCAGTAATTCTCCCTTATTATTATAAGGCCACAAAATATCATTGGGTTTTTTTATCAACATAAATATTAAAATTTTATTTCTTCAAATTAATAATAAATAATAAATTTTAAAAAAGTTATGATAAATAACAATATTTTTATTAAATAATCAAGTATTATATTTTAAAAATCACACTATTCATAATAAATTAATAATATTTATTTATTTATTTAGCGAAAAAGATGCAAGTATAAATTCATGAATATTATAAACAAATTTCTAAAATCACTGACTTTTAAAAATGAATATTAGAATTTATATTTTTTTTATTAAAATCAATAATAAAATTATAATGCATACTAATATTTTTAAAATAAATATTAATATTTTAAAATGGTAAGAGATAAATATAACATGAATGAATATTAGTTTGTTTAAATGAATAATTATAAAAAAAAAATGCTTTTTCTTTATTGATTTTGTGCACTATGTTCAACCTTATTTATTAAAGTCAGATTGATTGAAAAATGTTAAATTATATAATTTATTTATGTTTTTTTCTTCAAATATCTATAGAAATTATAGAATTGATTTAAATTTTTAACATAGATCACTAACAATGATATTCTTTCAAATGAAATGATATCAAGTGGCCCTTTCGTAAATTTTTCTTAACCATAATGTGATAGTTGACAATTCTCAATAACATATATTTGAAAAATGATTTCCAATGAAATACCAATTGAGCTTTGGTTGCAATGGTTATACCTTGTCATGGTCTGAACTTGGCCTGGTCATGGCTCCTATACATGTTTTAATCAAATAAAATACTAGTTGTTATAATATACCCATACATATTTAATATAAACAAATTATTGTTCTTTCCCTATATAATAATAAAGTATGAATTATCAGAAAAAAAAAAAAAAAAAAAAAAAAAAGGTGGTGTTTGGAAACACTTTTTGTCTTTTGTTTTTTTTGTTTTTAAATTCTTCTATAAAATCTAGTCATTTTTTTTTTAGCAAGAGAGGAGATTTATCTTATATTTTTAAAATTTTAAAAACTTTATGTTCTTAAATTTTAAAAAAAAATTAAAAATTAGTTTTGAAAACATAATGCAAGTCCCTACTTATATAAAAGTTTTGTTTTCTAAAAAGAATAAAAATTAGAAGTATGTCCAAATTCCTACTAAGTCTTAAATATCCATTAGTGTTTGATTAATCTCTAAGATATAGAAATTGCTTTTTGATGAATCTTAAGTTATCATGTTGATTGGAAAAATATTGAACCTAATGACTATTACATTGTCACAAAAAAGAAAAAAAAGGAAAAAAGAAAAAAATATTATTTTAATTTTACAAACAATATTACACTTTTATAATAACAAGTAGATTATTTGCTAACAAATGTAAAATCCATTTATAATCTGTAGCATAAAATACAATGCAGTTGGAATAAGCTATTTTCTTCTTGCTCCTCTTCTACAAGTACTTTTTTTAGACCTTGTGATCTTCTTGTGAATGTTCCCTTCGACCATCATTGTCAACCATTTAGGTTTCCCAATTAAGAAAATGAGACACCCAAGAGACAACCCAATTATCAATCCACATCCATATCCCATCAATGTGATTTTCCAATCAAACCCACTTTCAAACTCTGCATCCATCTCTTCTGAAGGCTCTAGTGTTTCATCAGCTGTGCATTTCTTTGATAATGGAAATCCACATAGCCCTGAGTTCCCATTGTATGAATCATTTCCAAATGTCTCAAACTGATTGCCTCGAGGTATAAGTCCAATGAGATTGTTTTGGGAAAGATTCAAAACTTCAAGAAATGTCAAACTTGTTAGTTCTTGAGGAATTCTCCCAATGAGCTTGTTTGAAGAGAGGTCCAATGATTCAAGTAACTTCAAATTCCCAAAAGATGATGGGATATCTCCTGCAAGGTTGTTATGAGACAAATTGAGCCCTCGAAGTGAATTAAGATTTCCAATGGACTTGGGAATCTCTCCTTGGAATTTATTGCTTGATAAATCAATTGTTGTGAAAGTATTCAAGATTTTAACAAATTCAATCTCCAACCCCTTGATTGTCACCATTACGGAATCTTGATAATAACTGTTCCCCATATATTTTCTTGTCATGTTGCGTTCATCTACATTCATTGTTGCTTTCAAACTTCTCAAATACATTTCAGGCAAATCACCCTCGAAATCATTGTGAGCAAGATCAATGATTCTTAGGCTCATGAATGGGGATTTGATTTTGGAATGCCCTATATGACCATGAAAACTATTAGAACGCAAAACAAGAACTTGCAACTCTAGAAGAGTTCCCAACCAATGGGGAAATGTATCATTTATCTCATTATTCCCAAGGTCTAAAACTTCAAGTTTTCTACAAATGATCAAAGATCGAGGTACTGGGCCTTCCAATTGATTATCGTTGAAGTCAAGATTCCTGATAGCATTGCCCTTTAAAAATGTTTGAGGAATGATGCCATGAAATCGATTCCTTCGTAAATTCAAAACAGAGAGATATTTGCTAAAATTTCCCAAACAATGAGGAAGCATGCCACTCAAGTTGTTGTTAGACAAATCAAGAATTCCCATGGAACTCACTTTGCAAATCAACGGTGAGATTTCTCCACTCAATTTGTTATGGGATACTGAAAAGAAAAATGTAGAATTTGGAGGAATTGGAAGTGGTCCTTGCAACAAGTTGGAATGAAGATCTAGAATATATAAATTTTCCCATGGAAGCATCTCAAACCCACTTATCGAGTTATAAGAGAGATTCAAGTACCTCAATGCATCATTTCCCATATTCCACGACCATACTCCACTAATCTTATTGTTTGAAAGGTCTAGCCTCTCAATGTTGGGTAAAATGGAGTTGAAATTGCCAGAGGTGGTCAATGAGAGCATGTTGTTTGAGAGATCAAGCACAGTAAGATTTCTAAGATTTCCAAACTTGCTTGTCTCCAAAACGCCACTAAAGTTATTTGAAGAAAGATAAAGATATCTAAGGTTTACAAGCTTAAATATTGAACTTGGAATTGGCCCATGTAACTTATTCATCTTCAAAAAAATCAACTCCAATGAATCAGATTGGAATTCACCAATATGACCAGTGAGTTTGTTATGATCGAGAAATAACACCACCAATGATGGTAGAGTATACAACCAAGATGGTATTGTCCCCTTGAATAAGTTATATCCTAAGTCGACATAGGATAGACTTGAAAACCCATTCACAAAAGAAGGAATGACTCCTTCTAGCTGATTACCAAACAAGGCTAAGTCCTGAAGGTTTGTTAAATTTCCAATTGATGGTGGAAGTTGACCACTAAAATTGTTGCCAAAAAGGTCTAATGAAATTAAATTTTTAAGGTTATTAAAAACATTTGGAAGTTTACCACTAAAATGATTTTGACTGAGGTGCAAGAAAGTGATTTGTGTTAGGTTTTCTAACGAAGCAGGGATGAATCCTGAGAACTCGCAATCAGAGAGATACAAACTCTGTAAAGACTTTAGATTTCCAATTGAAGTAGGGATAGACGCTGAGAATTGGCAATCAGAGACATACAAAGTCTTTAAAGACTTTAGATTGCGAATTGAAGTTGGTAGCTCTCCACTCAAATTTTTGGATGATAAATACAACTCCACCAGGGAATTGTTCTCACTGAATCGTGGGAAGTTTCCACTGAGATCATTATTCCGTAAGTCGAGAACCTCGAGTTTCGAAAGATGAATGTCATGGTCAGGGAATCTCCCATACAATCCACACTGAGAGAGATCTAATGATATCAAAGAAGACCGATTTAGCAAGGAATTAGGAAAAACTGAAGAGATGAAAATACCTCCAAGGTGAAACTTCTGCAATTTGGTTAAATTTTGAACCAGAGAATTGAAGCCATGCGAGGCAAATTCTGCTTCATAATTCCCGGACATATCAAGTGAAACCAAGTTGGAGAGATGGAAGATTTCAGGTGCAATTTTTCCATAAAATACAGAGTAGGAGAGATTGAGATGCGTCAAGGTTGAGAAGCGGCCAAACCCAGCTGAAACAGAGGAGAAATTGAAGTCATTGGAAGCAAGGTTGAGCCTTCGCAGGTGAGGAAAGAGGAAGAGGGTACTATTGGAATGGATGACGCCAAAGAGCCAGCTACAACTGAGGTCCAGCCCAATTACATGGCCTGTCACCTTATCACATGTGACCCCATCCCATGAGCAGCAATCACTACCCTTCTTCCAAGACTCTGTTTTGGGATAAGACGTGACACCATAGCTATCGCAATGAGAAGAACTGGAACTGTTGATAGAAAATGATTCCTTAAGCTGGAGCAAAGCAAGGGTCTGATGATGAGGGCACAGTGGTTTAGTGGAATTAGAGAAAGAGGAGGAAAGAAGCTGAGAGTATGAGAGGAAGAAAATAAAACAGAGGAGGAGTTTAGACATCATTCTACCCAAAAGCAATTGAGAGAGTGAGGTGGGATGAGAGAAATGGTGATGAGTATTCTCCACTTTATATGAAAATGATTCACTCTAACTTTACCCTACTCTTCTTCACTATGGAAAACTTCTTGGAAATTTCCAACTCAAATGGGGGACCAGAGAAGACTTTCTTGTTAAAATTTCTCATTACAGAAAGACCACAATGTTACGTTCGTCTTTTGATATAAATAAAAATAATTTTTTTTCATAAAACAAATTTTAAATTTTATAAAATTTTTCATATGTGATGATTAGACATAACTAAAGAAGAGAAGATAAAATATGAATTATTTTAAGTTTAAAAAATGATATTCAATCCTAATAATTTATCTTTTAGTTGAATTTAAGTTGAGTTTAATGACTTTCCTTAATCTTACTTAAAACAACTTCAACAATCAAAGAAGACCTTTCTTGTCACAGTTTCCAGCTCATTAGAGTTTTAATTATTATTTTTTATCAGCACTGGTATAGATTGGGACTATAAAAAATAAAAAATAAAAAAAATTAAAATCAAAATACTTCCTGTATATTTGAAATTTTATGAATAAGAGAAATGAAACCTAGACACTGAAACTAGAGCACTTAGTTTTAGGTCGCATTGGCCTTCATAACAAAGAAAGCAAAAAGAAAGATTTCTTATTAGTCTTTTTAAAAATTAATAAATAAATTTCATAAACAAAATTATTATAAAAGGTAAAATTCCACATTCCAAGAATTAACAAATTAAAGCTACGCACTGATACGATTTCTAAAACCCTTAATTAAGTCATATAAATGGATTAAAGTACCGATTATAATTTTTAAAATTGATCACGTAAAATGTGGTTCAAAATAAATGACTTTCTTGACTTTGACTTCTATGAGTCAAGAAAGTCACAGCTAATTAGGAGTTTGTAACACAGCAAAGATATTTTTTTAATAATGCTTCTTTTGTAAACATAAAATAAATAAATAAATAAAAATAAAAATAAAATAAAAAATAAATTATTATTTAAAATTATCTATTAAGTCTTTTAAATAATTAATTAAAAAAGAAAATTTATATCTATCAACTTAAAGATAATGATTTATTACAATAGCATTGATGGTAAAATTTATGAGAATCTTAACAAATCAATTCCCTCTTAAAACAGTAAAAGTCCATGAAAAATTAGATTAAACATTTTAGTTATTCCAAAATATCCTAATTAGTGTAAATTAATCATTTTCTTTGACAAGTGGTATAAAGAAAGTACGATAAATAATAATAATAATAATAATAATAATAATAGTGTCATTTGAGAAGTGACATCTTTTTTTTTCAGATTTACTAAGTCTTTTTTTCGATATTTCAAGTGAATCCCATTGAAAATGTTATTCATAGTCGCAATGATAATATCTTGGTCATCTTGCACAAAATCTTGTGAATTCCTCTTTTTAATAACATCAAAATATAACA
Source organism: Vitis rotundifolia (assembly GCA_030254885.1). Classification (NCBI taxonomy): domain Eukaryota; kingdom Viridiplantae; phylum Streptophyta; class Magnoliopsida; order Vitales; family Vitaceae; genus Vitis; species Vitis rotundifolia. The sequence continues at coordinate 30,436,935 of CM058168.1, read as the reverse complement.
TAAGGATGCGTGGGAAAGCACCAACAATTTCTTTTCTCTAGATTAATAATGGAAAACTTGATGTCCAATAATGGTATAGATTAGGACAATAAAATTTAAAATAATAGATCAAAATACAACATGATGAGTTGAGGTAGAATAATGATATTTTAAAGTTCAAGTTATTTATTACCTATAGAAAGGAAAAGAAAGGATACCAAGTAGAATGAAAAATTATCAAAGACTTGTTTTTTTGAGAACATGTAAACTTAAAAGTTAATATCTTATATACCTTTTTCTATGGACGCCAACATCTTTTACCTTTCCTACCTTATCCCCTTTGGACTTTTTTTTTTTTTTTTCTCTTTTTTCCTTTATTATTTTTTTCCATCATTACTATGCCTTAATATTTTGCTAGTACAAGCGCTATAATATTTTGAGAAATTTATATGTTTTGATTTATCTATTTGTATCTCATTCATTTTTCTTTTCATCCACTAAATTCTATACCTTAACCAATTTTTACTCTTGGTTTTTGTATGAACTAGTATATAATTGTCCTCTTTAAAAAAAATGAAAAAAAAAAAAAAAAAAACCCACAACATTATTATCTCATTTTCTTTCAACTGTCTACTTAAAAAAGTTATGAGAAGAAGGATTTCATGTAATATCCTAGATAAATAAATAAAATATAATAAGGAATTCATCTCTAATTATCTTAATTGATTTATTACAAAAATAATAATAACAAAAATCAAATAAAAATGAAAATTATTTAAAAACTTGTGAAAAATTTAAATTTATTTCATTCAAATTAAAAAAAGTGGTATTACTATAAGGCACTGTCATTCTTTTGAATTCATACCAAGATCTTAAATAAGGTATAATTTTAATATTTGTCTCTTTTTTATTCTAAGTCATCCACCATAAATTGTTTGGGCTCCACTCCTCACATTATTGGTGTGGAGAAGGAGTCTACAAGTGGAATTTAATGCACCAACCAAGCATGACTTTGAATAAAACCGTGTGGTCCTAATTCATAATAATTTGTTTTATGTAGGCATACAACTTGTTTGGATTAGCTCATTCTATTCAAACCTAATATGATATTTAAATGAAATTAAATATCAAGGTTTAAGTTAAGTTTTTTTTTTTTTTCTATATTTAATTTGGGTTAGACGCGGACAAAGATTCTAATTTAACTCGAACTTGATTTAATATTTTTATAATATTTGTAACCTATATTATCCTATATAATAATATTATTGTTTTTAGATTTTTTTAAGGAAAATATCATATTATAATTATATCATACATATTTTTTATTTTTTAGAAATATATAAATTTATTTATTTATTTATTTTTGTTGTTATCTTGAAATTTTATCTCATTTACTATCTAAATTTTGGTACAAATATATAGAAATTCCTTTCTAAAAAAAATATTATTGATGAATTTTGAATCATATGAGTGAACTCAAATCTAAATCACTTACTTGATCTTAACATAAGGTTAGAAAAATGAGATGTAGCCTTTACAGTCATCATAATCTATTTCTTGAATCCTTCGATTAAACCATAAAGAGATTAAAGTGATACTAATTTTTCAAATTTATTAGGTAGATTGTAGTTTAAAATAAATAACTTGATGAAACATGTCTCTTGACTTTGACTTCTATGAGTCAAGAAGTCACAAACAAGGAGTTTGCAACACGGTAAATAAATTTTCTTTATAAAGAATCTTTTGCCAAAAAAAAAAAAAAAAAACACAAATCAGCCTCCAAAATTATCTACTAAGTCTTCTAAGTAATTAATTAAAAGAAAATTTTATATCTATCAACTTAAAGACAATGATCGACTATAATTGGATCAGTAGTAAACTTATTAGAACCTTGACCAATCAATTTCCAATTAAGGTTATAGAAGTCCATGAAAAATTACATTAAGCATTTTAGTTATTTCAAAATATCCTAATTAAAGTATATTGTTAGTTTATACTATTGTACATGTGACCTCTAGTCATAAATAATGTGATAAGTAAATAGGGTAAATCAAATGTTCTCCCTAAAACTTTTATTGAAACATTTTTGAAAGTGATACACTAGTAAATAAAGTATGATAAATATATATATATATATATATAAAGAACTCCTCTCATTTGAGAAGTGGCATATTTTTTTTTTTATTTAATTCATTATATCTTCTTTTCAATACTTCAAGTGAAACCCATGGAAATATTGTTCAAAGTTAGAATGACAATGTCTTGGTCATCCAACACAAAAATGTGTGAATTCCTCTTTTTAATAATGTTGAAATATAACATAAGAATATATAAGAAAACACCAACCATTGACTTAGGGTGGGAAAAATATTTACTAATTTCACTCTTTTCCGTGAATATGATAATATTTCTAGAGTTTACTCTATGATAAAGCAATTTAGATGGTCCCTCCCGAAAAAGATTCACCAAAATTCTTTGCATATTAATTTCATTGTAGTTAACAAGTCTTCAATTTCTAAAATGGAAGTTTATCTTTACCTACCCAGAGGGGGAAAAAAATATACCAAGCATAATGAAAAACAAACAAAGATTTTGTTTCTTAAAAATAAACACACCTATGAACTCAAAGGTATTATCTTGAATATTCCTATGTTTCAATAACTTGTACCACTTCTATTTGTTTTGCACTCATAATAAATTTAAAATTCTAAAACCAACCCAAAATTTGAACTCACCTTCCTCCTATCAATTTATATATGTTGATTTATTATTTTTCTCACTTACTTTGCTTTTCATCCACAAAATTCTATTCCTTATCCATTTTGCATTTTTTGATATTTTGCATGTACCAAAATATATTGTGTGTATGTATTTTTTTTTTGTTTCAATTAAACTAGTGTTATCTTATGCACATTAATTATAGTGTCCCATGAGCTTGACTTCTATGAGTCAATAGAGTAATTTGTAAGCTAGGAGTATGTAACACGGCAAAGTCTCTTTTATATGAAACATCATAAATGGTCATGAAATTTTTTTGAGTTTTTCTTTCAATCAACATTGGTGTAGGGACTATGAAATTGAAAAATCAAAGAAGACTATGTTGAGTTAAAAATGCTAGACCTATAACCGTCTTTCTCTTGTTCTTCCTATATCCAAATATGTTATAATGTCCCTTGACCTTGACTTCTATGAGTCAATAGAGTATTTTGTAAGCTAGGAGTTTGCAACACGACAAAGTCTCTTTTATATGAAACATCATATATGGTCATAAAATTTTTGGAGTTTTTCTTTCAATCAACATTGGTGTAGGGACTATGTAATTGAAAAATCAAAGAAGACTATGTTGAGTTAAAAATGCTAGACCTATAACCGTCTTTCTCTTGTTCTTCCTATATCCAAATATGTTATAATGTCCCTTGACCTTGACTTCTATGAATCAATAGAGTAATTTGTAAGTTAGGAGTATGCAACACGGTAAAGTCTCTTTTATATGAAACATCATAAATGGTCATGAAATTTTTGGAGTTTTTCTTTCAATCAACATTGGTGTAGGGACTAAGAAATTTAAAAATCAAAGAAAATTATGTTGAGTTAAAAATGCTAGACCTATAACTTATTTAGGTTTTTCTCTTATTCTTCCTATATCCAAATATGTTATAATGTTCTTTGAGCTTGACTTCTATGAGTCAATAGTGTAATTTGTAAGTTAGGAATATGCAACATGGCAAAGTCTCTTTTATATGAAACATCATAAATGATCATAAAATGTTTGGAGTTTTTCTTTCAATCAGCATTGGTGTAGGGACTACAAAATTGCAAAATCATGTGGCAGTAGTATGGACCCCACTCAAGATTGTACACATTTGGCTATTTTTTTAAATTTACAATTGAAGCTGAGTTTAATAAAAAAAAAAAAAAAAAAAAAGATATGGTGATCAGTCGACTTTTCATATAATATAAATAAATGTTGAAAATTAATTTTATTAGATTAAATTTCTATGCATATTAAAATAAAAATGTGAATGAAAATGGATCCAATTTTTTTATTTTATTTACATAATAAAATTTGTTATCAATTTCTTAATAGTAAAGATATTAAATTTTCTTTTCTTTTCTTTTCTTTTCTTTAAACGATAGGTTTACTTTGTTTTATGAGTGAAAATAATATTTTTAAATGAGTATAATATTCCAATACATGCTTCCTATTACTATCAAGTTATTACATCTATCATGCATTTATGTTGCAACCTACGAGGCAATGATTTTAGTTTCAGATTTTTTAAATAATTATTTAAATAGAAAGTGAAAATAAAAATAAACTTTATTATTAAGGAGAATTACCCTTAAGGATAGACTGAGAAAAAAAAATGATGGAAAATGGTGGGTAAATTTTATAATTCATGTGAAGGGAAGAGTGAAATTATGATAATTCTTCTAAAGGTCTTATTTTGTTTAAATGTCAAGACTGCCCTTAATGAGTGAAAAGCAACAGCAAAGAAAAAAGTCTTCTTCAACCTACCTGTAACTTGTCGGTGTTGTAGAAGAAAAAATGGAAAGAGGAAAAATGTCCAACACTTCGTCATGATCTAAAACCGTTTACATAAAACTTGTTTTTTTGTGTGAATTTAGCAAGAAATCCATTAAAGGTAAGTTTTTTTTTTTAAATGCCAAAAAAAAAAATACGTCAGTTTATGCAAAAAATAAATCAATAATTTAAAAATCGAAATGAAGGAATGAAAAGTTAATAATTTTAACAATATAGATCTAAGATATTAGATTTGAAATATTGAAAAAGGTTTTGAGAAAAAAATTACATTTTTTATGTAAAATGTTATTTAAATTTATTAGTTTAAATTATTTTATATTATTTTGGTCATATTGATGATGTGTTTTTATTTTTAATTTATTTTCTAGGTGGGTTCTTTTATATGATTATTATTGATTTTCATGGAAAATGCTTGCATTTTAGTTTTGTTGTTAAGACTTCTTTGACATGGTAAAAGAAAATTTTTTTTGAATTGTTTCATGCTTGTTTGGAACCACTTTATTTGGGTATTTATGAACATATTTGAATTTTCATTGAAAAATTAAAATTATAATCAATTTATACATATTTTATATAATAAAGAACAATATTTGTTGTATATTAGACATGCATATGCCAAAAACCCCACAACTGTTCAGTTTCATAAAAAATTTAAAATTTTCAAAATTTTTACCTTATCGTAATGTATCGTAATGTTATTGTCTTTATATTGTAATTGTAATGTATTTTTATTGTACATTTATATTTTTATATAAAAAAAACCCACAACTGCCCAATTTCATAAGAAATTTGAAATTTTCAAAATTTTACCTTATCGTAATGTATCGTAATGTTATTGTATTTATATTGTAATTGTAGTGTATTTTTATTATACATTTATATTTTTATATAAAAAAACCTACAACTGCCCAGTTTCATAAGAAAATTGAAATTTTCAAAATTTTACCTTATCGTAATGTATCGTAATGTTATTGTATTTATATTGTAATTGTAGTATATTTTTATTGTACATTTATATTTTTATATAAAAAAATTAATTTTATAGATTTTTTTTTTATACATCATTGGATTACCATCAACAACTTCATGAATTAAAATTACAATAGTGTATTTTTGTTGTCTTTTTATAATTTTGGCTTGCAAGGATGCTTTATGATAGGAATACAACATGATAGCCTAGAAATGCTAGTTCAATAAAAAATAAATTCAATATTTTATCATTTTGGTATATTGTAATATATCGTAATATTAATATTTTTTTATTGTAACTATATTGCATTTGTATTGTATTTATACTTTATAATTGTTAGGAAAGAAGATGTACTTCTCAATTAGTAAATAGACTTGAGAAATTCAGGGTAATTTAGTCTAATAAAAGTATCAGGTCTTCATAAGAATTATCAAATTTACCCACCCTTTTTAGTATTTTTTTTTTCCTAGCTTACCCTTACCAGTAATTCTCCCTTATTATTATAAGGCCACAAAATATCATTGGGTTTTTTTATCAACATAAATATTAAAATTTTATTTCTTCAAATTAATAATAAATAATAAATTTTAAAAAAGTTATGATAAATAACAATATTTTTATTAAATAATCAAGTATTATATTTTAAAAATCACACTATTCATAATAAATTAATAATATTTATTTATTTATTTAGCGAAAAAGATGCAAGTATAAATTCATGAATATTATAAACAAATTTCTAAAATCACTGACTTTTAAAAATGAATATTAGAATTTATATTTTTTTTATTAAAATCAATAATAAAATTATAATGCATACTAATATTTTTAAAATAAATATTAATATTTTAAAATGGTAAGAGATAAATATAACATGAATGAATATTAGTTTGTTTAAATGAATAATTATAAAAAAAAAATGCTTTTTCTTTATTGATTTTGTGCACTATGTTCAACCTTATTTATTAAAGTCAGATTGATTGAAAAATGTTAAATTATATAATTTATTTATGTTTTTTTCTTCAAATATCTATAGAAATTATAGAATTGATTTAAATTTTTAACATAGATCACTAACAATGATATTCTTTCAAATGAAATGATATCAAGTGGCCCTTTCGTAAATTTTTCTTAACCATAATGTGATAGTTGACAATTCTCAATAACATATATTTGAAAAATGATTTCCAATGAAATACCAATTGAGCTTTGGTTGCAATGGTTATACCTTGTCATGGTCTGAACTTGGCCTGGTCATGGCTCCTATACATGTTTTAATCAAATAAAATACTAGTTGTTATAATATACCCATACATATTTAATATAAACAAATTATTGTTCTTTCCCTATATAATAATAAAGTATGAATTATCAGAAAAAAAAAAAAAAAAAAAAAAAAAAAAGGTGGTGTTTGGAAACACTTTTTGTCTTTTGTTTTTTTTGTTTTTAAATTCTTCTATAAAATCTAGTCATTTTTTTTTTAGCAAGAGAGGAGATTTATCTTATATTTTTAAAATTTTAAAAACTTTATGTTCTTAAATTTTAAAAAAAAATTAAAAATTAGTTTTGAAAACATAATGCAAGTCCCTACTTATATAAAAGTTTTGTTTTCTAAAAAGAATAAAAATTAGAAGTATGTCCAAATTCCTACTAAGTCTTAAATATCCATTAGTGTTTGATTAATCTCTAAGATATAGAAATTGCTTTTTGATGAATCTTAAGTTATCATGTTGATTGGAAAAATATTGAACCTAATGACTATTACATTGTCACAAAAAAGAAAAAAAAGGAAAAAAGAAAAAAATATTATTTTAATTTTACAAACAATATTACACTTTTATAATAACAAGTAGATTATTTGCTAACAAATGTAAAATCCATTTATAATCTGTAGCATAAAATACAATGCAGTTGGAATAAGCTATTTTCTTCTTGCTCCTCTTCTACAAGTACTTTTTTTAGACCTTGTGATCTTCTTGTGAATGTTCCCTTCGACCATCATTGTCAACCATTTAGGTTTCCCAATTAAGAAAATGAGACACCCAAGAGACAACCCAATTATCAATCCACATCCATATCCCATCAATGTGATTTTCCAATCAAACCCACTTTCAAACTCTGCATCCATCTCTTCTGAAGGCTCTAGTGTTTCATCAGCTGTGCATTTCTTTGATAATGGAAATCCACATAGCCCTGAGTTCCCATTGTATGAATCATTTCCAAATGTCTCAAACTGATTGCCTCGAGGTATAAGTCCAATGAGATTGTTTTGGGAAAGATTCAAAACTTCAAGAAATGTCAAACTTGTTAGTTCTTGAGGAATTCTCCCAATGAGCTTGTTTGAAGAGAGGTCCAATGATTCAAGTAACTTCAAATTCCCAAAAGATGATGGGATATCTCCTGCAAGGTTGTTATGAGACAAATTGAGCCCTCGAAGTGAATTAAGATTTCCAATGGACTTGGGAATCTCTCCTTGGAATTTATTGCTTGATAAATCAATTGTTGTGAAAGTATTCAAGATTTTAACAAATTCAATCTCCAACCCCTTGATTGTCACCATTACGGAATCTTGATAATAACTGTTCCCCATATATTTTCTTGTCATGTTGCGTTCATCTACATTCATTGTTGCTTTCAAACTTCTCAAATACATTTCAGGCAAATCACCCTCGAAATCATTGTGAGCAAGATCAATGATTCTTAGGCTCATGAATGGGGATTTGATTTTGGAATGCCCTATATGACCATGAAAACTATTAGAACGCAAAACAAGAACTTGCAACTCTAGAAGAGTTCCCAACCAATGGGGAAATGTATCATTTATCTCATTATTCCCAAGGTCTAAAACTTCAAGTTTTCTACAAATGATCAAAGATCGAGGTACTGGGCCTTCCAATTGATTATCGTTGAAGTCAAGATTCCTGATAGCATTGCCCTTTAAAAATGTTTGAGGAATGATGCCATGAAATCGATTCCTTCGTAAATTCAAAACAGAGAGATATTTGCTAAAATTTCCCAAACAATGAGGAAGCATGCCACTCAAGTTGTTGTTAGACAAATCAAGAATTCCCATGGAACTCACTTTGCAAATCAACGGTGAGATTTCTCCACTCAATTTGTTATGGGATACTGAAAAGAAAAATGTAGAATTTGGAGGAATTGGAAGTGGTCCTTGCAACAAGTTGGAATGAAGATCTAGAATATATAAATTTTCCCATGGAAGCATCTCAAACCCACTTATCGAGTTATAAGAGAGATTCAAGTACCTCAATGCATCATTTCCCATATTCCACGACCATACTCCACTAATCTTATTGTTTGAAAGGTCTAGCCTCTCAATGTTGGGTAAAATGGAGTTGAAATTGCCAGAGGTGGTCAATGAGAGCATGTTGTTTGAGAGATCAAGCACAGTAAGATTTCTAAGATTTCCAAACTTGCTTGTCTCCAAAACGCCACTAAAGTTATTTGAAGAAAGATAAAGATATCTAAGGTTTACAAGCTTAAATATTGAACTTGGAATTGGCCCATGTAACTTATTCATCTTCAAAAAAATCAACTCCAATGAATCAGATTGGAATTCACCAATATGACCAGTGAGTTTGTTATGATCGAGAAATAACACCACCAATGATGGTAGAGTATACAACCAAGATGGTATTGTCCCCTTGAATAAGTTATATCCTAAGTCGACATAGGATAGACTTGAAAACCCATTCACAAAAGAAGGAATGACTCCTTCTAGCTGATTACCAAACAAGGCTAAGTCCTGAAGGTTTGTTAAATTTCCAATTGATGGTGGAAGTTGACCACTAAAATTGTTGCCAAAAAGGTCTAATGAAATTAAATTTTTAAGGTTATTAAAAACATTTGGAAGTTTACCACTAAAATGATTTTGACTGAGGTGCAAGAAAGTGATTTGTGTTAGGTTTTCTAACGAAGCAGGGATGAATCCTGAGAACTCGCAATCAGAGAGATACAAACTCTGTAAAGACTTTAGATTTCCAATTGAAGTAGGGATAGACGCTGAGAATTGGCAATCAGAGACATACAAAGTCTTTAAAGACTTTAGATTGCGAATTGAAGTTGGTAGCTCTCCACTCAAATTTTTGGATGATAAATACAACTCCACCAGGGAATTGTTCTCACTGAATCGTGGGAAGTTTCCACTGAGATCATTATTCCGTAAGTCGAGAACCTCGAGTTTCGAAAGATGAATGTCATGGTCAGGGAATCTCCCATACAATCCACACTGAGAGAGATCTAATGATATCAAAGAAGACCGATTTAGCAAGGAATTAGGAAAAACTGAAGAGATGAAAATACCTCCAAGGTGAAACTTCTGCAATTTGGTTAAATTTTGAACCAGAGAATTGAAGCCATGCGAGGCAAATTCTGCTTCATAATTCCCGGACATATCAAGTGAAACCAAGTTGGAGAGATGGAAGATTTCAGGTGCAATTTTTCCATAAAATACAGAGTAGGAGAGATTGAGATGCGTCAAGGTTGAGAAGCGGCCAAACCCAGCTGAAACAGAGGAGAAATTGAAGTCATTGGAAGCAAGGTTGAGCCTTCGCAGGTGAGGAAAGAGGAAGAGGGTACTATTGGAATGGATGACGCCAAAGAGCCAGCTACAACTGAGGTCCAGCCCAATTACATGGCCTGTCACCTTATCACATGTGACCCCATCCCATGAGCAGCAATCACTACCCTTCTTCCAAGACTCTGTTTTGGGATAAGACGTGACACCATAGCTATCGCAATGAGAAGAACTGGAACTGTTGATAGAAAATGATTCCTTAAGCTGGAGCAAAGCAAGGGTCTGATGATGAGGGCACAGTGGTTTAGTGGAATTAGAGAAAGAGGAGGAAAGAAGCTGAGAGTATGAGAGGAAGAAAATAAAACAGAGGAGGAGTTTAGACATCATTCTACCCAAAAGCAATTGAGAGAGTGAGGTGGGATGAGAGAAATGGTGATGAGTATTCTCCACTTTATATGAAAATGATTCACTCTAACTTTACCCTACTCTTCTTCACTATGGAAAACTTCTTGGAAATTTCCAACTCAAATGGGGGACCAGAGAAGACTTTCTTGTTAAAATTTCTCATTACAGAAAGACCACAATGTTACGTTCGTCTTTTGATATAAATAAAAATAATTTTTTTTCATAAAACAAATTTTAAATTTTATAAAATTTTTCATATGTGATGATTAGACATAACTAAAGAAGAGAAGATAAAATATGAATTATTTTAAGTTTAAAAAATGATATTCAATCCTAATAATTTATCTTTTAGTTGAATTTAAGTTGAGTTTAATGACTTTCCTTAATCTTACTTAAAACAACTTCAACAATCAAAGAAGACCTTTCTTGTCACAGTTTCCAGCTCATTAGAGTTTTAATTATTATTTTTTATCAGCACTGGTATAGATTGGGACTATAAAAAATAAAAAATAAAAAAAATTAAAATCAAAATACTTCCTGTATATTTGAAATTTTATGAATAAGAGAAATGAAACCTAGACACTGAAACTAGAGCACTTAGTTTTAGGTCGCATTGGCCTTCATAACAAAGAAAGCAAAAAGAAAGATTTCTTATTAGTCTTTTTAAAAATTAATAAATAAATTTCATAAACAAAATTATTATAAAAGGTAAAATTCCACATTCCAAGAATTAACAAATTAAAGCTACGCACTGATACGATTTCTAAAACCCTTAATTAAGTCATATAAATGGATTAAAGTACCGATTATAATTTTTAAAATTGATCACGTAAAATGTGGTTCAAAATAAATGACTTTCTTGACTTTGACTTCTATGAGTCAAGAAAGTCACAGCTAATTAGGAGTTTGTAACACAGCAAAGATATTTTTTTAATAATGCTTCTTTTGTAAACATAAAATAAATAAATAAATAAAAATAAAAATAAAATAAAAAATAAATTATTATTTAAAATTATCTATTAAGTCTTTTAAATAATTAATTAAAAAAGAAAATTTATATCTATCAACTTAAAGATAATGATTTATTACAATAGCATTGATGGTAAAATTTATGAGAATCTTAACAAATCAATTCCCTCTTAAAACAGTAAAAGTCCATGAAAAATTAGATTAAACATTTTAGTTATTCCAAAATATCCTAATTAGTGTAAATTAATCATTTTCTTTGACAAGTGGTATAAAGAAAGTACGATAAATAATAATAATAATAATAATAATAATAATAGTGTCATTTGAGAAGTGACATCTTTTTTTTTCAGATTTACTAAGTCTTTTTTTCGATATTTCAAGTGAATCCCATTGAAAATGTTATTCATAGTCGCAATGATAATATCTTGGTCATCTTGCACAAAATCTTGTGAATTCCTCTTTTTAATAACATCAAAATATAACATAAGGATGCGTGGGAAAGCACCAACAATTTCTTTTCTCTAGATTAATAATGGAAAACTTGATGTCCAATAATGGTATAGATTAGGACTATAAAATTTAAAATAATAGATCAAAATACAACATGATGAGTTGAGGTAGAATAATGATATTTTAAAGTTCAAGTTATTTATTACCTATAGAAAGGAAAAGAAAGGATACCAAGTAGAATGAAAAATTATCAAAGATTTGTTTTTTTGAGAACATGTAAACTTAAAAGTTAATATCTTATATACCTTTTTTTATGGACGCCAACATCTTTTACCTTTCCTACCTTATCCCCTTTGGACTTTATTATTTTTTTTCTCTTTTTTCCTTTATTATTTTTTTCCACCATTACTATGCCTTAATATTTTGCTAGTACAAGCGCTATAATATTTTGAGAAATTTATATGTTTTGATTTATCTATTTGTATCTCATTCATTTTTCTTTTCATCCACTAAATTCTATACCTTAACCAATTTTCACTCTTGGTTTTTGTATGAACTAGTATATAATTGTCCTCTTTAAAAAAAATGAAAAAAAAAAAAACCACAACATTATTATCTCATTTTCTTCCAGTTATCTACTTAAAAAAGTTATGAGAAGAAGGATTTTATGTAATATCCTGGACAAATAAATAAAATATAATAAGGAATTCATCTCCAATTATCTTAATTGATTTATTACAAAAATAATAATAACAAAAATCAAATAAAAATGAAAATTATTTAAAAACTTGTGAAAAATTTAAATTTATTTCATTCAAATTAAAAAGAGTGGTATTACTATAAGGCACTGTCCTTCTTTTGAATTCATACCAAGACCTTAAATAAGGTATAATTTTAATATTTGTCTTTTTCTTTATTCTAAGTCGATGCACCATAAATTGTTTGGGCTCCACTCCTCACAGTATTGGTGCGGAGAAGGAGTCTACAAGTGGAATTTAATGCACCAACCAAGTATGACTTTGAATAAAACCGTGTGGGTCCTGATTCATAATAATTTGTTTTATGTAGGCATACAACTTGTTTGGATTAGCTCATTCTATTCAAACCTAATATTATATTTATATGAAATTAAATATCAAGGTTTAAGTTAAGTTTTTTTTTTTCTATATTTAATTTGGGTTCGACATGAACAAAGATTCTAATTTAACTCGAACTTGATTTAATATTTTTATAATATTTGTAACCTGTATTATCCTATATAATAATATTATTGTTTTTAGATTTTTTTAAGGAAAATATCATATTATAATTATATCATATATATTTTTTATTTTTTAGAAATATATGAATTTATTTATTTATTTATTTTTGTTATTATCTTAAAATTTTATCTCATTTACTATCTAAATTTTGGTACAAATATATAGAAATTCTTTTCTAAAAAAAAATATTATTGATGAATTTTGAATCATATGAGTGAACTCAAATCTAAATCACTTACGTGATCTTAACATAAGGTTAGAAAAATGAGATATAGCCTTTATAGTCATCATAATCTATTTCTTGAATCCTTTTATTAAACCATAAAGAGATTAAAGTGATACTAATTTTTTAAATTGATTAGGTAGATTGTAGTTTAAAATAAATAACTTGATGAAACATGCCTCTTGACTTTGACTTCTATGAGTCAAGAAGTTACAAACAAGGAGTTTGCAACACAGCAAACAAATTTTCTTTATAAAGAATCTTTTGCCAATAAAAAATAAAAAAACCACAAATCATCCTCCAAAATTATCTACTAAATCTTCTAAGTAATTAATTAAAAGAAAATTTTATATCTATCAACTTAAAGATAATAACCGACTATAATTGGATCAATAGTAAACTTATTAGAACCTTGACCAATCAATTTCCTCTTAAGGTTATAGAAGTCCATGAAAAATTACATTAAGCATTTTAGTTATTTCAAAATATCCTAATTAAAGTATATTGTTAGTTTATACTATCGTACATGTGATCTCTAGTCATAAATAATGTGACAAGTAAAGTAAATAGGGTAAATCAAATGTCCTCTCTAAAACTTTTATTAAAACATTTTTTAAAGTGATACATTAGTAAATAAAGTATGATAAAAAGTATATATATATATATAAAGAATTCCTGTCATTTGAGAAGTGACATATCTTTCTTTCTTTTTTTTTTTAATTCATTATATCTTCTTTTCAATACTTCAAGTGAAACCCATGAAAATATTGTTCAAAGTTAGAATGACAATGTCTTGGTCATCCAACACAAAAATGTGTGAATTCCACTTTTTAATTGTGTTGAAATATAACATAAGAATATATAAGAAAAGACCAACCATTGACTTAGGGTGGGAAAAGTATTTACTAATTTCACTCTTTTCCGTGAATATGATAATATTTCTAGAGTTTATGATAGAGCAATTTAGATGGTCCCTCCCAAAGAAGACTCACAAAATTCTTTGCATATTAATTTCATTGTAGCTAACCAAGTCTTCAATTTCTAAAATGGAAGTTTATCTTTACCTACCCATTGGGGGAAAAAATATACCAAGCATAATGAAAAACCAACAAAGATTTTGTCTTCTTAAAAATAAACACACCTATGAACTCAATGGTGTTATCTTGAATATTCCTTTGTTTCAATAACTTGTACCACTTCTATTTGTTTTTCACTCATAATAAATTTAAATTTCTAAAACCAACCTAAAATTTGAACTCACCTTCCTCCTATCAATTTATATATGTTGATTTATTATTTTTCTCACTTACTTTGCTTTTCATCCACAAAATTCTATTCCTTATCCATTTTGCATTTTTCCATATTTTGCATGTACCAAAATATATTGTGTGTATGTTTTTTTTTTTTTTTTTTCAATTAAACTAGTGTTATCTTATGCACATTAATTATAGTGTCCCATGAGCTTGACTTCCATGAGTCAATAGAGTAATTTGTAAGCTTGAAGTATGTAACACGGCAAAGTCTCTTTTATATGAAATATCATAAATGGTCATGAAATTTTTGGAGTTTTTCTTTCAATCAGCGTTGGTGTAGGGACTAAGAAATTGAAAAATCAAATAAGATTATGTTGAGTTAAAAATGCTAGACCTATAACTTATTTAGGTCTTTCTTTTGTTCTTCCTATATCCAAATATGTTATAATGTCCCTTGAGCTTGACTTCTATAAGTCAATAGAGTATTTTGTAAGCTAGGAGTATGCAACACGACAAAGTCTCTTTTATATGAAACATTATAAATGGTCATAAAATTTTTGGAGTTTTTCTTTCAATCAACATTGGTGGAGGGACTATGAAATTGAAAAATCAAAGAAGACTATGTTGAGTTAAAAATGCTAGACCTATAACTGTCTTTCTTTTGGTCTTCCTATATCCAAATATGTTATAATGTCCCTTGACCTTGACTTCTATGAATCAATAGAGTAATTTGTAAGTTAGGAGTATGCAACACGGTAAAGTTTCTTTTATATGAAACATCATAAATGGTCATGAAATTTTTGGAGTTTTTCTTTCAATCAACATTGGTGTATGTTGAGTTAAAAATGCTAGACCTATAACTTATTTAGGTCTTTCTCTTGCTCTTCCTATATCCAAATATGTTATAATGTTCTTTGAGCTTGACTTCTATGAGTCAACAGAGTAATTTGTAAGTTAGGAGTATGCAACACGGCAAAGCCCCTTTGATATGAAACATCATAAATGGTCATGAAATTTTTGGAGTTTTTCTTTCAATCAACATTGGTGGAGGAACTATGAAATTAAAAAATCAAAGAAGACTATGTTGAGTTAAAAATGCTAGACCTATAACTATCTTTTTCTTGTTGTTCCTATATCCAAATATGCTATAATGTCCCTTGACCTTGACTTCTATGAATCAATAGGGTAATTTGTAAGTTAGGAGTATGCTGTCAGTAAAGTCTCTTTTATATAAAACATCATAAATGGTCATGAAATTTTTGGAGTTTTTCTTTCAATCAGCATTGGTGTAGGGACTAAAAAATTGAAAAATCAAAGAAGATTATGTTGAGTTAAAAATGCTAGACCTATAACTTATTTAGGTCTTTCTTTTATTCTTCCTATATCCAAATATGTTATAATGTCCCTTGGGCTTGACTTCTATGAGTCAATAGAGTATTTTGTAAGCTAGGAGTATGCAACACGACAAAGTCTCTTTTATATGAAACATCATAAATGGTCATAAAATTTTTGGAGTTTTTCTTTCAATCAACATTGGTGTAGGGACTATGAAATTGAAAAATCAAAGAAGACTATGTTGAGTTAAAAATGCTAGACCTATAACCGTCTTTCTCTTGTTCTTCCTATATCCAAATATGTTATAATGTCCCTTGACCTTGACTTCTATGAATCAATAGAGTAATTTGTAAGTTAGGAGTATGCAACACGGTAAAGTCTCTTTTATATGAAACATCATAAATGGTCATGAAATTTTTGGAGTTTTTCTTTCAATCAACATTGGTGTATGTTGAGTTAAAAATGCTAGACCTATAACTTATTTAGGTCTTTCTTTTATTCTTCCTATATCCAAATATGTTATAATGTCCCTTGGGCTTGACTTCTATGAGTCAATAGAGTATTTTGTAAGCTAGGAGTATGCAACACGACAAAGTCTCTTTTATATGAAACATCATAAATGGTCATAAAATTTTTGGAGTTTTTCTTTCAATCAACATTGGTGTAGGGACTATGAAATTGAAAAATCAAAGAAGACTATGTTGAGTTAAAAATGCTAGACCTATAACCGTCTTTCTCTTGTTCTTCCTATATCCAAATATGTTATAATGTCCCTTGACCTTGACTTCTATGAATCAATAGAGTAATTTGTAAGTTAGGAGTATGCAACACGGTAAAGTCTCTTTTATATGAAACATCATAAATGGTCATGAAATTTTTGGAGTTTTTCTTTCAATCAACATTGGTGTAGGGACTAAGAAATTTAAAAATCAAAGAAGATTATGTTGAGTTAAAAATGCTAGACCTATAACTTATTTAGGTCTTTCTCTTATTCTTCATATATCCAAATATGTTATAATGTTCTTTGAGCTTGACTTCTGTGAGTCAATAGTGTAATTTGTAAGTTACGAGTATGCAAAATGGCAAAGTCTCTTTTATACGAAACATCATAAATGGTCATAAAATGTTTGGAGTTTTTCTTTCAATCAGCATTGGTGTAGGGACTACAAAATTACAAAATCAAAGAATATCATGTTGAGTTAAAAATGCTAATCTATAACTTATTTAGGTCTTTCTCTTATTCTTCGTATATCCAAATATGTTATAATGTTCTTTGAGCTTGACTTCTATGAGTCAATAGAGTAATTTGTAAGCTAAGAGTATGCAACACGACAAAGTCTCTTTTATACGAAACATCCTAAATGGTCATGAAATTTTTGGAGTTTTTCTTTCAATCAACATTGGTGTAGGGACTACAAAATTGAAAATTCAAAAAAGATTATGTTGAGTTAAAAATGCTAGACTTGTAACTTATTTAGGTTTTTCTCTTGTTCTTCCTATATCCAAATATGTTAGTGTCCCTTGAGCTTGACTTCTATGAGTCAATAGAGTAATTTGTAAGCTAGAAGCATGCAACACGGTAAAGTCTCTTTTATACGAAACATCATAAATGGTCATGAAATTTTTGGAGTTATTCTTTCAATCAGCATTGGCGTAAGGATTAAGAAATTGAAAAATCAAAGAAGATTATGTTGAGTTAAAAATGTTAAACTTATAACATATTCAGGTCCTCTTATTCTTCCTATATCCAAATATGAAATATGCAAATGCATAATTTTAAAATTATATCTCACTTTTAAATCCTATCAAACAGACATATCCTAATTATATATATATATATATATATATATATATATTACATATGATGGTTAGACATGCCCAAATAACATGAGAGCTCTTTGCTTGAGGACTCCTAATAATTTGTCTTTTATTTAAAATGGAGAAAATTAAAATTTCCAAATCAATTAAAAAAATGGTTATAATTATGTTCACTAGCTTTGTATTCTATTAGACCATTTATCACAATATTGGAATTAAGTTGTAGCTCTTATGACCACTATAATCTATTTCTTGAGCTCCCTTAACTAGATCATAAATAGATTAAAGTGATACTAATTTTTTCTAACTGAGTAAGTAAAATGTAGGTCAACATAAAAAACTTGATGAGATGTGTCACTTGACTTTGACTTTTATGAGTCAAGAAAGTATTATGAAAAGAATATATATGGTTGATCTAGGAGTTTGCAACTCGGCAAAGATGTTTTCTTTCAAAAACATTTATACACAAAAATAGAAAAAGAAAATCATAAATCATCCTCCAAAATTATCTATTAAGTCTTCTAAATAATTAATTAAAACATAAAATTTATATCTATTAGCTTAAAGATAATTGATTGGCTACCAATTACATTAATATTAAACCTAAAACCTTGACAATTCAATTCCTTCATAAGGTCATAGAAGTCCATGAAAAAATTAGATTAAGCATTTTAATTATTCCAAAATAACCTAATTAATATATATATAAGAAAAAAAAAAAAAGCAAAATGACTTTAAAGAACCATGTAAAAAATAATTTATTAATGTTATATTTATTTTTCTTTTTTCTTTTTTCTTTTTTTTTTCTTTTGTATTTTCCTTGAAAACTTGGAAGTCTTTCTTTTTTCTTTTCCCCCTTCCGGTAAAAAGCTTCCTTGAATATAAATGGTCCCAAACAGAAAAGTAATGATCTGTGCTTGGTTTAGTGATGAGATCCAAGAGCCCGTCAATATTAACGGGTACACATCAAGGCTCTTGTCATGAGGGGACGGTTTTGTGGACAAAAGAGAAAGATGAGGAAGAAAATAAGATAAGAGCTTGACTTCTACGATTCAATAGAGCCGTGGCGGAATTTGCAAGTTAGGAGTTTCATGCACGGCAGAATTAGGATATTAAAAATTCAAAAAAAGAAAATAATGTTTTATGAATAGACAAATGAAAAGGAGAAACTCAAACAAAGCACTTGTTTTCTACCCACTCAAACAAAGCACTTGTTTGATTTTCGAAAAGTATTAAGAAAAATATCAAAAGAGAAATAAAGAGAAAAGAAATTAATAAAAAAATAAATAAAAAAAATTTAAAGGTGATAAATTATTTTTATATTCTTTGTTGGTAAATTTTATTTATCTTATATAATTATAGTTGAGTCATGCTAAAACTAATGACTAAATTAAAAATCAATAGTATGTATTTTTTGTCTTTGATGCTATCAAATTAAATATACATAAGTATTAAAGTGTTAATATTTTAAATTTTATTAAAGGAAATATGTATGATTTTTAAATATAAATATATTAAAAATGAAAAAAAAAGTTCAATTATTTAATTTTAACTAATTTTATAATTTAAAAAAAATTATATTATTTCTATTTAATATTATAAATTCTCTTAGAAAATAATATAATTTTTTTAGTTTGTTACATTAAGCATCTAAATGTACGTGGTTGAGTGCTTCTCATGGCTTTTCCTAAGCTTCAGGTCCTAAATTCAAGTCCTTCACCTGAAATTTTTAAAGCATGTTTTCTCTCCATAAACTTGAAAATATTAGAAAGGAAAATAATTAAGGTTATGATTGATTTTTGGAAAATAAAATGTCAATAAATAATTTTTATTTACTACTTTAAATCCATTTTATTTATTTTAACTTATAAATATAAAGATTAAATAATTTAAAAATATATAAATTTTTAATAATTTTAATTATATTTGATTTTTTTTTTTTTCATATAACAATTATGATAAATAATTTTCATTGGCATTTTCTTTCTTTTTTTTTTTAATATTTTCTAGAAACCCAACATACCCTAAAGGAATGTTAAGTTCTCTTTATCATGTTTCATCTGAAAGAAAAATAAGAAATAATAAAAATTATTAAAAAACTCTAAGACCATATTTAATTCCCAAAAAATTTGAAGGAAAATATAAGAAAAATAAAATACATAAAAAAATAATTTATATATTTTAAAATTATTTAATTTTTATATAGTAAAAAATAAATGAAATAAATTTTAAAAAATATATAAAAATAATTTATTAAATTTTAACTTTATTTTTATTTTTATTTTCACTTTTTCTTTCTTTTCTATTTTTTTCACATTTTTCTTCAATTTTTTCAAAAACCAAACATAACATTAATATTTTCCATGAACCAAAATGAGGCTTATTAATACTAAAAGTGATCTAGACATTTTTCTTTCCTTTTTGTCATAATTTCAATGTTTTAGAAATTTATAAAAATAGAGAAATTCCCTTTGACAATCATAAACTAAAGGCTTCACAGGTAGTTTTTTAGGTGACTTAGGTATTAAATATTTGCTTCTTTTTTTTAAATTATTTCAAAAAATTGAAACATTAAAAGAATTTAATACTTCATATTTCAAATTTTTAAAAGTGATTTTTAAAAACATAAAATAATTCTATACTTTTTATATAAAAGTTTCTTTATCAAGCTATCTCTATTTTAGAAAAAAAAAAAAAAAAAAAGTAGTGTACCCAAACAAGACATACGAATATAGGTGCAAAACACCATGTTATGAATGAAGATCTTATACAGGCAAAATCTTTAGTGGGAAATAATAAATAAAAAAAGAAAAAGGAAAAAGGAAATTTAAGATATTATGATAAAGAAAAACCTTCTTCGAGACACTGGGTTCTAATGTCTTGCATGAGGCGCTGAAGCAAGGTTGGGTTGCCGGTAACCATGGCATCAACACGCTCGACCAGCATTCTCTGCATCGAGGCTTCATCATCGACAGTCCAGGCGTACACCTTCTTATTTCTCCTGTTAAAAACCTTGAATGAAATATTGAATAGAGAGAAGCTGGAAGCTGCTTGGAGAAATGTGGATACACAGAGTTGTAGGGGGAGGTCATACCCATGTAGAATTCTCACAAGCTTTTCATCAATCAATGGATGGTAGACGCCGACGATTCCGGCACCTTTCATTCTCAGTAAGTTGGTTCTAGCCCCAGTAGAAGGGTCCTTCATGACAATATAACCTACCTGCATGACAGTTAATGAGATTAACTAAAACTTCACGTCAGCCCGGGGAATGGTAGTTGAGCCAAGTTATGCCTCTGGTACAGGTGCATAGTTGCTCTTCTTACTAAAATAACTTTGAAAAAGATAGCATGATCATACAACCTATAGATATATTTGGTTCCCCTTTTTTTTCCTTTAGTTTGTTCTATATACTAAAGATGAGCAAAGCCTCGATAATAGGTCAACAAGTACAGAAATAACCCCTCCCAATGAGTTAGGAATTCATGCTAAATAATACAAAGCAAGTTACATGATGTGATGAACATATGGTTCTCTATCCCAAGTGCTTTATGGATTACAAAATCCTCATATAAATGCAAGATAAACCCAACAAGAACACAACCAAATCTGAGAGATCAAGTTGTTATATGAGATCGTAAAAGGAAACTTATTTTGATTAATGATAGCACCCAAAAGGGCTGGAAGAAAAGGAAAGAACCTGAGACTGCTTAACGGACGCATGATGGTTTTTGTGTGTTCTTACAAGGTTAAAAACCTTGCCTACATGATAATAAAAGTCGCACTTGTTCTTACAAGGTTAAAAACCCAGGTTACTTGATACTACAAAATAGTAGTCCATAATGTATTTTCTTATTGGAGAATGGAGAGACAGAGAGAAGACACAGAAGATGGAGGGGAGGGAGGGAGGAGGAGACAGGGGCTTATAATTTTCAAGAGAGGAGAAGCGGAGCACTAAGGTTTAGTACATTTGGGAGTAGAACCATAAAAATGATGAGAATACAAGGGTGAGTCATTAGTACAATTAGTTCATTTTGTGTGTTTCCAGTACAAAGTATGTAAAGAATTTAACAAATCCCTTATCAAAATTATCACTTCTTCTACCAGGCCTACACAGAGCCAAAATCACGCCAGAATCTAATGTCTCCTTAATCAAGTGCCATTCAACTTCAAATCATTAAGCTCCATAACACTGAACCAGCTTATACAATGTTGATGTTAGATCTGTCATCATCCTCAAACAAAGTGCTTTTCTCTTAACAGAATTCTTAATTTGGCCATCTCACTTCTCCATATATTATCTAAGCTCAAATGAACCTATTTACTAAACAAGAAACCTTTTTCCAGAGCTAAACAGCATGTCTCTTATTTTGATTTTATTAGGTGAAGGAAAGGTTATAGCCTAACATGCCTGTCTCCTTTAAAAGGTATAAGAAACTTGTACAGACCAATATGCGACTTAGAATTCGTAACCTTAATCCTGGGAAATTATCTTGAGACTAATTAAGGCTTCAGGATTTTACGATTGTCATTCTTTTTTACAACAATGGAAAAATACATAATAGGAATGACGAATAAACACAATTTCAATCTCTTCGCTTTTTATACTGAGTTGTCGTTCAAGAAAGGGAGCATATTTTCCACCAAGACTAAAGATACAGCAGAGGAAAACCCAAGGGGGATTAACACATAGAGCCAAATTTGATCAGCCAAGCACATTGCATTTTGCTCCCAAGAAGACATGAGGATATCAGTCCTAACACAGCCTACAAGTCAGTATTTCTTCAAGCTTGATAATGGCTACTCAGATTCCTCTATAACTAAAAGAAAACTAAGAATTTTGCTATCAAGAATGAGCAATCATATCTGAACCCATCTAACATTTTTTTTTTTTCAGAAAAAAGAACAGGAAGAGGTACAATACTGTTGAACTGGTCCTTACCGTGACATCAGATGATAGTTTGATCACATCCCTTGATAAACTG
This sequence comes from Vitis rotundifolia, assembly GCA_030254885.1. Classification (NCBI taxonomy): domain Eukaryota; kingdom Viridiplantae; phylum Streptophyta; class Magnoliopsida; order Vitales; family Vitaceae; genus Vitis; species Vitis rotundifolia. Next base: position 30,414,203 of record CM058168.1, on the reverse strand, counting down.
TCACTTTTAGCCCACACAACACAATTGCTACACTTTGTTCCCTTAACCTGAAAAGGTTCATAAAAGGCCTTAGGCCTACATATCTTGGAAAGACATGTCATCTAAAATATGATTGACATATCAACTTGCAGAAGGCAAAACCATGGAAGATTCCCCAAAAAAAAAAACCAAAATCCAAAAGATAGTGATACATAGTTCCAAACTATATGAAACAATTTGTCCTCAACAAATCATGAATTCCCACATTAATTAATAAAAAATTAACTCAGTAATAATATTTGTTTTCTCTTCGTAGTATATTGTGCAATAAAGATAAGTACGTCAAATTTACTATATTGTGCATGTACATACACATTTTGGGAGTTAAAGGAGAAAAGAAAAAAGAAACTAAAAGAGGACAAAGAACAGAAACTTACCGCAGAAAGAATATCCTTTGCAAGCCCTTTTTCATATGAAGGAGGCCCAACCTTTGCATCCAGAATGACCTGCTGAACTGAACCTGATATCAACTAAGAATAGCCATTTGAACCATAATCAAACAAACCAATCAATGAAGCCTCAGAAGAAAATGCAAGATTGTGGGTAGATACGAATGAATAGTATCAAGACATTTGACTCAAGTGCTATTAGGCATAGCTGCAACAGAAGACTGAATGAGAGAGATTGACATGGTGTGACAGTTACAAGTACACTAGTAAGAAGGGATATGAAAAGTAACTAGAGAAAGAGATCCTGAAAATACCATCAGAGCATCTTCAATGGTGGGTATCTTTACATCACTATACTCCTGGGGAATTTGATAAATGGTATCCAGCTCTTTTATCTGACAACCACAAACTAAAGTATATTCTCAATCAACAATACTCATATATCTATCTGAAAAATAAGATATCTGGTGGGGATAATGTGATAAAATTGAAACATATTATTGGTTTTATTAACAAGTTAAACTCAAAAATTCCAAAAGAAACTTGTTCTATGCAGTGGTTCATATGCTTCAAAACCAGAACCTTTTTTTTTTTCTTTTTTTTCCTAATAGGTACTTCCAACCAGAACATACAAACTAGCAAACAACATAAGGATCAATGAAGTTACCAAAATAACCAGAAGAAGGCCCTCATTAGAGGTTAGAGGATAATGAACACTATATTTCACTTCTAAAAGCCTAATGGTACTACTAAGTTAGAATTCAAATGATGCCTTTTATGACCTAGAACCTGTTTTATTAAGAAGTTAAACCGTCTAGCTTCTAGATAACCGCGACATATTTTTTAAGAAGCCTTCTGGTAGGAAATACCCAGAATATAAACCATTATAGTTTTCTTTGAGCATAAATTCATCAATATTTGTCATGTTACATCAATAATCCGATTAACCTTAGCTTTTGCACCAGAAAATTTTAAAAATGACAACCTCAGAATTGATATTGCAAAGGAATGAATCAGTTACTAAATATGAACAGATTGTTAATGACAACATTCACAAAATGACTTAATGCAGTTACTGGGAAGCCAAACCAGCAAACCTCACCTCCTTCATGCTCAAGTACCCAACTTTGGCAGTCATGTTACCAGATATCCGCTGCAACTCCCTGCCTGTGACATGTAAGAATCAAGTCTCCAAGCAGCATCCAGGATAATTCTAAGACAATCTAAGGTTAATGATGCTTGAAAATGAATTAAAAAGTCAGATTATTCTGAAGGATGCAGCATGCTGCAAATGATGTTCTCCACAAGGTTTGTTTCAATAAATAACCCTTCCTGCTCAAGGTATCTTTCCACTGACAAAAAAAATGTTCAAGATGCACCTTCTTCTTTCTTGTTATCGGTTATCTTAATGCAATTTCGCAAAACCTAAAACCTCCAAAATCTACTATACGGGATTGTTGAAGTACAAAGTTTAGACACTAAATGAGATTTATCTATTGACAAGCAATGGTTTACCATAGTCAAAATTTAGTACTACAAACCTTCACTAAGCGAAACAAAGCATAACTAGATTAAAATTTCATATGAATCAGTATTTTTTTTTTTTATGATAACCGAGGAACCTTCCATGGCCTAGCCCTTTGGACTCTCCATGAGGACCCAAACCTCAGGGTGCTGACTGCAACCACAACAACCAGCACCAAGTAAATCAGGGTATTTAACCAGTGGAAGGATTCATATAAATCAGAATATTATAAGTCCCAGAGCAGGAAAGGTAATGAAGGTTCATCCTACATAACAAAATTTTACTTAAACACAGCAAAGCATTCTCTATTAACTAATTAAAGTCATTAATTTGCATAATATGATAACCACAAAATGGATGGTGGCGAACCATTTTACAGTGAGGTGAAAGCAAAAAAAATACCTGTCATGAAGAGCAAACAAAACCCCATCTGAAGAGCGAGAAACATCAATCTCAATGCAATCTACTTGTGAATGAAGAGCAATTCGATATGCATCCATCTGTAAATTGAAGAAGAAAGGAAAGGAAATAAGAATTAAAAACTTTCAGCATGACATGTACTTTATAAAAATGCATGACTGAAGATGCTGAAACATGTTAGTGCATCTATGGACAACCTTTTAACTAACATCAGAGGGGACTGGCTGATTCTAGCACCACAATCCTCATTATTTAATAAATATCGAAGAATGCTCACTTTTCAGTGACCATAAACCAATTAATGTTCAAGATCCTATTCAATAATTAGCAACAACATGGTTCTACGTTCTTTTAGGCACAATATCAAGATGCTGCAGGAAAAATAAAATCAAACCTAAAGTCAGTTTATACAGGGTTGACACCTTAGGCAACCCAACGTAAGCCAAACTAATGTGTAGCATGGACTAGTATTTCATTCTGCCCCAGTTCATCTTGATTTATATACAAATTATTCCAGAAAAATGCAGTCATACAAGGGTCAGAGAGGAGATCAACAACTTATTTCATTTGGCACTGAATCTTGCCATGCCAGTTTGAGATATTAGCAACAAAAACTTCTCAAGTAATTTCTGGACCCTTCTCAAAAATAAATTTAGAATTTATCATAATTAAAACACTACAGAAGAAACTTATACAAGTTTTTAGGCCTAAAATAATATCATAGTATTCAATCCTAGATAAGGCTGTTGGAGATGTTAAACTTACTTGCCTCATTTATGATTTATCATATGTTACTCAAGAACTAGAATTGGAAGATAACTAATACATAACAAATAGAATCTCAGACCTCAAGGCCTGGAAGATGAATTAGCATCTCAAATAGAACACTTATATGAAAAAGGCAATAAAAATGGACATGAAATGCATACAGTGTTGGGGAAAGCCTTGGTTGAGTCACCGCCATGAGCGCATACAAGAGGAGGATTATTCAACCAACCACACTTTCTCAATTGCATCTGTGTGACAATTATACAAAAAAGAAAACTAATTAGCCAATGCCTAATAGTAGAGTCAAACATATCCCCTCATTAAATAAAAATGTATTTCAAGTAAAATACCGTCAGCCAAGAAAGAATTTGGGCTTGTAGGTTCCATTTTTCATTTTCTAGAAGTTATGGCAAGTAAAATTTGTCAGAGAATTTGCTTCAATACCCTGTTTTCTAAATGTTAAAGCCACAAGTCTTCAAAATGTTGCTCCCCGCCCCTTAACAAAGAGTAACCAAACCAATAACAAATTAAGGTTTTCATCTTTTAAGAAAAAATTTGCTCAAATAAACTGTATTTAGAAAATCATTGAATATAATATTAAAATTGCTAAAAATAAGTTCTCCCAAATTAATATCAAAGAGAAAATCTGCCAAGAATATTATCTACCAGGTGTCACTTCCATCCATTAATTTCAGCAAATAATAGATACTTAATTAAAACAAGATACCAATTTTATCTTTCCCTGATTCACAACTTTAAATACTCAAAACAAAAAATCCAAATAAAACTAAGCATGGATTCGATCATCACATTCCTACAATACAGCTGAGCCTTAATACGGTTCATCACTTGGGCATATAAGTAACATACTAAAAATTCCACCCTCTTTTTTTTTTATGAAAAACTCCCAGATATTCAAATCTACAGCAAAATTTTCAGTAGGTATAAATTCCATAAAAGAGACATGTGATTACCATATGGGCTCATCAACAACCTAAAACATGAAAATAAAACTTGGGTTTTGACTTCGATTGCAAATTTTCCATCGAAACAAGCAGAGATTTTCTCCCGCAAAAGAAAACAACATATGGGTCCAAAACAAGAAGAGATTTTACAGTACCAGATTCCATTAATTCGAAAAATAACAAGAAAAATACCATCTTCTGGGTCGATCAAGAACCTAAAACATAGAAACAAAAACTGGGTTTTGACTGCAATAAATTCCTACCTGATGGAAACGTCTGAGTCGAAAATGGAAGAAAATGGGGGGCACAATAGCGATGAAGGCAAGGCATATGATGATGAAACGTACGGATCTGAAAGATGAGATTCTCAGGTATCTCTGGCTCCGCCCATGTCTCTGAAGCTGTGGTTGCTTCTTCCCAATCCTGGAGATCGCCATTTTTTCACAGTCAAAGGCTTCTGAGAGAGAAAATCAAAGGCATAAAGCCATGCTTTTGTGAAGAATGATAGAAGTTCGGGGACTTTTTGGTAAATATCTGCAAAATTAATTAAATTCTTGTATTGTATTTATTTAGAAAAATGAATTTTTAATAGCAACGTCAAATATAAATCTGCTAATAGTGTACAATTTTATTTAATATTTATTGAGAAAATTAATAATATTTTATAAAAATAGATAATAATATGAATATTGTTGTAAATGGGTTATGAATGATCACCTTAAACCACCTTAATGTTACAAGTAAATGAAGTTCATTTATGAACTTCATTAAATGAACTTCATTTACTCTCATCTTTAAGATAAGTGAATGGGAACCTTTTGGAAAGCGTATAAAAGGTTTTCCATCCCTTATAGAAAGATCATCCCGAGCAAGAAATAAATCTCTCATTTTCTTTCATTCTCTCATTCTTACTATCTTTCATTATTTCAACTCTCTCAATTCTCTTTCTCATTATTTCCTCCCCATTATATATATTATTAAAGTAATATATAGTCATCTCTATTTTGAGTCACATTTATTCTCGTTTTACAACACGTTATCAGCACGAATTGCTCTGAAGGTAATTCTCATATCTTAAACTTGAAGTTATTTATATAGAATAAAATTTTACATATTTATATTATTGTTGATTTGTTTTGTTACATATTGTTAAAAGTTATAAACAAATTATTTGATTTTGTTTATAATCAAAGTTATACCAATGCTATCAATTTATTATAACTAATTCTAATAATATTGTTTTGTCATATATATGAAGTTATTTGACAATGTCAAATATCACAAAACTTGAATTTGTGGCACTTGACATTTCAGGAAAGAACTATCTATCTTGGATCCTTGATGTTGAAATACATCTTGATGCAATGAACCTTGGAGTTACGATCAAAGAAGGAAATCAAGCATCCCTGCAGGATCGCGCAAAAGCATTGATTTTCCTTCGTCATCACCTCCATGAAGGTTTAAAAAATGAATATCTTACTATAAAGGACTCTTTTACTCTATGGAGTAATTTGAAGGAAAGATATGACCACCAGAAAACTGTGATTCTCCCAAAAGCTCGATATGATTGGATGCACCTAAAGTTGCAAGATTTTAAAACTGTTAGTAAATATAACTCCGCACTTTTCAAAATCAACTCTCAATTAAAGTTGTGTGGAGAAAAAAATCACAGAAGAAGACATGTTAGAGAAAACTTTTACTACGTTTCATGCCTCGAATGTGCTCCTGCAGCAGCAATATCGAGAGCGTAGATTTACAAAATATTCTAAATTAATATCATGTCTTCTTGTTGCTGAACAAAATAATGAGCTTTTGATGAAAAATCATCAATCTCGTCCAACTAGATTTGAACTATTCCCTAAAGTGAATGCAATGTTGTCCCAAACTCATGGACGTGGACGAGGACGAGGACGTGGTCGTGGTCGTGGAAGAAATCCTCGATACCATGGTTCTTATAGTAATAATTCTCAGAAAATGAAAGTCTCATTGCACCACCAGAAGTGGAACAATACTAAGGCAAAACAAGAAAATGGGAAGCTTTTACAAGATAAACCTCCTAAGAACCATGAGAATAATTGTTATAGATGTGGCATGAAGGGGCATTGGTCGCGTACCTGTCGTACGCCCAAACATTTGGTCAACCTTTACCAAGCATCAATAAAAGCAAAAGGAAAAGAGATAGAGATGAACTTTACCGATGGTGATGGATTGGACCTAACCTACTATGACATTGATTTCTTTGGAGGTCCTAATGAAAAAACAAACCATTTGATAAATGATGAGAAAATTAACATTGATTGATGTTACTTTATATATGAAATAATATATTATTATGTCTTATATTTACATCTGATTTTCTTTTGTTATTTACATTATGCCTTGTTTTTTTTAGTTATATTTGAAATCCATGTGTTATTTGGTCTCAAGATGAATGAGGATGATGTATGTCTCGCAGACTGTGCGACCACACACACAATTCTTCGAAATAAAAGATATTTCCTCGAATTGACATTAATAAAAGCTAATGTAAGTACCATATCTGGTACTACAAACTTAGTTGAAGGCTCTAGAAGAGCAAACATAACATTGCCAAATGGAACTACATTCCATATAAATGACGCTTTATATTGTAGCAAATCTAGAAGAAATTTGCTCAGTTTTAAAGATATTCGCAGAAATGGATATCATATTGAAACTATGAACGAAGATAATATAGAATATCTTTACATTACTTCCATTGTATCTGGCCAGAAGCTTATAATGGAAAAACTCCTGGCTTTCTCCTCTGGGTTGTATCATACAACTATAAAGCCTATTGAATCATATGTTGTCGTGAACCAGAAGTTCAACGACCCAAAAGTTTTTGTTCTCTGGCATGACAGGCTAGGTCACCCAGGGTCTTCAATGATGCATCGAATAATCGAACACTCACATGGGCATCTACTGAAGAACCAGAAGATTCTTTCGCCCAATGAATACTCATGTGCTGCCTGCTCACAAGGTAAATTGATAGTCAGACCATCTTTTACTAAAGTCATATCTAAGTCACCAGTCTTTTTAAAAAGAATACATGGGGACATATGTGGGCCTATCCATCCACCATGTGGACCATTCCGTTATTTTATGATCTTAATAGATGCTTCTACTAGGTGGTCACATGTTTGTCTCCTTTCTACACGTAACGTTGCCTTTGCTAGACTCTTTGCACAAATAATCAGATTACGGGCACAATTTCCAAATTATCCAATTAAGACAATACGTCTTGATAATGTTGGCGAATTTACTTCTCAAACATTCATTAACTATTGCATGTCAATAGGGATAAATATTGAGCATCTTGTTGCTCATACTCATACCCAAAATGGTTTAGCAGAATCCTTCATCAAACGTCTCCAATTAATAGCTCAACCATTACTAATGAAAACCAAATTACCTACTTCCGCCTGGGGACATGCTATTATGCATGCTGCAACTTTAGTCCATATTAGACCTACAACTTACCATGAATACTCCCCTTCACAACTTGTGCTTGGAAAACAACCAAATATCTCTCATTTACGAATCTTTGGTTGTGTAGTATATGTACCAATTGCACCTACACAACGCACTAAAATGGGTCTCCAATGAAGACTTAGGATTTATGTAGGTTTTGATTCTCCATCTATCATAAGATATCTTGAACCTTTGACAGGTGATGTTTTTACAGCCCACTTTGCGGATTGTCATTTTAATGAGAGTGTTTTCCCGTCATTAGGGAGAGAAAAGTCGATTCCTGAAGAACGACGAGAAATTAGTTGGAAGACATCTACTATGTCCCATCTTGATCCTTGTACAAATCAATGTGAACTAGAAGTTCAAAGGATCATTCATTTACAAAATCTTGCAAATCAACTACCAGATGCATTCACTGATACAAAGAAAGTGACAAAGTCACATATCCCGGCTGCAAATACTCCAGCACGGATTGATGTCTCTGTAGGACAGTTAACAAATGAATCTAAGATACGCCTGAAGCATGGTAGACCTATCGACTCAAAGGATGTAACTCCCCAGAAGAGGAGAACCCAAGAAAAACCTAGCACTCTAGAAGAGGCCATCAAAATGACTGATCAATGTAAAATTGATAAATCTATAGCCCTAAAAGAGGCACAAATAATGGAGAAAACCCCTAAAGAGGCACATATTGAACAAGAAGCCCCTGAAGAGGCACAGGTACGGGAAAATTATGAAATCTCAATAAGTTATGTACACACGAGAGAAAAATGAGATCGAAATAATATTGTTATTAACAATATTTTCGCTTTCCAAGTGGCCTCTGATATCATAAGAAATGATGAAGATCCCGAACCATGAAATGTGGAAGAATGCTGACATAGAAATGATTGGCCAAAATGGAAAGAAGTTATACAGGCAGAGTTAAACTCATTAACAAAACGAGAAGTTTTTGGCCCTGTAGTCCAAACACCTGAAGATGTAAAGCCTGTTGGGTACAAATGGGTATTTGTACGAAAGCGCAATAAGAATAATGAGATCATAAAATATAAAGCGCGATTAGTAGCACAAGGTTTCTCGCAGAGACCTGGTATTGACTACAAGGAAACATATTCTCCTATCATGGACGCAATCACATTTCGTTTCTTAATTAATTTGGCGTCTCAGAAGGACTGGATATGCGTCTCATGGATGTTATAACAACATATTTATACGGATCCATGGATAATGATATATACATGAAAATCTCTGAAGGATTTAAATTGCCTGAAGCAAATAGTACAAAGCCTCGTAGCATGTACTCAATCAAGTTACAATGATCCTTGTATGGATTAAAGCAATCTGGACGCATGTGGTACAATCGCCTTAGTGAATACTTGCTAAAAGAAGGGTATGTGAATAACTCTATATGCCCATGCATCTTCATTAAGAAATCAGAAACCGAATTTGCAATTATTGTAGTGTATGTTGATAACTTAAATCTTGTTGGAACTTCTGAAGAGCTCACAAGAACAACAAATTACTTGAAAAAAGAATTTGAGATGAAAGATCTTAGAAAAACAAAATTTTGTCTCGGCCTGCAGATCGAGCATTTTCCAAATGGAGTTTTAGTAAAGCAGTCAACATACATTAAGAAAGTTTTGAAGCGTTTTTATATGGATAAAGTGCAACCTTTAAGTTCTCCAATGGTTGTCCGATCACTTGATGTGAAAAATGACTCATTTCGTCCTTGCGAAAAAGATGAAGAATTACTTGGTTCTGAAATACCATATCTTAGTGCTATTGGTGCACTTATGTATCTTGCTAATTGTACACGTCTAGACATTGCTTTTTCTGTCAATTTATTAGCAAGATATAGTTCCGCTCCAACTCGAAGACATTGAAATGGTATTAAACATATATTGCGTTATCTTTGCAGAACTACTGATATAAGTTTATTTTACTCAAGGGAATCAAAGCAACAATTGCTTAGATATGTAGATGCAGGATATCTTTCAAATCCACATAAAGGTAGATCACAAACAGGGTATGTGTTTAATTGCAATGGTATTGCTATTTCATGGAGATCTATCAAACAAACAATGGTGGCCACATCATCAAATCATTCAAAAATACTGGCAATTCATGAAGCAAGTCGTGAATGTATATGACTAAGATCTATGATCCAGCATATTCGAGAATCATGTGGACTCTCTTCTATCAAAGGTGACCCAACAATATTATTTGAAGATAATGCTGCATGCATTGCACAAATATCAGGAGGTTATATTAAAGGAGATAGAACTAAACACATTTCACCAAAATTCTTTCATACACGTGAACTCTAGAAGAGTGGTGAAATTGATGTGCAACAAATACGCTCAAGTGACAATCTAGCAAATTTATTCAGAAAATCATTGCCAACCTCAACATTCAAAAAGTTAATACACAGGATTGCAATGCGTCAACTCAAGGATATCAACATGAGAGGGAGTATGCTTGTAAAAGGGTATTAGTGTACTGTACTCTTTTTTTCCTTTGTCCAGGTTTTTTCCTATTGGGTTTTACTGGCAAGGTTTTTAATAAGGTAGTCCTAATATACCAAGAAAAGAATATTGTACTCTTTTTCCTTCGCTAGGTTATTCCTATAAGATTTTTTACTAGCAAGGTTTTAATGAGACATATTCTTTTAATATGGTGGTCATCCAAGGGGAGTGTTGTAAATGGGTTATGAATGACCACCTTAAACTACCTTAATGTTACAAGTAATTGAAGTTCATTTATGAACTTCATTTACTTTCATCTTTAAGATGAGTGAATGGGAACCTTTTGGAAAGAATATAAAAGGTTTTCCATCCCTTATAGAAAGATCATCCCGAGCAAGAAGTAAATCTCTCATTTTCTTTCATTCTCTCATTCTTACTATCTTTCATTATTTCAACTCTCTCAATTCTCTTTCTCATTATTTCCTCCCCATTATATATATTATTAAAGTAATATATAGCCATCTCTATTTTGAGTCACATTTATTCTCATTTTACAACAAATATTATTTTATTATTGAATTTTCCTTTACTTAGTTTAAGTATAAGCCCTATTTTTTATATTATTCAATTTTTTTATTTATGAAATAAAAATAAAAGTAATGTACCATTAAATTTTATATTTAGGAATGTATTTTAAAAATAATTTTATAATTAGTGAAAATGAATAATAAATATTTATATTTAAATATTAGTCCAATTTCAGTAATAAAAGATAAAATATTTTGTTTTTTTTAAAATTAAGTTGAATAGACGGGGAGTTTGTACCACGGCCCATCTGGCAGTTGCATTATCATTTTCAGAAATAATTGAAAACATGTTGCGAATTTGATATTTTTAAATTCCACATTTTTTAAGGAATATTTTTAAAAATAGTTTCTTACAATATTTTTTAGTTGATGTGTTTTTTTTGGAAGCGTTTTTAGAATAATTACATATCAAGTTTCTTTTCAAGAAACACTATAAATAATTTTTTAATAGTATAAAATATTTTTTAGATTTTTAAAATTATTTTTAAAATTTTGCCAAATATATAATTTAAAAAAAAATTTAAATTAAAAGTGTTTCTAAAATTATCACCAAATGCATTGATGTACCACTTCATCCATTTCTATTGCATATATAATAAAATAAAAAATAATATAATTTAATTTTTATTTTCTGTTTTAAATAATAAATAAAAAGTAAGCGTACATACCTTTAGAGAAATTAAATTAAAGTTAAAAAATTATTTTTCATATTTAAGTTCTTAAATAAAATTACGTTCTTAAAAACAATTAAGAATCATTTAAAAAGTTATTTAAAAAAAAACTATTTCTTGATAACTATTTTTTTTTTAAAAAAAAAGAATGTCATTAAACATACCTTTAGAGGTTGTGGTGAAATACTTTTTGGAATTGAAAAACATATTTAACAGATTTTGGAATAAAATCAATTATTTAAAAGTTAGTTTTGAAAAGAGGATAATTATTTAGAATATATTTGAGACATTTTCTAAGTATTTTTATAAATAAAAAAATTAAAATAAGTCAAAAACTTTCACATTATGTGGTTAAAGGGTGAAAAAAATATTTTTTATATTTAAATTTAAAAAAAAATATAAACCCTAAAACTATTCTAAAAATTATTTTTCAAAAACATTATCGGATTGAGAACCCAACCTTAGGTATGAGAAATTTTAGAGGGCTTAATCATAAGAGCATTCACCAATATAATAAAGTTGATACCTTATTTTAAGTAAGCAATGACATTGCTTATATTTGTGATTTTGATGAAGTAATGACACACGAATTAATAGAAAATTCAAGAAAGTACAATAAAATTGCTTTGTATTTGAAATCGAGTAGTGTCAATGTTGTATTAAGATTGGGGTTCATGACTCCGTGCTTAATAATTTCCATTCTCATACCGAATTGAATTTCAAATCCTTTAATTTAAATTAGTGCCTTTTCATTTGTAAAAAATTTGTACCTATTAGAGCGTTTTTAATATTTTTTATATTTCCATTAATTGTATGGTCATATAGTACGAGGATTAAAGGTAGTATTTTATATTTACATTTAAAACATGAAAGTTATTAGGATTAAAAATAATATAATGAACTATTTAATTTATATAAGTAAAAAAATATGAAAATTAAAAATATGATAATATACATTTAAAATATGAAGCCCCATGGATTGTCGAAGTGCATTGGAGGCAATGCTTTTCTTTGATAGGACTCAATTGCCATTTTTTAATTATTTTTTTATTTATATTTATTAACAAAGGTATAAATTCCCTTATTTTACTTGTTATAAAAATTATGAAAAAAAAAAATTAAAAGGACATCTTCCTTCCACCGTGGCAAGTTGCCAGTTGCCACGTCACAACCTCATTCCTGTTGTTAACAAGACAAATAAAAAAAAAATTAAAAGTAAAATAAAATAAAATAAAATTTCTTCTTTAAAAACAAGCTGTGTGTCGGTCTCAAGAAAGTTAAATGATTTCATTTCTGAAAAGGAATCGACACCAATTTCTAGGAGAAATTTAATACTGCATGAGACTGAAATTGTTTCAGTTTCAATCCACCGGGGGAATTTAAAGAGAAGAGGAGGCTTGAAGAAACCCTAAAGTAGAATTGGTTCATTTGTTTCCGGGAAAATTGGGCGGAGTTTTCTCGAGAAAATGCCGGTTTCCCCCACGAAGATCGGAGTTGGCCCTTGGTTCAATAAGAAGATCGTGGATCCTCTTCTCCAAATCCTCCGCAGGTCACTGCCTTTCTCTTTCGGTTGATTAGGATTTGGTGATATTGGAAGTAATTCATGTCTGTTTGAGTATGTTTCTGTGTAAATCAGTTCAAAATTTGGATTTGAATAGTGTGTTTCTGTGTGTTGGATTTGAATTGAAATGCTTGGATTTTTAGGGCTTGCTTAGTTGGGGAATCCAGAACTGTTGTCAGTTTCGGAAATTTGCTGACCTACTTTCAAGGAATGGTTTTTGGGAGATTTCTTGAAGATGAGACATTTCCACAAGACGTGAAAGGACTAGCTTTGAAAAATGCAAACACTACAGCGATTAAAAAAGAGTTAAAATTTTTAATTCTTTAGAAAACAAAAAAGAAAAATTGAAAACGCCATTCCATTTCCACTACTAAGCAAGCTCAACTCTTTCAATGCTACTATATTAATCTTGTAGGGATATTATGTTTTGCTTATAATCTGCCTTCTGATGTTCTCTACTTGGATTGATTTTGAAATGCTTGTTGTTTGATCTAAAATTTGGTAGCAAACAATCGAGATTCTGATTTCTTCATGAATGGTCATTTTTTGAGGTATTGATGAGAAACTGGGTTGAATTTTTTAGGGGGGCGGAGCCGAAGCAATTGGCTTTCTCTGCAGCTCTTGGGATTACTTTGGGAGTATTTCCTATATGTGGTATGTTGGTTTTGGGCATTTCTAATTTTATTTTAATAGCAGTATTTTGGGAATAAACTTTATCAATTAATCAAAAAATTATTTGTTTGAAATATTATTTTATCGTTCTAGCAGTTTGTATTCATCTTGACCCTGACTCAACTATATGAATTGAGTACATCCAGATGACATCTCGATTTTGTATTGCAAATTTTATGATATTTTGATGCCATTCTATGACTTTGAACTTGTAGAGAATGTGGGTCTAGTAACTGTTTGGCAGAATTGTAACTTCTAGTGAAAATTATATTGAAAAGACTGGTGTCTTCCAGAAAGAGGAGGCGGGTGGTTGTTTGGCGGGAAGTGTTGCTCACAGCCTAGAATTGGGTTGTTTTGGATTGGTGTTCAATGTGTAACAAAGAAGGCTGGTTCATGGATTAACTTCATTGTTCACTGCCTAGAACTTGTGGGTGCTGATGTTCTTCTTCCTTTTTCTTCTTTTGTTTTTTGTTTTTAGGCTTTCTTGGATGACATTGAGAATGCTTTTGTATATGTTGTTGAGTATCAAAGCAGGCACTCAGAGTAGTCTGGGTATCTGAGGTCTAATCCCCCCCATGTTTCTTTTTTGTGCATTTAGAAGCAGCATTATAACTATGACCAGAAATGAGAACTCCAGATTTTTAAAGATCATGAATTCATTTTTCATCGTAAACCTTTCTTGAATCCTCTGTTATGCTTTCCTTTTTTGATTCTTGCACTTGCTTCTTTTGAGTTCTGTTCCATTATTGCATGTGCTGTTTTTACTTTTCTAGTGAATTACCATTCATGAAAGATATCTACCATGATTGTCTGGCTACAAAATAAATGAAGAAAATAACGTGAAAGTGCTATCTAGCAACAAATAGATGGATGTTTTTTCTACTTCTATATCTAAACTGATTAAAAGAGATGCAGAGGAAAACAATTTTTTGCAGACTAGAGTTCTATAGCAAGCTTGTTTCTCTCATTCCGTTCCTGCTCTGCCTTCTTACACAGTTAGACCCACTCAGGAGAAAATTAATATCTTTGTAGGTTTTAGATGTTTCCTAAAATGATGCTAGAATCCATAACTCCCTGAATCCGAATTGTCCTGTTTGCATACCTTTTTCTTCTCCCTTAATATATCATGCCATTTCTCTTATTTATAGATAAGGTCATCGTTTTTGCTTAGGCATTTTTTGCTACTTCAATGCCTATTTTAAATAAATTAAGTGGTTGTGCTGATTGGTCAAAATTGGTGAACAGGCATAAGTTACTCAATTAACCATGTGCACAATTCTGCTTGTATTTTCTTATGATATGGATGCATAAGTTACTCGATGTAACTTGAGTTCCTTGGATAACATCATATCTTTAGCTAATTTTGTTAATGACAGGGGTAACTGTGCTTTTATGTGGAATGGCGATTGCATTGCTTGGATCTCTTTGTCATTCTCCGAGTGTGATGCTTGCTAATTTCATTGCTACTCCAATAGAGTTGAGGTAAATAGATGTTTCTTTTATGTGAAGTCATATTCTTTCTCTTCTGTTGCTCATTGTTTCTAGCTACAGGGTACAATTCAATTTTTAATCTGATGTTCATATGTAAAGTTGTACTTCTATTTGTTTATTTGAAAGCTAGATAAAGTGTGAAAGTAAAGTTGCTCGGATGCAAATATATGACATGGATTTGGCACAAATTCTTAGATAGTATCTCATTTAAATTTTAAGTTGGCACAAAATTTTCTTTTTTTACAATTTTCTTTTTAAAAAACCTTCATTATAATTTTTCTTTACTGTACATTACTACAAGTTCGCTGCATGTTTGATCCATATTCTCCTTTACTTTTTGCATCGTTCATATTTTTAGCTGCTTCACTTTGTCACTTAGAGGTTACAGAAATTCATATGATTGTCCTTTTTTTGTTTGCCATATTATTTATGGTGGGTTATGAGTTACAAGTGGGATTATGGAAACTGCCCAATGGATTAACAAGGTATTTCAGAAAATTTGAAATTTTGGAATAATATAAATTACTTAATTAGTTAGTTGTGTTGGACAACCAATTTTCCTAATAGCATAAGCTTGTAGGATTTGCGTCCACAATGTATATCATGCACTCTAATACTCTCCCTCACGTGTAGCCTTCATTTTTGGGCTTAATAAGTTGGGTAAATAAACATGCAATGGTGAGCTTCAAATACTTGACCTTCCACCAAATAAGGCTTTGATACCATGTTGAACAACCAATTTTCCTAAAAACTTAGGCTTGTAGGATCTGGGCCCACAATGTACATCATACACTCTAGCAAGTAAGACACAACTTGCTCATTCTACCTAATATAGAGCATTAATATAAAAAATGAGAAGGCAGACAATGTACAAATTACTTAAAAGGGGATGCCAACAATTCCAAACTTCATTTGACGAATTTAGGCACACCTGGTGTTTGTCTAATACATGTACATGCTCGACAGATAATTGTCCATGGATGCTGTCCTTCACGGCTTTTGTTTTGTTGTCCATCTGTATGTTCTAATTGTTGTACCATGTTTTATATTCTAGTCTGGTGGTTCCCTTCTTGCGCTTTGGTGAAGTCATTTCCGGTGGACCTCATTTTCCATTGACATCTGATGCTATGAAAAAGATTTTGACTGGCCATGCTTCTCGAGAAGTCTTATTAAGCATCGTTCATGCGGTAGGTTGTCAATCACTATTTCTAAGCTGATAGCTTCTCTCTTTCAACTAAGCAATTTTAAGGGATCCAATGAATATGACTTGCAAAATGGTAGATAAAGATGATGATTCGATCTTTTTGAGTAAAGGACTGTCAGGGTTTGCATAATAATCAAAAGAACTGAAAGGTAGCAAATTAATCTGAGAAGATTGCAAAGAAATGTGGGGAGAGAATGTGTAATTATTTAGGAAATTGTTGTGGCCTACTTTATTTAACTCTTAATTAAATAGACTCAAATGGAAAAACTATCAGTGATTTTTCCCCCTTTGAATCTATCCAAGATCTCATTAGAAATTGTAGAATTTTGATCTCACATTGTACTCTAATAGTATTTCATTCTAATAGCAAAATTTCCCTTTCACCTTTCTTTCTTTGAATCTGCAAGGTCTTACTGAATTTCAATTTTTGAGCAATCTTTTGTAGTTGCTGGGATGGCTTGTTGCAGCACCCTTTATCTTGGTCATACTCTACATAATATTTTTGCCATGTTGCAAACTCCTGGTTCGCAAATTCAGTCCTGTTCCTTCAAGTCCAAAGAAGCCCATCCATCCCCACATGGAAGTGAAGCTAAAGGTAAGGGATGTGTGATAAAGATTGTATTGAAACTATTTGCTTCATCATCCCCATTTACTGTAATAATGCCATTTGTGCTTCTAACATAACACTGCTTGTACATAAAACTTTACTGGAGTAAATGCATTTAATTATCCTTTATAAGCATGTTGAATTCAGTATTGTTACCTGGTTGACTGTTTGGATGAATCTATGAAAAATGAAATTTGTGGATTTCTTCTCATTCTGATTTCGTTTGTGGCATTTGCTTAATTGGATTTCCATTCTTTTTCTTGAGAAACTGATTTCTACATGGTCCGATATATGATTTGGGTTTGAAAACATTGCATTATTGCCATTGTGTGGGAATCTTGTTGAGTTGGTGGCTTGGATAGTTGATTATCAAAAAGTTCAGAATCCAACTACATCCTCACCAAGAGCTTCTCAATCTGCTAAAAGTAGTATTTGATGGTAGGTTTTAATTGTGTTTAGATGGAACTTTATTGTTATATTTGGTTCTTGGAAAGTATTAGGGAAAGAAAAAAATTGATTTTTTTTTTTTAAATTTTATGTTTGATTATATCATAAAAAATATCAAAGAAAATAGAATATAATTTAAATTAGTAAGAAATTTATATATTTTTAAATTATTTAATCATTATATAAAAAAGTTAAAATAAATGAAATGATTTTGAAATAGTATATAAAAATAATTTATTGATTTTAAATATATATTTTTATTTTTCTTTCTTTCTTTATTTATTTTTTTTGTGTGCTTTTCTTCTCTATTTTCTTTTGTTTATATCTTCTAGTAACCAACTATAACCTATGAGTCTCACACTTTACAATGTGATTTATCAACATAATTTTTGTTTAATTGCAACTTTTAAAAAATCATAATTATCCATAATTCTCAAAGATAAAATTTCAGAAAATGGTTTTGAGGAAGGTGTATTTCCTCTTGCAAAAGTAGCTATTTATACTTGAGGACAATGCTTTGACACCTTGTGAGTGGCCATAACCCGTGGCAACACGGTGGTTTTGTAGATGGCCAATTCTTGCCTAACCTGATTTATGTTATTTATTTATTTTTGGAGTGTCTGATATGTCAGAAGTACAAATATTTTATTAGAGGAAAGATCAGTTCCATTTTTCTTTTTCTTTTTTTAATAACCAAAACATAAGATAAAAAAATTGTACACAGTTTCATTACTAAACAAATCATCTATGGCTTCAAATTTTATTAGAATCTGGGCTTTTGATACGAATATTGTTAGGCTTGTACATGCTCAGGTCATTATTTAACGAACTGGGCTAAACTGGTTTGATGTCAAAATGGCCCAATGGTGGCCCATAATAATGATGACGATGATGATGCTGTTTGACAACTTTGAAGAAAAAACCTCCGTTTGATTTTTCGAAATTATTAAAGAAAGGAAAAAAAAAAAAAAAACAACAAAAAGGTGAAATGAGTATGAATAAACATGTACAAATATTTTATTAATTTAATTTTTTATTTTTATTTTTTCTTCTTCTCGTTTTTTTTTAATTTTTTTTCTTTCTACTTTGCTTTCCACGTATTTTTTCTAAGACTAAAGGTAAGGTTAGAGAGAAAAGGGAGAAAGAAATTGCGTCATGGACCAATTGTTGAGTGGATTTGTAAAGCAAGCAATAATTTGAGAAGATTTCCATTTATTTTTTTTAACATTGATATAAATGATAGGAATGACTTGAAAACCATCACCAATTCACCACAACTATTTTTCACTTCTGAGAGTACTCAAGTGGGCCCCACTTGTTTTTTATTCAAGAAAATAAATAATAAGAAAAATTTTGAATGGAACATGATTTAATCACTTACTAAGTATTTTGTTTATTTATTAGACTATAAATTACTATTAATGAAAATATTTTTATAATAAAAACTAATTCATTTTTAGTAATTATGATTAGTGTATAATGAATAATAATAATTTTTGGCATTAATTTTTAGTAATAAATTCATTAAATAATTATAAAATTTAATTGCAATTACTAAGTCCAAAGAAAGAAATAATAAAGTTTCATGTGATTATTATTATTATTATGATTACTGCTACTACAGTTTATAATACAAATACTATCAATATTAATTATAATTACTATTACTAATATCATCATTTTGTTATTGTTATTATGATTATTATCATCATTACCATCACTATCATCATCATCATATTCACTCTAATATATTCAAAAGCTAAAGCTTTTTAAGTGCTTAATATTGTAGTTTAATTTAATGAACACTTTTAGTAAGATATTATTTTAAAGCGTGAAAGTGTAAATGACATGTCTAAACTTTGAACCATTTTTAATGCTAGCTCAAAAGTGTAGTTTACAGGTTGCTTGCATGAAGGATTTTCTCATCTCTTTGGGATCCCTACATCTTGTTTGTAGTCAATTATCTTATGACACCTTGAATGGTCGCGTTTCTTTAGAGATCTATATATAATTTATGGACACAAGCCTAGTATAATGTTTAACCATTCTATATTGCAAAGACATTTGTGATTGTATATTGCCAATGAATTCCATGCTCACTCACCGCAAAGATTCTCATGCACCTTCCTTATTATTTAGAGTTTCAATTTTCTTAGTATTTGTGCATAAATTGTTCAAAGACTTGTTCATCCAAATTTGCTACACTATAATGATCATATTTTTGGTATGATATTCTTCTTGGATAACCTGTTTTTTGATCTAATGACACTTTTTTTTTTTTAATAAAAGGTCCATTCCATTGATCGTTTGATTAGTTAGCCCTATGCTCAATCCCCAAAAACTCTTACTATATATATATATTTACTTAATTTACCAACTTTATTCTCATAATGAAAGCATTGTGAATATGAAAGCGCTAACAAAAATGAGTCTCTATTCTCTTATGTTAATTTTCTTTAAGAAGCATTTCAAATCTTCTTCAATTAAATTCAAGGTTTTTAATCAACAAACAAATCATTAAAATAATGGTAAGTTGATAAAACATAGAAACAAGTGAATGAGGAATTTAAAGATCTTTTTTACTAAATAAAGGGGGAAAGAAAGTTATGTGAGAGCATAGTGGAGAGTTGTTAAGAATTCTCTTTAATCAAGAAAAGTATTACTAGATTAGGGAACTTGGATGCCAAATTGGAAGCTATCTTGAAGCTTGACATATCAAGAGTTATCTCTGTTTGTGTTATTATTATAGGATCCCTTATCATGAAGTCAAATAATGTTCTATACTAGTTGACTTCAATTTGAACCTTTCAACTAAGTAAGCAACTAAAGTTCACATTTTTTACTTTTTTCTTACTTGAATTTATAGCTAGGAATAATTAGAATGTACTTAAATAAGTAATTTAATAAATTGGTTTGATTTTTTTTTTTCTGTTACATTCTATTGTTCAAATTTCTTTTATATTGATTATATTTGTAATTAATTCTAATCCTATGTACTTTATGATTGGTAGATCTGAGGCAGACTTTATTCAAAGTATTTGTGAAGATATCATTACAAGATTGAACCGTAAGCCTTTACATGTGGGTGACAACATAGTTGGAATGGACTTTCATTTGGAGCAATTAAAATCACTTATAAAAACTGAGTTGGATGAGGTTCACATGGTTGGAATCTATGGAACTCGTGGAATCGGTAAAACTACCATCTCTAAGGCTATTTATAATGATATCTCATCTCAATTTGATGGTAGTAGCTTTCTTGGAAATGTTGGGGGGAAGTGTGAAAATGTTGGGGAGAAATGTGAAGATGGTCTACTTAAATTACAAAAGACACTTCTTCAAGATATCTTAAAGTGTAAAGGGCCAGAATTCAACAATATTAGCCAAGGAATCACTGTGATAAAGGAAAAGCTTCGATTGAAAAGAGTCCTTATTGTTCTCGATGATGTGGACAACTACATGCAATTAGAAAACTTGGCCGGAAAATATGGTTGGTATGGTGCAAAAAGTATAATCATCATAACAACTAAAGATAAACATTTGTTAGATCAACATGAAGTAAAAGCACTTTATGAGGTGCAAGGGTTGAATCATGAAAAATCTGCTGAGCTTTTCAATTGGTGGGCCTTCAAGCAAAATACTCCCAAAACTGGATTTGAAAGCCTTTCAAATAGTGTAGTGGAGTATGCTGATGGCCTTCCAATAACACTTAAAGTTTTGGGTGGCTTTCTTTGTAATAAGTCAATAGATGAATGGAAATGTGAATTGCATAAACTAGAAAAGAATACCTGACAAGACAGTCCAAAGTGTGCTTAAATTAAGTTATGATAAATTGGATGATACATGTCAAGAGATATTCTTGGATATTGCATGTTTTTTCAGAGGAAAAGACAAAGATTCTGTTTCAAGAATATTAGGAAGTTGTGCAATGATGGAAATAAAAGTTTTGAATGATAGATGTCTTCTTACTATTTCAGAAAACAAGTTAGATATGCATGATTTAGTACAACAAATGGGTCAAGAAATTGTTCGTCAAGAATGTCTTAAAGAGCCTGGAAACAAGAGTAGACTCTGGGATCATAATGATGTTGATAGTGTGTTAACAAGAAATACGGTAAGAGCCAAATGTATTTTGTTTAAGAAATAATATATCTGTATAACTTAATTGATTTTCGTACATCTTGTGCTTGACTTATTCTTGGCTTTTATTTTTTAGGGGACTCAAGCAATTGAAGGAATATTTGTACAAATTTCTCACGCAAGCCAGATATCTACAAATTCTTTCACAAAAATGAATAGACTTAGATTGCTAAAAGTCTATCATTCATGGTTTTGGAAGAAGAACCCCCCCAAGGATCTCGATTTTCCTTTTTCTGAGTTAAGATATTTCCATTTTAAGGGATACCCTTTAGAATCCTTGCCAACAAATTTTCATGCAAAGAATCTTGTTGAACTTAATTTAAAGGACAACAACATAAAACGACTTTGGAAAGGGAATGAGGTATTATTATAATTGTTGTTTCATTAATAATTTTTATTATAATTTTAAAATTTATAAAAAATTATCTACTAAGACATTTTATTTTGTTCCAGATTCTTAACAACTTGAAAGTCATCAACCTCAGTTACTCAACAAATCTTGTTGAAATTTCAGACTTTTCAAGGGTGACAAATTTGGAGATCCTAATTCTAAAAGGTGGCATAAAGTTACTATAAAGGTTTATTTATTACTATTATTATTAAAGTTATTAACTAATTGTTTTCTTGAATATGATAGGGTGCGGGAGCCTTGAGAGTTTTCCTGCAATCGAAGGAGATATGAGTAAGCTAAGAGAGATTGATTTGAGTTCTAAAGGAATAGAAGAGCTTCCATCCTCAATTAGACATCTAAAGGCTCTTAAACACCTTAATTTGTCATTGTGTGAAAACCTTGCGAATCTTCCAAAGAGCATTTGCAATTTGACCTCTCTTGAAACTCTCATCTTGGATGGATGTTCAAATTTAAAGGGCTTTCAAGAAATCAAAGATGATATGGAAAATCTAAAAAGGCTTGATTTGAGTTTTACAGGTATAGAAGAGCTTCCATTCTCATAATGAAAGCATTGTGAATATGAAAGCGCTAACAAAAATGAGTCTCTATTCTCTTATGTTAATTTTCTTTAAGAAGTATTTCAAATCTTCTTCAATTAAATTCAAGGTTTTTAATCAACAAACAAATCATTAAAATAATGGTAAGTTGATAAAACATAGAAACAAGTGAATGAGGAATTTAAAGATCTTTTTTACTAAATAAAGGGGGAAAGAAAGTTATGTGAGAGCATAGTGGAGAGTTGTTAAGAATTCTCTTTAATCAAGAAAAGTATTACTAGATTAGGGAACTTGGATGCCAAATTGGAAGCTATCTTGAAGCTTGACATATCAAGAGTTATCTCTGTTTGTGTTATGATTATAGGATCCCTTATCATGAAGTCAAATAATGTTCTATACTAGTCGACTTCAATTTGAACCTTTCAACTAAGTAAGCAACTAAAGTTCACATTTTTCACTTTTTTCTTACTTGAATTTATAGCTAGGAATAATTAGAATGTACTTAAATGAGTAATTTAATAAATTGGTTTGATTTTTTTTTTTTTCTGTTACATTCTATTGTTCAAATTTCTTTTATATTGATTATATTTGTAATTAATTCTAATCCTATGTACTTTATAATTGGTAGATCTGAGGCAGACTTTATTCAAAGTATTTGTGAAGAAATCATTACAAGATTGAACCGTAAGCCTTTACATGTGGGTGACAACATAGTTGGAATGGACTTTCATTTGGAGCAATTAAAATCACTTATAAAAACTGAGTTGGATGAGGTTCACATGGTTGGAATCTATGGAACTAGTGGAATCGGTAAAACTACCATTTTTATGGCTATTTATAATGATATTTCATCTCAATTTGATGGTAGTAGCTTTCTTGAAAATGTTGGGCAACGTGAAGATGGTCTACTTAAATTACAAAAGAGACTTCTTCAAGATACCTTAAAGTGTAATCACCGTAATAAGCCAAAATTCAACAGTATTAGGCAAGGAATCAATGTGATAAAGCAGAGGCTTCGATCGAAAAGAGTCCTTATTGTTCTCGATGATGTGGACAACTACATGCAATTAGAAAACTTGGCCGGAAAATATGGTTGGTATGGTGCAAAAAGTATAATCATCATAACAACTAAAGATAAACATTTGTTAAAACAATATGAAGTAAATGTAGTTTATGAGGTACAAAAATTGAATCATGAAAAATCGACTGAACTTTTTAATTGGTGTGCCTTTAAGCAAAATACTCCCATACCCAAATTTGAAAGCCTTTCAGATAGCATAGTAAAGTATGCTGATGGCCTTCCAATAACACTTAAAGTTTTGGGTAGCTTTCTCTTTAAGAAGTCAACAAAGGAATGGGAAGGTGCATTGCAGAAACTACAAGAAATGCCTGACATAAAAGTCCAGAGTGTGCTTAAAGTAAGTTATGATAAATTGGATGGTAGAGAACAAGGGGTATTCTTGGATATTGCATGTTTTTTTAGAGGATAAGACAAAAATTTTGTTTTAAGAATATTAGGAAGTGATGCAAAGGTTGTAATAAAAGTTCTGGAAGATAGATGTCTCTTTACTATTTCAGAAAACATGTTAGATATGCATGATTTATTACAACAAATGGGTCGGGAAGTTGTTCGTCAAGAAGGTCTTAAAGAGTCTCACAAATATCCTCCTTGAAACTCTCATCTTGGCGGGGTGTTCAAATTTAAAGGGCTTTCCAGAAATCAAAGATGATATGGAAAATCTAAAAAGGCTTGATTTGAGGACAACAGGTATAGAAGAGCTTCCATCCTCAATTGGACATCTAAAGGCTCTTCAACACCTAGATTTGTCTCGTTGTGAAAGCCTAAGGATTCTTTCGAAGAGCATTTGCAATTTGAGCTCTCTTGAAACTCTCATCTTGGTGGGGTGTTCAAATTTAAAGGGCTTTCTAGAAATCAAAGATGATATGGAAAATTTAAAAAGACTTGATTTGAGTTTTACAGGTATAGAAAAGCTTCCATCCTCAATTAGACATCTAAAGGCCCTTCAACACCTAAGTCAGCATATCTGTAACCTGTGAAGTGAGATGGCAGTACGCTGAAACTAAGTCAGCATATCTGACCATGCACAGACATTTTATATAAAAAATTAACATAAAGTAACTTGTGGAACTCTACAATTGCAAAGCACAGGAGAATTCCCCTGCTATAAAACACCTTTTACTGCAGCCACCATTTAATGCTTGACT
Organism: Vitis rotundifolia; assembly: GCA_030254885.1. Taxonomy (NCBI): domain Eukaryota; kingdom Viridiplantae; phylum Streptophyta; class Magnoliopsida; order Vitales; family Vitaceae; genus Vitis; species Vitis rotundifolia. The sequence continues at coordinate 30,389,586 of CM058168.1, read as the reverse complement.
ATAAAAGATGCTTACAGCACCGGAAGACAGGAGCTATATTGCTTTATATACCTTTTGGTGGAGGGAATTAAACTGTCATATCTGGAAGCTTCAGTTGCACCCTCCTTTTGGCTGCTGCCTTATCTTTCAAACTATAATGGGGAAATAACACTAGCCGCAACCATATCCTATGTTTGCGGCAGCTATATACGCGCTTTGTGGCGGCCAACTTCAACTGCAACACAAATTACAGATATGGTTGCATTTATTTTTATTTTTGGCTGGGGCTATTGGTTAGAGAAATAACAGATAATCTAGGAACACAAATTTTCTTCACTTTTGGTTAGAGAAATTATTGAAATGTTAAAAAAAAAAAGGCTTAGATGATATTTATTTTTGTCAAGTATTAAGTTGTGTATTTTTTTAATATTTTATTTTTATTAAATATTAATAAGTAAATAAAAATCAACAAATTAATTTTAGTATTTAGTAAGAGTAAAATATTTTGATTTTTTTAATTTCATAAAAAAATATAAGAATTAGATAATAAGTTGATAAAAATTAAAAAAAATTATCTGAAATTTAAAAGCAAGTTGCACAAAAAGTTAAAATAAAATAAACAACCCCTTAATATTTTTTATTCCATGAAATTTATTAAAAAGATCCCTTGCTATTTTTATAATTATTTTTTAAATGTTTTATAAAATTAGAAACCTTTTTGATTTGTTTTGTTTTGTTTTTTATTTTTTATTTTTACGTCTTTGGTTGTTTAATTTTATATATTACATAATCTTCTTTCCCTTTGGACTAAATTGCTTAATTCATGGAATGATAATGGGAGCGACCAAATGTTTTTGCCTTTTGTTTCATATCTAAAGCCTAAATGCCAAATTTATTAATTTATTAAATGATAATTAAATTGCAATAAACTGTTTTTAAAATATAAATATTTTATGGAAGTTTACTATCTTTGATAACTAAATATAATTTTTCTTCTATTATTATATAATGAAGAATTATATTGAAATGATAAATTGAACTTATTAAATATCAATTAATAAGTTTTACTATTTGAGGCCTTATAAGAATCTATATCTAAAATATTTAATCAAAATTTATTATTAATTTTACAATTTTCAATAATTAATCCATTAATCTTACAAAAATTAATTAATCAATTTATTTAAAAATTTGTTGGCATGGTTATATAACAAGTAACAGAAGAAAACAAAAACAAAAACTTATTAATATCTATTAACACATTTCAAAATTGTAAACTAACTAATATCTTGCATAGTAATAAAACAACTTAATCAAATTGTAATCAATCTGCCAATTTATTTAACCAATGTTATAAGGTGCAAAGTTGGACTGTGAAGAAGGGGTTCATATAAAAGTGAGTTTTACTTGTATAGGATTGTGAAGAATTTGGCTATTTTAATATAGTTATATCATTGAAATATCGATGAATACATGAATTGAAATTCATGATTTCATGATTTGGAGATATGATGATTTTAAGTATTACAAACAAAAATTAAGATTGGAGATCCTAAATGAAGTTGGGCTTTCAATTTTCATTTTTAAGTTGGGCTGTGTTCAGTGTATGAAATGGGCGGTTAAATAATTAAGAAGTCATGAAGAAAACTTTATTTTAAGCCTTGATTGAATTGTTAGCATATATGTGAGTGTAGGAATGTTGGAATATGATTAGAGAGGATAAGACTTAGCACTCAAAGAATACAATACTGAACTTAAAGAACATTCTTGTACTGAATTCTTTAATTATGATCCATGTAGTAAAGTATATTATTTTAAAGAATATCATATATTACTCCTTTAATTATCATCATCATTCATGCAGAAACTATGCGTGACAAAATGCAAATGAAATAGTTTTTTAGGTTGAAACTTACCACCTATGAAACAGATCCAAAATTTCCAGAAGAAATGTAGACTATGAAATCATGATTTTTTTTTTCATGTTTATAATACTTGGTTAGGCCATTCCAACTTGACTGGTGTGTTAATTATATGCCTAGGTTGAACCTCACGTTATTTATTTCACCAAGGATCTATTAAACTTTTCACACATATTTAGCTAGGGCAAAGTTTTCAGCTTCCACTTATTGCTAGGTTTTGCAATTAAAGTAAGCAGGTTGGGAGTTGAAGCATAGTACCTTTTCAAGTGCACTTGATTCCAAGGTCGAGTTAGTGGGGTCCCGTCTGGGTAAGCCAACTAGCATACTCCTGCCTTTGATATGAAACGTTTTTCTTCAAAAAGAGTGACTGTTGTGGCAAATGCTTGTTGATTTGAACCATCATGATAACCTGAAATTTGAGGAGTTGGTTCCCTTACCTCCACTAGTACCACTGTCTCTGATCCATAGACTAATGAAAAAGTGGTTTCCTTGGTTGCACTTGCACCATGGGAGGTAGTTTGATATGCCCAGAGGATTGTCGGGAGCTCATCTACGCACCGGGTCTTTGAAGTCTCTAATCTCTTTTTAAGAGTGGTCAAGATGGTTCGGTTGCTGACTTCAGCTTGGCCATTACCTTGCAGGTAACCAGAGGTTGAGAAGTGATGTTCAATATGCAATTCTCTACACAGGTCTTCGACTTCCCATGATTCAAATTGAGTTCCGTTATCAGTGATGATCTCTCAAGATATGCCGAATCGACACACAATTGATTTCTAGAGGAAGTTTCACACGTTCTTTTCTTTTATTTGAGCTAAAGGCTCGGCTTTGATCCATTTAGTGAAGTAATTAGTAGCGACTAGTAGGAACCACCTTTGGCCTGATAAGGTTGGAAGTGGACCCATAATATCCATTCCCCAATGCGCGAATGGCCAAATCGATGTTGTTGCATGGTATTATTAGGAAGGTAGATGTTGATAAGGCACATCTCTGACATTGTTCACATGCTTGCACAAATTGTGCTTCATCTCTTTGCATATACGACCAATAATACCCTAGGTTGATTGCACGATGAGCTAGAATTCTTTTGCCAACATGATTTCCACATTGTTGCTGGTGTATATCAGCTAACACATATTGGGACTCTAATAGCGACAGACATTTCAGATAAGGTCATTGGGCAAATCACCGATACAAATGCCCTCCTATCACCAAATATCGTGAGGCCCGAGCTTGAAGTTTGTGTGCTTCTCTTTTATCGGAAGGTTGGGCTTGATGTGGGAGATACTTTAGGATTGGGATTCTCCAGTCTTTCTCATCGATTTCAATATTGCAATTCGGATCGACCTCGAGCTCGCCTATACTCAGTTGCTCTTGGTATTCCATGGTGATTGTTCCCTGTTGTTCATTGCTATGGTGAATAGCTAGGTTAGCGAATAAGTTTCCATCCCATTCTACTTCGGAGGTATTTGCCTCAACTCGAATTCGAGAAATAGTTGCTTCATCGCCTTGACCTGAGTTAGGTAAACTTCCATGCATTTGTTTTTTGCCTCGTATTGATCAAGGACTTGGCATACCACCAGTTTGGAGTCTGAATATACTCAGTTTTGGTGCCCCTAGGAGATGTGTAGTTTCTAACCCTCGAAGCAGTGCTTCATACTTTGTTTCATTGTTTGAAGCTTCAAATCCAAAGGTAATGCTTTTGTTGATGTTGCCATGAGGGGTTTCTAGGTGGATACCTGCACTTGCTCCTTGGTGGCTCGATGCGTGTCCACGTAAAGCGTCCACCAACCTTGTTGCGGCTGAGTTGACTCTTTCCCGCTGTTAGGGTTTACTCGTTCCGGGAATTTAGCAACAAAGTCAGCTAGAACCTGTCCCTTTAAGGTTGTTTGGGGTTTAGAGGCTATATCATACTCAATGAGCTCTACCGACCAATGGAGCATTTTGCCAGACAAATCTGGTTTATGGAGCACCGACCAGATAGGGTAAAAGGTTAGTACGACTATAGTATTAGCTTAAAAATATGGTCGTAACTATCGAGCCGTCATTAGAAGAGCTAGGGTGAGCTGCTCTAGCGGTGTGTATTGTAATTTTGGTTCTAGGAGAGCTTTACTTACATAATAGTACACCTTTCTTGATTTTGATCGTCTTGAAATAGTACAACACTGACTGCTTGTCTTGAAATTGCCAAGTAGACGTACAGGGTTTCACCTAGGCAAGGTGCAGAAAGTAGAGGTGGGTGAATTAAATGTTCTTTGAGCTGTTCGAAGGCTTGCGTGCACTCGTCGTCCCATTGCAGACTTTTTCTTTTGTTCGAAGCAAAGCAAAGATGCTATTAAGAAGCAATATCGCTTCAATCAAAGGACAGACTTTATGGCTTCATTTCATGGCTATGGAACTCTAGTAGTGGAAGAGTGCGGGATCCATCTTATATATGCTAGCTGCTTCAAATGTCAACGAAACGAGGAATACCAACAGAAGCTTTGTTTAAAGGCCCATGCTATCAATGATTCAATGAACTACCCATTATTGAGTGTCCCTTAGAACTTGATAGTTTATGTTTGCGGGAGTGCAAAAACCTTGAGAGTCTGCCAAGTACAATATGTGAGTTGAAATCCCTTACAACTCTCTCTTGCCCTGGCTGTTCACAACTAAAGAACTTTCCAGAAATCCTGGAGACTTGGGAAAATTTAAGAACTGCTATAGAAGAACTACCATCATCAGTTCAACATATAAGAGGGCTTCGATATTTGAATCTGGCATATTGCAACAACCTTGTGAGCCTTCCAGAGACCATTTGTAATTTGAGCTTCTCAAAACTCTCATGGTCAGCTTTTGTCCAAAACTTGAGAATTTTCCTTAGAACCTAAGGAGCCTTTCTATGCTAAGAATCCGTGATTTGCGTCACTGCCAGAAGCTTCTACAAATTCCAGAGCTTCCCCCAAGTTTACGATATCTTGATGCCCATGACTGTCTTTGCCTGGAAACTTTATAAAGTTCATCAAATCTACTTTGTTTTTCTCTGTTCAAGTGCTTCAAATCAGCAATTGAGGTATGATTTTCATAACATTTAACTTTTTTTCTTTATGAAAACAGAGTGTTTACAGTATACTTTTGTGCAGGAGTTTAAATGCGGCTCCTGTTGGAACAAGGCAATCATAATTATTATCCCCGGAAAAAATGGAATCCCAGGGTGGATAAGCGAGCAGAAAAAGGTGATGAAGTTTGAGAATTTCTCAATAATGTATTACTGCTCTGTTTTAAAAAATATTACACAATCACAAGAGATTGTATGAGAAAAAATAAATACACGTTAACAAGGGCTATTCTAATCGTAACTTTTAAAAAATCATAATTATCCATATTTCTCAAACATAAAATTTCATAAAATGGTTTTGAGGAAGGTGTATTTCCTCTTGCAAAAGTAACCATCTATATTTTAAGGGCAATGCTTTGGCACCTTCACCCTTGGTACCTTGTAAGTGGACATAACCCGTGTCAACACTGCGGTCTTGTAGATGGCCAATTCTTGCCTAACCTCTCCACCTATGTTATTTATTTATTTTTGGGGTGTTTGATATATGGGAAATACAAATATTTTATTAGAGGAAAGATCAACTCAATTTTTCTTTTTAATTTTTTAATATCCAAACCATAAGATCAAAAAATTGTACGCATTTTCATTACTAAACAAATTGTCAATGTCTCCAAAATTTATTAGAATCTTGGGTGTTGTTGCGGATATTAGTTAGGCTTTGTTCAGGTCATTATTCAACGAACTGGGCTAAACTGGTTTGACGTCAAAGTGGCCCAATGGTGGCCCATAATAACGATAATGATGACTTGAAAACCATCACCGATTCACCACAACTACTTTTCACTCCTCAGAGTACTCAAGTGGGCCCCACTTGTTTTTTATTCAAGAAAATAAATCATAAGAAAATTTTTGAATGGAACAGGATTTAATCAATTACTATGTATTTTGTTTATTTATTAGACTATAAATTACTATTAATGAAAATATTTTTATAATAAAAACTAATTCATTTTTAGTAGTAATGATTAGTGTATAATGAATAATAATAATTTTTAGTAATAAATTCATTAAATAATTATAAAATTTAATTGCAATTACTAAGTCCAAAGAAAGAAATAATAAAGTGAAGAGAATAATATTTTATATGTTTAGTATTAATAACAAATTTAATAAAAAATTTAATTTTAAGTAATGGATTAAAAATAATGAAAATAATGATTAAAGATGTGAATGATACAAAAGATTTCTAGAAATAAAAAATAAAGGTAGTAAAGGTAAAGTGAAAATTTCATTTTAATAATAAGAAGAAACATAATTGTAAGGAAAAATGTCATTTTAAATAAAGAATATGTAAAATATTAATAAAAATAAATATAGGAAATAAATTTAAAAATAGAAATATTGAAAATTTTGAATAAGAAATAGTAAAAAGTGCCTGTAAGTTTTTTTAAAAATGGTATACAAGGAATATTTACAAATGCCCTAATATTAAAATTAGTATATGATGAAAAATAATAACTTTATTGTCTACTTAAAAAAATATGCTTAACATAAATTTTTAATGTATTTATGTTCATAAATTCTTTTTATGATTTTATTTTTTAAATCATTTGACAACAAATAAGAAGGTTTTAAACGATAGAGAGATATAAGACTTATTCAGAAACTGTTTTTGAGAACAATTTTTTATTCTTCAAAATTAAAAAAAAAAAAAAAAACATGTTTAATAATAATAGCCTGTTTTTAAATATTAAGAATGAAAAATAAAGTGTTTTTTAGGATTGTTTTAGAAAATAATTATAGAACTATATAGAGTGATTAAAAATAAAGCATTGGATATAAAAATTATTTTAAAAATATAATTAAAAATATTTAAAACATCTTAAAAACATTTCAGGTTCTCAAATATGTTTTTGTTATATAAAATAGTAGAGAACAGTTTTCAAAAATTATTCTCAAAAACTATTTTTGAGAATTAATTTCAAAAAGGGTTACTAAATAGGGTGTAAAATTTCTCAATTTTTTAAATTTTAGGTAATAATGTTTATGTTGATGTAAATTTCAAAATATCAAAAGAGAAATGTGAAAAAAAAATATATGAAAAAAGTTAAGGCTATGTTTGCTTCCCAAAAAATTTGAGGGAACATATAAGGGAAATAAAATATAAAAAAAAAAATAAATAAATAAATAAATAGATTCAAAATCAATAATTTATTTTCATATGTTTCTTCAAAACTTATTTCATTTAGTTTTTTTTATTATATAAATATTAAATAATTTTAAAATGTAGAAAATTTTAATTATTTTTATTTTTAAAAAAGATTTTATTATAAAAAAATCATTTTTTTAACATTTTTTTTCCTTACTTCCAAGAAATCGAAAATACCCTAAGTAAATAAGAGTTGCAAGAGAATACCAACCAATCCCACCATTATCCAAAAACAAGGAAAGATTCCAATTTTTTTGCTATCTTCCAATAAATGAAAAATAATTAAAAATAAAGAACTGCACAAAAATCAACATCAATGATTCCTATCAAACCCACTGTACCGACACCATGATTGCTAAAATACAATGAGGGTTTTAACTTTCTTGTCCTAGAAGTGCTGGTCATCCTTCCATGCTACCGAGAAAGTTGAAAGTTCTTTTCCTCACCCACACACAAAAAAATAAGGAAAAAGAAACACATTCCACTTATTGAAAAAAGATCCAAGCCCTTCTAAAATTCGAAAACTTATTATTTAATTTTTACATAAAAATATTAAATAAATAAAATAAATTTAAAATAGGATAAAAATAATTTATTAATTTTAATTCTATATTTTATTTCCTTTTCTCTTTTTCTTCTCTAATTTCATTTGTACAAATTTTCATTTGAAAAACAGATAGAAATGTGGAAATTTCATGTTGCCTTCACACCTAACATCCAAAGGCTCTTTTTTTTTTCAACTTTCATCCTCTCTATAGCCCACCATTGTTGAATGTCAAAAAGATTAGGAGAGAAATTTCATGACTCTGAGTACTACTGCCTCCTAGAAATTTCAACATATTTTCTTCCTATCTACCTACCATGATTAAAATTGCTTAAGAAGGTCACTCGAAGCCACTTATCTCTCCAACTTTTTAATAGGGATTACACTCTTTATTTTATTAACTAGACTTTACCATACTTATGTGAAGAGATTTTCAAATTCAATTTATTATCAATTTTATATAATTTTTACATAATCATATGTGGTATATGAGAATAAATATTTTGTTTTCATTCCTATTTTTCATTGAATAAAAATGAATTCGGTGATCTCAATTTTTGTGTTTGGATGCATTATAAGAATATAACAAATATTTATTTTTATGTCAAGGTTACATTAAATCCATTTTCTTTAAACATGCAGGAATTTAATAATATCAACTTGTGTGTTTGGATGCACCCAAAAATGCTAGGTTGAAACTATTATATATTTTATTTTTTAAGCTAGTGTAATGATGGAAATGAGAATAGAAAAAAAATTATAATAATATCCTTATACATAGTTAAAATAAATTTTATTTTTATTTAAAAAAAAACTCTCAAATGAGATATAGTTTAAAATAAATTTCCATTTTTATTTAAAAAACAAACATCTTTTGGGGCTTTTTTTTTATTTTAAAAAAGAAATAAATATAATTACATAATATGTAAGAACATATAAATAAGTTAAATAAATAAACATGTATGTGCCTTATATTAATTATTTGAAATATAATAGAAATATATGAGTATTGATAAGGTTTTTTGTGGGTTTAAGTAACTTAAACTCAAAATGAGCTTGGGTCATTTAATCTAACTTACTTAAATCTTAATTAATTAATTAGCGCATATCCAATTAATTAATAAGCCAAATGTAAAAAACCAATTTATAAGATTTAGTAAAACCTTACGCTTTTACCAAAACACTTTTATGCACATTTATGAATTTTAAATCTAAATTCATCAAAACTAATGTGTCACCATGAATTAAATACTCAAGTGAGGATTATCGGGATCCATAGAAAAATGCTAACTCACTTATAATCTAATTATAAAATCAATTCAACATTTCACTAAAGATAATCAATTGTACTCCAATATTTTATAAAATTAGAACAAGGTAAAACTCAAGTTCATTATGCAGACTCTTCATTATTTGGTGTCCGCAATCTAATATGATAGTATTATTACTTATCAAGATTACTTTTAATATTAATTTTTACTTCACAATTACCAATTCAAAAATTGAATCCATTGCTTTGAACCATCGAGATCATCTAATCAAATTATAATTATAATTAAATATTATTCTAAGATACCATATAAAGGCCCTTAACTCCATACCTCAATCATTATTGCATTTATTTATATCATAAGCAAGTTGCACCTCCTACAAATCATGTAAATTAAAAATTATTTAAAACATCAAGAACCTTAGTGAATTTCTTTCCATTGTAGATATATTTTTACAATGCGAGTGGCCTTCCCACTCTTCATGCTATATTAGTCTTGAAAACAAGCTTGGAGCCTGCTTTTGTCCAAATCTAATTGGGAGAAAAAGGATCTTCAGAGACTATTTTCTATTCAAAAAGATAATTTTTAAATATCTCACTCTCTACTGGTGCACCACGTGCACCACCTCACATGCACAAGGACAATGATTCATTGAAAACGTCCGAGAAGCCACAAGGAAAAATGCTAGAAACATGGACATGGCATTGATGTAAAAGAATAAGCAAGTCTTTGAATGGCAAAGGAAAGGAAATAAAAGTACGATGAGAGACAGTGAAAAAATAAAAAAATTTGAAATCCAGAGTCGCAAGTCTCATTATTGAGGCCAGCTGTTGGTTCATGTGAACACACCATGATTCCATCTAAAAGCAATCTAAGAAAATGGGCAGTACTGGCAGCCCCACAATTGGAATAGGACAATTTAGCTTGTGGACTCGAACAGTATTATTCTTTCTTCTTCCATGAACTTTCATTCTTCCCTCTTTGCCTCCAACCCAAAAGAAAGGATAATTGCTTGCCAGAGGAGAAGAACAGTCATTTGCAACCAAAGACCCTTTCTTTTCGTTCTTAGCCTCCTTGTAACTTTGCCAGATCCAGTTCAGAAATGGCTTATTTTCAATGACCCCAAGAAAACAAAAGAAAATTGAAAAAGTGATAAAGAAAATCAAATGTAAGAAAGAGGGATAAGAGAGAAAAGTGACAAAAAAATTAGTGGAGAGTACACCTACCTGGATTAGCTTTTAATCCACCCACCTCCATGCAAAGCTGTAAGCCACAATTGCTCACCGCCTCACTTTTTCAAAATAAGATCTAACATAATGAAATACTGTGATTATGTTTGTTTTTCAAAAGGTTGTAGGGAAAGAAGAAATGATGGATATTTGGTTGTATTATAAAAAATAATAAATGAAGTTAAATATAATTAAAATTAGTAATAAAATTATATATTTTTATGTAAAAATATTAAATAAATAAAATAAGTTTAAAATAAAATAAAAATAATTTATTAATTTTAATTCTATATTTTATTTTATTTCTTTTTTTTCTTCTCTAATTTTATTTGTATAATTTTTCATTTGAAAAATAGATATTGTAATTGCATTAATGATTAAGAGGTACAATGGAAGCTTTGTTGACCATCCGGTGGGCATTCCCTAAAAATTCTTCTACAGAAATATGTGGAAATTTCATGTTGCCTTCACACCTACCATCCAAAGGCCCTTTTTCTTTTCAACTTCATCCTCTCTATAACCCACTATTGTTGAATGTCAAAAAGATCAGGAGAGAAAGAATCACATTCTTTTCCTATTTTCCTGACTCTTATTCCTACTCCAGGAGAGAAAGAATCACATTTTTTTCCTATTTTCCTGACTCTTATTACTACTCCCTTTCAGGAGAGAAATAATCACATTCTTTTCCTATCCTATTTTCCTGACTCCCTTTCAAGAGAGAAAGAATCACATTCTTTTCCAAAGAATCACATTCTTTTCCTATCCTATTTTCCTGACTCCCTTTCAGGAGAGAAAAAATCACATTCTTTTCCTATTTTCCTAACTCTTATTATTACTCCCATTTAGAAATTTCAACATGTTTTCTTCCTATCTACCTACCATGATTAAAATTGGTTAGGAAGGTCAGTGGAAGCCACTTATCTCTCAATAAGGATTAAACATATACGAATTTGATAATATTAATTTGTGTGTTTCGATGCACCTAAAAATGCTAGGTTGAAATTATTATTTATTTTTAATTTTTTAAGGTCATGTAACGATGGAAATGAGAATAAAAAAAAAATTATAATAATATCATTATACATTGTTAAAATAATTTTTATTTTTATTTTAAAAAACTCTCAAATGAGACATAGTTTAAAATAACTTTCTATTTTTATTTAAAAAATAAACATCTTTTGACCTTTTTTTTTACACTAAAATAAATAAATATAATTACATAGAAGGACGTAAAAACCTATAAATTAGTAAAATAAATAAACATGTACGTGCCTTTGTATGTATGTCTCTCAATGTTTATAGATATTAATTATTTGAAATATAATAAAAATATATGAGTATTGATAAAGTTTTGCATGAGCTTTAACTGGCTTAACTCAAAATGAGTTTGGATTACTTAATTTAACTTACTTAAATCTTAATTAATTAATTAATACAAATTCGATTAATTAATCAGTCAAATGTAAAAAACCAATTTATAAGATTTAGTACAACCTTAAGCTTTCATCAAAACACTTTTACGTACACTTATGAATCTTAAATCCAATTTCCTCAAAACTAATGTACTACCATGAATTAAGTGCTCAAATGAGAATTATCGGGAAATGCTAACTCTATTATAATCTTATTATGAAGTTAATTTAACATTTCACTAAATATAATCAATTATATTTCAATATCCTATGAAATCAGAATGAGGCAAAACACAAATTAATTGGTGTTCGTAGTATAATATGATAATGTTATTACTTATCAAAATTACCTTTAATATCAATTTTTACTTCATAATAACTAATTCAAAAATTGAATTCTTTGCTTTGAACTATCGAGATCATCTAATCAAATTATAATTATAATTAAACATTATTCTAAGATACCATATAAAAGTACTTAACTCCCTACCTCAATCATTATTGCATTTATTTATATCATAAGCAAGTTGCACCACCTACAAATCATGAAAATTAAAAATTATTTAGAGCATCAAGAACCTTAGTGAATTTCTTTCCATTGTGGATATATTTTTACAATGCAAGTGGGCTTCCCACTCTTGATGGTACATGAGTCTTGAAAATAGGCTCGGAGCCTGTTTTTGTCCAAATCTAATTGGGAGAAAAAGGATCTTCAGAGACTATTTTCTATTCAAATAGAAAATTTTTAAATATCTCAATCTCCACGGGTGCAACTCACATGCACAAGGACAATGATTCATTGAAAACGTCCCAAAGCCACATGGGTGGCATCATTCATGAAAGGACCACCATGCATTCTTGGGCAGAGCAAAAGCAACTTGAATTTAGAACAATTCTTTAATAGAAAAAAAAATAAAATCGGTCAATAGCTTTTCGTGAAAGAACTCCTTTATCTTTGGACTTTTCTCAATAGTACGGTAATTTAAAAAAGTTATGCTTAAATTATTGTAGTAGAAGAAGTTATTACAAATATATGGTAGTTTTTGCCACCTAGGAGAGAGGAGAGAGGGTGAACGGATAAATTTTTTTTTAAACCAAATTATCGAATTTCAAAAGACGAAATCGTCTTTTCAAAAGACGATTTTAAAAAAATTTCAAAAAGGGAAATCGTTTCTTTAAGAGACGAGTTCCCATGAAAAAAAAAATTCCTCAAGGAACTCGTCTCTAGAAGAGACGAGTTCCCTTGAAAAAAAAATATATTTTTTTAAAAAAATTCTCAAATAAAAAAAAAATAAATAAAAAAAATAAAAAATAAAAAAAAATCCTCAAGGGAACTCGTCTCTTCAAGAGACGAGTTCCCATAAAATTTTTGTAATCCAAGATTTGCCCAATGTTTGGAAAAATATTAAGGGAAACATGCACTATCTACTGTTTCAAAATGCTATTCCAAAATTGCCCTTTAGTTGTCCCTGTCAGCAGCCACCGTCTCTCACTCGGGCATCAAGGAGCCCTTTTCCGAAGTTGGCCTCCAGACGAGAGAATCCCTAAAAAAGCCCTATTTTTTCCTCTGCCATTCACAATCCTCGCAGGTACTAATCTAATCAAGTTATTATTTTTTTTTTTGCAACCCCCATTTGATTCCCAAGAAAATCCATCCCCCATTCGATTTCCGGGAAAATTCATCCTCGTTTGATTTCCGAGAAAATCCATCCTCGTTTGATTTCCGAGGCCCTTTTCTGAAGTTGGCCTCCAGACGAGAGAATCCCTAAAAAAGCCCTATTTTTTCCTCTGCCTTTCTCAATCCTCGCAGGTACTAATCTAATCAAGTTATTATTATTTTTTTTGCAACCCCCGTTAGATTCCCAAGAAAATCCATCCTCCATTCGATTTCCGGGAAAATTTATCCTCGTTTGATTTCCGAGGAAACTCCATCCTCGTTTGATTTCCGACAAAATCCATGCAAAACCCCCAAGGAAAACAAAAAAAAAGTGCTTTTTTTTTCCTCCCTGTGTTTTCTTGATCTGATCTAGGGGTCTCTTTGATTTTGGGCCATTGGATTTAAATTTCACAAACCCTAAATCCATGATTTTTTTGAGCCAGGCTGAAAAATACAACCTTTGCCTGCAAATCATGATCAGATTACCAAATAGCATCTTATTGGACAGATTTTGCATCCTGCGTGGGCTGGGCTGGTAGGAAATATCGGGAAATTTCCCGAAAATACGGTAAAAAATACCGATATAATACCGAAATATTTCTCGATATTTCAAACACCGGTGGTTCTCAAATTTTTTTTCCTCAATGATTCCCCACAAACAGCCGTCCTCAATCACAGGGTCGTGAACAATGCAAAACAACCTTTTCTTGCATGGAGGGGTATTTTCGGTATGAAATAACACCTCAGACCAAGAGTGCATTTTCCTTTAATATTTTTCCAAACAGTGAACATATCTTGGATTATCGAAAGTTGGGTTCTGAAAACGTTATTATTCCGCCCATCAAAACATAATTCTCCCAAAAAAAAAAAAAAAAAAAATATATATATATATATATATATATATATATATATATATATTTATAAAAAAAAAAAAAAAAAAAAAAAAAAAAAAAAAAACAATTCCTTAAGGAACTCATCTCTTCAAGAGACGAGTTCCTTAAGGAATTGTTTTTTTTTTTTATTTTAAATAATGTAGGATTTTCTTTTTTATAATTTGGGATTTTTTTTTTTTTTAAATATATTTTTTTTATGGGAATTCGTCTCTTCAAAAGACGAGTTCCCTTGAGGAATTGTTTTTTATTTATTTATTTATTTATTATTATAATTTGGGAATTTATATATATATATATATATATATTTTCATGGAACTCGTATCTTGAGGAGACGAGTTCCCTTGAGAATTTTTTTTTTTTTTTTTTTTAATTTGGGAATTTTTTAAAAAATATATTTTTTTTTTCATGGTAACTCGTCTATTGAGAAATTGTTTTTTTTTTCTTTTTAATTTGGGAATTTTTTTAAAAAAAATTTATTTTTTTTCATGGAACTCGTCTCTTCAAGAGACAAGTTCCCTTGAGGAATTTTTTTTTTTTTTTTTAAATAATTTAGGAATTTATATATATATATATATATATATATATATATATATATATATATATATATATATTTTTGAAACTCGTCTCTTCAAGAGACGAGTTCCCTTGAGGAATTGTTTTTTTTTTTTTTTTTTTTTATAATTTGGGAATTTTTTTAAATATATATATATATATATTTTCATGGAACTCGTCTCTTCAAGAGACGAGTTACCTTGAGAAATTGTTTTTTTTTATTTTTTTTTATTTTATAATTTGGGAATTTTTTTTTAAAAAAAAAAAATATATATATATATATATATATATATATATATATATATATATATATTTTTTCATGGAACTCGTCTCTTCAAGTGACGAGTTCCCTCGAGAAAATTCCTTTTTTTTTATAAATGGGAAATTTTTTTTAAAAAAATATATATTTTTTTTCATGGAACTCGTCTCTTGAAGAGACGATTTCCCTTTTGAAATTTGAAAAGATGATTTTGGTTTAAAAAAAATTTTATCCGTTCACCCTCTCTCCTCTCTCCTATCTCCTCTCTCCTAAGTGGCAAAAACTACCATATATTTGTAATAACTTCTTCTACTACAATAATTTAAGCATAATTTTTTTAAATTACCGTACTATTGAGAAAAGTCCCTTTATCTTTTCAATTTTTTTAACTAATTACTTTTGGTCACAGGAGACAATAGTATTAATACTTGTACCCACATATTTCTTTTAAGATTAAATTGTTCAATTTTTTCGGCCAAAAAAATTGGAAATATTACTCAACCTTAATTAAAAACACTGCATAAACCAAGAGAGAACTTAAAAAATACTTTTAAAAAATTAAAAAATTACTTGTAATACTTCCCAAAAATGCACATAAATATTTTTAGGGAAAATGCTTTCATTAAAAGTAATTTAAGTCAAAATATTATTAAATGACATATTATAAGGTTTATTTGATAGTGATTTCAAATTTTTTTTAATATTTAAAAGTTTTATTTTTAAGTGTTAGAAGAGGTAGAAAGTTTTTTAGAATTATTGTCAAATAGGTTCTAAAAACTTGTTTAATAGTAATTTTAGAAAATATTTATAATTTTTTTAACATTTAAAAATAATTATTTTGATAAATTTTTGTAAGTATTATAAAGATTAAAAGTAGTTTTTAAAATGTGATTTTAGTGAAAGTATTTGATTTAAAAGTGTTTTTTGAGAGAGTCATTTGAAAAGTGTTTCATTATAAAATATTAATGTAATTTTCAAAATATTTAAAAGTGTTTTCCAATGCCTTATTTTCCTTTAAAAATGCTTTTCATATTAAAACTTAAAAATAGTTTTTTGGAATACTTCTAAAACGGACGGTAAGAGTCTCACAGCTTCATTGGAAAATAAAAGCATCAAATAAAAATGAAAGGAATAAATCAAAAAGGAAGAATGCAAGAAACAATGAGCAAGTCTTTGAACGGCAAAGGAAAGGAAATAAAAGTACAATGAGAGAGTGGAAAAAAAAAAAAAATTGAAATCCAGAGTCGCAAGTCTCATTATTGAGGCCAGTTGTTGGTTCATGTGAACCCACCATGATTCCGTCTAAAAGCAACCTGAGAAAATGGGCAATACTGGCAGCCCCACAATTGGAATAGGACAATTTAGCTTGTGGACTCGAAAAATGAAGTTTGTGGATTTCTTCTCATTCTGATTTCATTTGTGGCATTTGCTTAATTGGATTTTCATTCTTTTTCTTGAGAAACCGATTTCTATATGGTGCAATATATGATTTGGGTTTAAAAACATTGCATTATTACCATTGTGTCGGACTCTTGTTGAATTGGTGGCTTGGATAGTTGATTATCAAAAGTTCTGAATCTAACTACATTCTCACAATTTGCTAAAAGTAGTATTTGATGGTAAGTTTTAAGTGTGTTTAGATGGAACTTTATGGTTATATTTGGTTCTTGAAAAGTATTAGGGAAAGAAAAAATCTATTTTTATTTTTTTATTTTTTTTATTTTTTATGTTTGATTATATTATAAAAATTATGAAAGAAAATAGAATATAATTTAAATTGGTAAGAAATTTATATATTTTTAAATTATTTAATTATTTTATAAAAAAGTTAAAATAAGAGAAATGATTTTGAAATAGTATATAAAAATAATTTATTGATTTTAAATATATTTTTTATTTTTCTTTCTTTCTTTATTTATTTTTTTTATGTTTTTCTTCTCTATTTTCTTTTGTTTATATTTTCATGTAACCAACCATAACCTATGAGTCTCACACTTTACAATGTGATTAATCAACATAATTTTTGTTTAATTGCAACTTTTAAAAAATCATAATTATCCATAATTCTTAAACATAAAATTTCAGAAAATGGTTTTGAGGAAGGTGTACTTCCTCTTGCAAAAGTAACTATCTATATTTTAAGGGGAATGCTTTGGCACCTCCACCCTTGGTGCCTTGTAAGTGCTCATAACCTGTGTCAACACGGCGTCTTGTAGATGGTCAATTCTTGCCTAACCTCTTAATCTATGTTATTTATTTATTTTTGGAGTATTTGATATATGGGAAGTACCAATATTTTATTAGAGGAAAGATAACTCTTTTTCTTTTTTTTTTTAATAACCAAAACATAAGATCAAAAAAAGTGTACATATTTTCATGACCAAACAAATTGTCATTATCTTCAAAATTTATTAGAATATGGGATTAGTTAGGCTTTGTTCAGCTCATTATTTAACAAACTGGACTAAACTGGTTTGACGTCAAAATGGCCCAATGGTGGCCCATAATGATGATGATGTTTGGCAACTTTAAAGAAAAAACCTCTATTTGGTTTCTCAACATTATTGAAAAAAGGAAAAAAAAATTAAAAATTATTGAAAAAAATAAATAAAATGAGTTTGAATAAATATATAAAAATATTTTATTAAATTTATTTTTATTTTTTCTTTACTTTTTTATTTTTTTTTTCTTTCTATTTTTATTTTTTACTCATGGACCAATTCATGATTGGATTTGTAAAGCAAGCAATAATTTGGGAAGACGTCCATTTACCTTTTTTAACATTGATATAAATGATAGGAATGACTTGAAAACCATCACCGATTCACCACAACTACTTTTCACTTCTGAGAGTACTCAAGCGGGCCCCACTTGTTTTTTATTCAAGAAAATAAATAATAAGAAAAATTTTGGAAGGAACATGATTTAATCAATTACTATGTATTTTGTTTATTTATTAGACTATAAATTACTATTAATGAAAATATTTTTATAATAAAAACTAATTCATTTTTAGTAATAATGATTGGTGTAAAATGAATAATAATAATTTTTGGCATTAATTTTTAGTAATAAATTCATTAAATAATTATAAAATTTAATTGCAATTACTAACTCCAAAGAAAGATATAATAAAGTGAAGAGAATAATATTTTGTATGTTTAGTATTAATAACAAACTTAATAAAAAAAATTAATTTTCAGTCGTGCATTAAAAATAATGGAAAGAATGATTACAGATGTGAATGATACAAAAGATTTTTAGACATAAAAAATAAAGGTAGTAAAAGTAAAGTGAAATTTTTATTTTAATAAGAACAAACATAATTATAAGAAAAAATGTCATTTTAAATAAAGAATATGTAAAATATTAATAAAAATAAATATATGAAATAAATTTAAAAGTATAAATATTGAAAATTTTGAATAGGAAATAGTAAAAAGAGCATGTAAGTTTTTAAAAAATGGTATTCAATGAATATTTACATATGCCCTAATATTAAAATTAGGATATGATGAAAAATAATAACTTTATTGTCTACTTAAAAAAAGAATAATATTCTGTATGCTTAACCTAAATTGCTAATGTATTTATGTTCATAAATTATTTTTATGATTTTATTTTTTAAATAATTTGACAACAAATAAGAAGGTTTTAATTGATAGAGAGATATAAGACGTATTTAGAAATTGTTTTTGAAAATAATTTTTTATTATTCAAAATAAAAAAAATAAGAAAACACGTTTGATAATCATAGACTGTTTTTAAATATTAAGAACATAAAATAAAGTGTTTTTTAGGGTTGTTTTATAAAATAATTATACAACTGTGTAGAATGATTAAAAATAAAGTATTGGATATAAAAATTATTTTTAAAACATAATTAAAAATATTTAAAACATGTTAAAAACATTTCCGGTTCCCAAATATATTTTTGTTATATAAAATAGTAGAGAACAATTTTCAAAAATTGTTCTCAAAAACTATTTTTGAAAAGGGTTACTACACGGGACATAAAATTTTCCAATCTTTTAAATTTTAGGTAACAGTGTTATGTTGATGTAAATTTCAAAATATCAAAAAAGAAATGTGAAAAATATATATATATGAAAAAAATTAAGACTATGTTTGGTTCCTAAAAAATTTGAGGGAACATGTGAGGGAAAGAAAATATAGTAGAAAAATGAAAGAAAAATAAAAAATAAATTCAAAACCAATAAATTATTTTTATATATTTCTTCAAAACTTATTTCACTTAGTTTATTTTATTATATAAATATTAAATAATTTTAAAATATATAAATTTTTAATCAATTTTAATTATTTTTTATTTAAAAAAATTAAATATAAGAAAAACTATTTTTCTTTAACATTTTTTTTCCTTCCCTATCCTCGTTACTTTCGATAAACCGAAAATACCCTTAAGTAAATGAGAGTAGTAAGAGAATACCAATCAATCCAACCGTTGTCCAAATACAAGGAAAGATTCCAATTTTTTTACTATCTTCCAATAAATGAAAAATAATTAAAAATAAAGAACGACACCAAAAGCAACATCAATGATTCCTATCAAACCCACTATACCAGCACCATGATTGCTAAAATATAATGAGGGTTTTAACTTTCTTGTCCAAGAAGTGCTGGTCATCCTTCTACGCAACTACCGAGAAAGTTGATAGTTCTTTTCCTCGCCCACACAGAAAAAATAAGGAAAGAGAAACACATTCCACTTACTGAAAAAAGATCCAAGCCCTTCTAAAATTCGAAAACTTAACAACTATATAAAATAAAGTTTCTAAATATATTTTTAAATTATTTAATTTTTACATAAAAATATTAAATAAATAAAATAAATTTAAAAAAGGTAAAAATAATTTATTAATTTTAATTCTATATTTTATTTCCTTTTCTCTTTTTCTTCTCTAATTTCATTTGTACACATTTTCATTTGAAAAATAGATAGAAATGTGGAAATTTCATGTTGTCTTCACACCTACCATCCAAAGGCCCTTTTTCTTTTCAAATTTCATCCTCTCTATAGCCCACCATTGTTGAATGTCAAAAAGATCAGGAGAGAAATTTCATGACTCTGAGTACTACTGCCTCCTAGAAATTTCAACATCTTTTTTTCCTATTTACCTACAAATTTCAACGTCTTTTCTTCCTATCTACCTACTATGATTAAAATTGCTTAGGAAGATCAATCGAAGCCACTTATCTGGATTACACCTTCTATTTTATTAACTAGACTTTACCATACTTATGTGAAGAGATTTTCAAATTCAATTTATTATCAATTTTATATAATTTTCACATAACTATATATGGTATACGAAAATAAATATTTTGTTTTCATTCCTATTTTTTATTGAATAAAAATGAATTTGGTGATCTCAATTCGTGTGTTTGGATGCATTAGAAGAGTATAACAAATATTTATTTTTATGCCAAGGTTACATTAAATCCATTTTCTTTAAACATGCAGGAATTTAATAATATCAATTTGTGTGTTTGGATGCACTAGGTTGAAATTATTATTTATTTATTTATTTAAGATTATGTAATGATGAAAATAAGAATAGAAAAAAAATAAATTTATAATAATATCCTTATACCTAGTTAAAATAAAATTTATTTTTATTTTAAAAAAACTCTCAAATGAGATATAGTTTAAAATAAATTTCCATTTTTATTTAAAAAACAAACATCTTTTGAGGTTTTTTTTTACTTAAAAAATAAATAAATATAATTACATAAGACGTAAGAACATAAAAATAAGTAAAATAAATAAACATGTATGTGTCTTTGTATGTATATCTCTTAGTGTTTATATATATTAATTATTTGAAATATGATAAAAATATATGAGTATTAATAAGGTTTTTTGTGGGTTTAAGTAATTTAAACTCAAAACGAGCTTGGGTCACTTAATCTAACTTACTTAAATCTTAATTAATTAATAAGCCAAATGTAAAAAACCAATTTATAAGATTTAGTAAAACTTATGCTTACCAAAACACTTTTATGCACACTTATGAATCTTAAATCCAAATTCCTCAAAACTAATGTGTCACCATGAATTAAGTGCTCAAGTGAGGACTATTAAAATCCCTAGAAAAATGTTAACTCTCTTATAATCTAATTATGAAGTTAATTCAATATTTCATTAAAGATAATCAATTATACTCCAATATCTTATCAAATTAAAATAAGTCAAAATTTAGATCCATTATACAGACTCTTTATTAATTGATATTCATAATCCAATATGATAGTGCTATTACTTATCAAGATTATCTTTAATATCAATTTTTACTCCATAATTATCAATTCAAAAATTGAATTCATTGCTTGGAGCTATCGAGATCATCTAATCAAATTATAATCATAATTAAACATTATTCTAAAATACCATATAAAGGCCCTTAACTCCGTACCTAAATCATTATGCATTTATTTATATCATAAGCAAGTTGCACCTCCTACAAACCATGTAAATTAAAAATTATTTAAAACATCAAGAACCTTAGTGAATTTCTTTCCATTGTAGATATATTTTTACAGTGCAAGTGGCCTTCCCACTCTTCATGCTTTATTAGTCTTGAAAATAAGCTTGGAGCCTGTTTTTGTCCAAATCTAATTGGGAGAAAAAGGATCTTCAGAGACTATTTTCTATTCAAAAAGATAATTTTTAAATATCTCAACCTCGACTGGTGCACCTCACATGCACAAGGACAATGATGTGCCATCACTCATGAAAGGAGCACCATGGATTCTTGGGCAGAGCAAAAGCAACTTGAATTTATAACAATTCTTTAATAGAAAAGAAAAAAAAATAGGCCAATAGCTTTTCGTGAAAGAACTCCTTTATCTGTTCAATTTTTTTAAATAATTACTTATGGTCACTGGAGCCAATAGCATTAATACTCGTACCCACAAATTTCTTTTAAGATTAAATTGTTCAATTTTTTCGGCTAAAAAAATTAGAAATATCACTAAACCTTAATTAAAAACAACGCATAAACCAAGCGAGAACTTAAAAAACACTTTTAAAAAATTAAAAAATTACTAATAATACTTCCCAAAAATACACCTAATTAATGATTTACAGGTAAATATTTTTAGAGAAAATACTTCAATTGAAAGTAATTTGAGTAAAAATATCGTCAAATGACACGTATTAAAATATTTATTTGATAGTGATTTTAAAAAGTACTTTTAATTTTTTTATCATTTAAAAATTTTATTTTTTCAAGTGTTGAAAGGGGTATAAATTTTTTTTAGAATTATTGTCAAATAAATTCTAAAAACCTGTTTAATAACAATTTTAGGAAGTATTTATAATTTTTTTAATATTGGAAAATAATTATTTTGATAATTTTTTTAAGTAATACAAAGATTAAAAATATTTTTTAGAATGTGATTTTAATCAAAATATTTTTTTTAAAAGTGTTTTTGGGAGAGTCTTTTGAAAAGTGATTAATTATAAAATATTAATGTAATTTTTTAAATATTTAAAAGTGTTTTCCAATGCCTTATTTTCCTTTAAAAATGCTTTCCATATTAAAACTTAAAAATGGTTTTTCGAAATACTTCTAAACGGGCTGTAAGAGTCTCACAGCTTCATTGGAAAATAAAAGCATCAAATAAAAATGAAAGGAATAAATCAAAAAGGAAAAATGCAAGAAACATGGACATGGCATAGATGTAAAAGATTGAGCAAGTCTTTGAATGGCAAAGGAAAGGAAAAAAAAGTACAATGAGAGAGAGTGAAAAAAAAAAAAAAAGTTGAAATCCAGAGTTGCAGGTCTCATTATTGAGGCCAGCTGTTGGTTCATGTGAACCCACCATGATTCCATCTAAAAGCAATCTGAGAAAATGGGCAGTACTGGGCATACTGGCAGCCCCACAATTGGAATAGGACAATTTAGCTTGTGGACTCGAACGGTATTTCTCTTTCTTCTTCCACGAACTTTCATTCTTCCCTCTTGCCTCCAACCCAAAGGAAAGGATAATTGCTTGCCAGAGGAGAAGAACGGTCATTTGCAACCAAAGACCCCTTCTTTTCGTTCTTAGCCTCCTCGTAACTTTGCCAGATCCAGTTCAGAAATGGCTTCTTTTCAATGACCCCAAGAAAACAAAAGAAAATTGAAAAAGTGATAAAGAAAATCATATGTAAGAAAGAGGGATAAGAGAGAAAAGTGAGAAAAAAAATAGTGGAGAGTTATTATAAAAAATAATAAATGAAGTTAAATATAATTAAGATTAGTAATAAAATTATATATTTTTAAATTATTTAATTTTTATATAAAAATATTAAATAAATAAAATAAGTTTAAAATATAATAAAAATAATTTATTAATTTTAATTTTAATTTTATTTTCTTTTTTTCTTTTCTTTTATTTTTCTTCTCTAATTTTATTTGTATAATTTTTCATTTGAAAAATAGATATTTTAATTTCATTAATGACTGAGAGGTACAATGGAAGCTTTGTTGATGGGCATTCCCTAAAAATTCTTTTACAGAAATATGTGGAAATTTCATGTTACCTTCACACCTACCATTCAAAGGTCTTTTTTCTTTTCAACTTCATCCTCTCTATAACTCACTATTGTTGAATGTAAAAAAGATAGGAGAAAAAAGAATCACATTCTTTTCCTATTTTCTAGACTTGATTACTATTGTCTCTTAGAAATTTCAATATGTTTTCTTCCTATCTACTTACCATGATTAAAATTGCTTAGGAAGGTTAGTGGAAGCTACTTATCTCTCCAACTTTTTAATAGGGATTAAATATATACGAATTTGATAATATCAATTTGTGTGTTTCAATGCACCTAAAAATGCTAGGTTGAAATTATTATTTATTATTATTTTTTTAAGGTCATGTAAGGATGGAAATGAGAATAGAAAAAAAATAAATTTATAATAATATTCTTATACATTGTTAAAATAATTTTTATTTTTATTTTAAAAAACTCTCAAATGAGACATAGTTTAAAATAACTTTCTATTTTAATTTAAAAAACAAACATCTTTTGACCTTCTTTGACTAAAATAAATAAATAAATAAATACAATTACATAGGAGGACGTAAAAACCTATAAATTAGTAAAATAAATAAATATGTATGTGCCTTTGTATGTATGTCTCTTAGTGTTTATAGATAGTAATTATTTAAAATATAATAAAAATATATGAGTATTGATAAAGTTTTCTATGAGCTCTAAGTGACTTAAACTCAAAATGAGTTTGGATTACTTAATCTAACTTACTTAAATTTTAATTAATTAATTAATTAGTACAGATTCGATTAATTAATTAGTCAAATGTAAAAAACCAATTTATAAGATTTAGTACAGCCTTAGATTTTCATAAAAACACTTTTATACACACTTATGAATCTTAAATTCAAATTCCTCAAAACTAATGTGCCACCCGGAATTAAGTGCTCAAATGAGAATTATCGGGATTCACAAAAAAATGCTAACTCTCTTATAATCTAATTATGAAGTTAATTCAACATTTCATTAAAGATAATCAATTATACTTTAATATCCTATGAAATAAGAAAAAGACAAAATATAAATTAATCGGTGTTCGTAATATAATATGATAGTGTTATTACTTATCAAAATTTCCTTTAATATCAATTTTTACTTCACAATAACCATTTCAAAAATTGAATTCTTTGCTTTGAACTATCGAGATCATCTAATCAAATTATAATTATAATTAAACATTATTCTAAGATACCATATAAAAGTCCTTACCTCCCTACCTCAATCATTATTGCATTTATTTATATCATAAGCAAGTTGCACCACCTACAAATCATGAAAATTAAAAATTATTTAAAACATCAAGAACCTTAGTGAATTTCTTTCCATTGTAGACATATTTTTACAATGCAAGTGGGCTTCCCACTCTTTATGGTACATGAGTCTTGAAAATAAGCTTGGAGCCTGTTTTTGTCCAAATCTAATTGGGAGAAAAAGGATCTTCAGAGACTATTTTCTATTCAAATAGAAAATTTTTAAATATCTCAATCTCCACGGGTGCAACTCACATGCACAAGGACAATGATTCATTGAAAACGTCCCAAAGCCACATGGGTGCCATCATTCATGAAAGGACCACCATGCATTCTTGGGCAGAGCAAAAGCAACTTGAATTTAGAACAATTCTTTAATAGAAAAAAAAAAAAAATTCGGTCAATAGCTTTTCGTGAAAGAACTCCTTTATCTTTTCAATTTTTTTAACTAATTACTTTTGGTCACAGGAGACAATAGTATTAATACTTGTACCCACATATTTCTTTTAAGATTAAATTGTTCAATTTTTTCGGCCAAAAAAATTAGAAATATTACTAAACCTTAATTAAAAACACTGCATAAACCAAGAGAGAACTTAAAAAATACTTTTAAAAAATTAAAAAATTACTTGTAATACTTCCCAAAAATGCACATAAATATTTTTAGGGAAAATAGTTTCATTAAAAGTAATTTAAGTTAAAATATTATTAAATGACATATTATAAGATTTATTTGATAATGATTTTAAAATTTTTTTAATATTTAAAAATTTTATTTTTCAAGTGTTAGAAGAGGTAGAAAGTTTTTTAGAATTATTGTCAAATAGATTCTAAAAACTTGTTCAATAGTAATTTTAGAAAATATTTATAATTTTTTTAATATTTAAAAATAATTATTTTGATAAATTTTTTTAAGTATTATAAAGATTAAAAGTAGTTTTTAAAATGTGATTTTAGTGAAAGTATTTGATTTAAAAGTGTTTTTTGAGAGAGTCATTTGAAAAGTGTTTCATTATAAAATATTAATGTAATTTTCAAAATATTTTAAAGTGTTTTCCAATGCCTTATTTTCCTTTAAAAATGCTTTTTATATTAAAACTTAAAAATGGTTTTTCGAAATACTTCTAAAACGGACGGTAAGAGTCTCACAGCTTCGTTGGAAAATAAAAGCATCAAATAAAAATGAAAGGAATAAATCAAAAAGGAAGAATGGAAGAAACATGGACATGGCATAGATGTAAAACAATGAGCAAGTCTTTGAACGGCAAAGGAAAGGAAATAAAAGTACAATGAGAGAGTGGAAAAAAACAAAAAAAAAAAAAAAGTTGAAATCCAGAGTCGCAAGTCTCATTATTGAGGCCAGTTGTTGGTTCATGTGAACCCACCATGATTCCGTCTAAAAGCAACCTGAGAAAATGGGCAATACTGGCAGCCCCACAATTGGAATAGGACAATTTAGCTTGTGGACTCGAACAGTATTTCTCTTTCTTCGTCCGTCCATGAACTTTCATTCTTCCCTCTTGCCTCCAACCCAATAAAAAGGAAAATTGCTTGCCAGAGGAGAAGAACAGTCATTTGCAACCAAAGACCCTTTCTTTCCTTTCGTTCTTAGCCTCCTTGTAACTTTGCCACATCCAGTCCAGAAATGGCTTCTAGCAGCACCTTAAAAGCGTCGTCTTCCACTTCTAATTGTGATGGTTATAATTATGATGTGTTCTTGAGTTTTAGAGGTGAAGATACCCGCAAGACTTTCACTGGTCATCTTTATGCTAATTTGGTTGCAAATGGAATTCACACCTTCAGAGATGACGAGGAACTTGAGAAAGGAGGAGACATCGCATCAGATCTCTCAAGAGCCATCGAAGAATCAAAGATTTTTATTATTATTTTCTCAAAACACTATGCCGACTCCAAGTGGTGTTTGAATGAACTAGTAAAGATCATCGATTGTATGACAGAAAAGAAATCAGTGGTTTTGCCGGTTTTCTACCATGTGGAGCCAACAGATGTACGAAATCAAGGAGGAAGTTTTAAAGACGCATTTTTGGAGCATGCAAAAGATGCAGATCAAGAGAAGGAGAAGACAATAGAAACGTGGAAGACTGCCTTGAAGACGGCAGCCAACCTATCTGGATATCATCTGCAAAATCAGTAACTATACTTGTTTTCACCTCTACTAGATAAATTTTATCCTACTTTCTTTAATTACAAAGCTGGGTATATTTCCTATGTGAAAATTATATTTTTCTATTTATATGGAAACTTGCTTCATTCTATCACTATCAAATTTTAAACAAAATACATGAATTGGTTGAGAAATTCTAAACTAGCCTAGTTTAGGATTGGATTGAGGCTTTACCGGTCCATTATTGAATCGAATCTACTTAATATTAGATATATTACCCTCCAGCTTTGTCTTTCTATTTATTTATATGACCAATTTATTTTATACAAGATGGTGATCGAAGTTTTTTATTCAAAGTATTTAAAAAAAAAAAAAAAAAAATCTGAACTATGAGATTTTATCAATATATAACGTTTAATATTTTACCCACCATGATTTCATATATATAAACTTCATCATTTTAAGTTTAGTAAAATAAAAAAATGTATTAGAATAAAATGTATAAAGCCTGAACATGAACTAATATTAATTTAATTTGACTTAAATTATCGTTAATATATGAAATAATAGCAATTGTATCAAGTTTTGATTGGTTTATGACCAATATTCAAACATACGTTTTAGTTATTACCTGTACGTTCATGTGGTTTTAATTATTTTTTTCTTCAAAATTTTGTTCATTCCTATGATTCAATATAAGGTTCATTTATTTGATTTAATTCTTGTCGTTTTACAATTTTCAACCCTTTTTGATCATTTTTTTCACTTGTACATGCAATAGCATGACCTTGGATTTCATGGTGAGACCTACAAGTAAATCATTCTTTTATTTTATTAATAAATAGTTGAGATAAATAATTTAATAGTGTAAGGACCTAGGGTTGGAGGAAAAATTACTACTAATATTTGACTAATATTTGATCAATACAAAAAATCCAAATAGCTTCATTTATTTTTTATTTTTTATTTTATCTTTTTCTTCCATTTTAATTTTGTTATTTTATGTTTTTAAAAATTTTTCTTTTTCTAAAAGAAAATTACTACTAAATATTTGACTAATATTTGATCAATAAAAAAAAGTCCAAATAGCTTCATTTATTTTTTATTTTTTATTTTATCTTTTCCTTCCATTTTAATTTTGTTATTTTATGTTTTTAAAAATTTTTCTTTTTCTACAAGAAAATCACTACTAAATATTTGACTAATATTTGATCAATAAAAAAGAGTCCAAATGGCTTCATTTATTTATTTAAATTCTTTTCTACTACTATCCATATTAATTATAATTACTATTACAATATCATTATTTTGTTATTGTTATTATGATTATTATCATCATTACCATCACTATCATCATTATCATCATCATATTCACTTTAATATATTCAAAATCTAAAGCTTTTTAAGTGCTTAACTATCAATATTAATTATAATTACTATTAATAATATCATCATTTTGTTATTGTTATTATGATTATTATCATCATTACCATCACTATCATCATCGTTATCATTATCATCATATTCACTCTAATATATTCAAAATCTAAAGCTTTTTAAGTGCTTGATATTGTAGTTTAATTTAATGAACACTTTTAGTAAGATATTATTTTAAAGAGTGAAAGTGTAAATGACATGTCTAAACTTCGAACCATTTTTAATGCTAGCTCAAAAGTGTAGTTTACAGGCTTCTTACATGAAGGATTTTCTCATCTCTTTGGGATCCCTACATTTTGTCTATAGTCTTTATCATTTCTATTATAATTATCTTATGACACCTTGAATGGTCACGTCTCTTTAGAGATCTAGAATTTATAGACACAAGCCTAGTATAATGTTTAACCATTTTATATTACAAAGACACTTGTGATTGTATATTGCCAATGAATTCCATACTCACTCACTACAAATATTCTCATACACCTTCCTTATTATTTAGAGTCTCAATTTTCTTAGTATTTGTGCATAAATTGTTCAAATACTTGTTCATCCAAATTTACTACACTATAATGATCATATTTTTAGTATGATATTCTTCTTGGATAACTTGTTTTGTGATCTAATGATACATTATTATTATTATTTTTATTTATTTTTTTATAAAAAGTCCGTTCCATTGACCGTTTGGTTAGTTAGCCCTATGCTCAATCCCCAAAAACTCTTACTATATATATATTCTTTTACTTAATTTACCAACTTTATTCTCATAATGAAAGCATTGTGAATATGAAAGCACTAACAAAAATGAGTCTCTATTCTCTTATGTTAATTTTCTTTAAGAAGTATTTCAAATCTTCTTCAATTAAATTCAAGGTTTTTAATCAACAAACGAATCATTAAAATAATGGTAAGTTGATAAAACATAGAAACAAGTGAATGAGGAATTTAAAGATCTTTTTTACTAAATAAAGGGTGAAAGAAAGTTATGTGAGAGCATAGTGGAGAGTTCTTAACAATTCTCTTTAATCAAGAAAGGTATTACTAGATTAGGGAATTTGGATGCCAAATTGGAAGCTATCTTGAAGCTTGACATATGCTTGTGTTATGATTATAGCATCCCTTGTCATGAAGTCAAATAATGTTCTATACTAGTTGACTTCAATTTGAACCTTTCAACTAAGTAAGCAACTAATCACATTTTTCACTTTTTTCTTACTTGAATTTATAGGTAGGAATAATTAGAATGTACTTAACTAAGTAATTTAATAAATTGGTTAATTTTTTTCTATTACATTCTATTGTTCAAGTTTCTTTCATATTGATTATATTTGTGATAGATTCTAATACCACGTGCTTTATGATTAATAGATCTGAGGCAGAGTTTATTCAAAGGATTTGTGAAGATATTGTTATAAGATTGAATCGTACACCTTTAGATATGGGCTACAACATAGTTGGAATGGACTTTCATTTGAAGCAATTAAAATCACTTATAAAAGTTGAGTTGGATGAGGTTCACATGGTTGGTATCTATGGAAGTGGTGGAATTGGCAAAACTACCATCTCTAAGGCTATTTATAATGATATCTCGTCTCAATTTGATGGTAGTAGCTTTCTTGGAAATGTTGGGGGGAAATGTGAAGATGGCCTACTTAAATTACAAAAGACACTTCTTCAAGATATCTTAAAGTGTAAAGAGCCAAAATTCAACAATATTAGCCAGGGAATCAATGTGATAAAGGAAAGGCTTCGATTGAAAAGAGTCCTTATTGTTCTTGATGATGTGGACAACTACATGCAATTAGAAAACTTGGCCAGAAAACATGGTTGGTATGGTGCAAAAAGTATAATCATCATAACAACTAGAGATAAACGTTTGTTAATTCAACATGAAGTAAAAGCACTTTATGAGGTGCAAAAGTTGAATCATGAAAAATCTGTTGAGCTTTTTAATTGGTGGGCCTTCAAGCAAAATACTCCCAAAACTGGATTTGAAAGCCTTTCAAATAGTGTAGTGGAGTATACTCATGGCCTTCCAATAGCACTTAAAGTTTTGGGTGGCTTTCTCTATGGGAAGTCAATAAATGAATGGGAAAGTGAATTGCATAAACTAAAAAAAAGACCTGACAGGATGGTTCAAAGTGTGCTTCAAGTAAGTTATGATAAATTGGATCATACATGTCAAGAGATATTCTTGGATATTGCATGTTTTTTCAGAGGAAAAGACAAAGATTTTGTTTCAAGAATATTAGGAAGTTATGCAATGATGGGAATAAAAGTTCTGAATGATAGATGTCTTCTTACTATTTCAGAAAACAAGTTAGATATGCATGATTTTGTACAATATATGGGTCAAGAAATTGTTCATCGAGAATGTTTTAAAGAGCCTGGAAACAGGAGTAGACTTTGGGATCCTGATGATGTTGTTAGTGTGTTAACAAGAAATACGGTAAGAGTCAAATGTATTTTGTTTAAGAAATAATATATCTATATAACTTAATTGATTTTCGTATATCTTGTGCTTGACTTATTCTTGGCTTTTATTTTTTAGGGGACTCAAGCAATTGAAGGACTATTTGTACAACGTTCTCTAGCAAGCCAAATATCTACAAATTCTTTCACAAAAATGAATAGACTTAGATTGCTAAAAGTCTATTATCCACAGTTTTGGGAGAAAGATTTTGAGGTCCTCAAGAATCTTGATTTTCCTTCATATGAGTTAAGATATTTCCATTTTAAGGGATACCCATTAGAATCCTTGCCAACAAATTTTCATGCAAAGAATCTTGTTGAACTTAACTTAAAGCATAGCAGCATAAAACAACTTTGGCAAGGGAATGAGGTATTATTATAATTGTTGTTTCATTAATAATTTTTATAATAATTTTAAAATTTATTAAAAAAATTATCTACTAAGACATTTTATTTTATTCCAGGTTCATAACAACTTGAAAGTCATCAACCTCAGTTACTCAAACGATCTTGTTGAAATTCCAGACTTTTCAAGTGTGCCAAATTTGGAGATCCTAATTTTAGAAGGTTGTATGTATAAAGTTATTACAAAGGTTTATTTATTACTATTATTATTAAAGTTATTAACTAATTGTTTTCTTGAATATGATAGGGTGCCGAAGCCTTAAGAGTCTTCCAAGAAACTTTCATGCAATCAAAGGAAATATGAGTAAGCTAAGAGAGATGGATTTGAGGGAAACAAGTATAGAAGAGCTTCCATCCTCAATTGGACGTCTAAAGGCTCTTCAACACCTAGATTTGTCTCATTGCACAAGCCTAAAGAGTCTTTTGGAGAGCATTTGCAATTTGAGCTCTCTTGAAACTCTCACTGTGGAGGGGTGTTCAAATTTAAAGCACTTTCCAGAAATCAAAGATGATATGGAAAATCTAAAAAGGCTTGATTTGAGTTTTACAGGTATAGAAGAGCTTCCATCCTCAATTGGACGTCTAAAGGCTCTTCAACACCTAGATTTGTCTCATTGCACAAGCCTAAAGAGTCTTTCGGAGAGCATTTGCAATTTGAGCTCTCTTGAAACTCTCACTGTGCAGGGGTGTTCAAATTTAAAGCACTTTCCAGAAATCAAAGATGATATGGAAAATCTAAAAAGGCTTGATTTGAGTTTAACAGGTATAGAAGAGCTTCCATCCTCAATTGGACGTCTAAAGGCTCTTCAACACCTAGGTTTGTCTGATTGCACAAGCCTAAAGAGTCTTTCGGAGAGCATTTGCAATTTGAGCTCTCTTGAAACTCTCACTATGAAGGGGTGTTCAAATTTAAAGCACTTTCCAAAAATCAAAGATGATATGGAAAATCTAAAAAGGCTTGATTTGAGTTTTACAGGTATAGAAGAGCTTCCATCCTCAATTGGACGTCTAAAGGCTCTTCAACACCTAGATTTGTCTTATTGCAAAAGCCTAAGAAGTCTTTCGGAGAGCATTTGCAATTTGAGCTCTCTTGAAACTCTCACTATGAAGGGGTGTTCAAATTTAAAGCACTTTCCAGAAATCAAAGATGATATGGAAAATCTAAAAAGGCTTGATTTGAGTTTTACAGATATAGAAGAGCTTCCATCCTCAATTGGACGTCTAAAGGCTCTTCAACACCTAGATTTGTCTTATTGTAAAAGCCTAAGAAGTCTTTTGGAGAGCATTTGGAATTTGAGCTCTCTTGAAACTCTCATCTTGGAGGCGTGTTCAAATTTAAAGGGCTGTGATGACACATTAAGTACAGGCCACGACCATTCTCCAATGGGTACAATAACACAAAATATTGATGATAATGTTGTTGATGCCCAAGATGATGAAGACGACTATATGCAAAAGTGGTTGGAGCTTCTTTGCAAATTTGTTCAATGGATATGCTGTTAAACATATCAAGCATTCATCTCAAGCTTTGGTAAGCCGCCTTTCTTATCAGCTGGCCCCAATTCTTTCTAATGATTTTCATTTTTTTCATTTTTTCTTATTTTTTTCCTAGCTACCCTATTTTGAAAGTCCAATACTACAAGAAACACAAGATATGGTGACAGAGTTTTAGTAGGGATGGGGTCATAAAAATCCCCAACTAAAGATTATATATAGGATCAACAATATTCCACCCGCATCTAAATGTAAAAGTATGAGCAGAAAATTTTCCAGAAAAATCTATAGTGAAGACCACTATTATTATTACCGCGCTTAAAAGGATGGTCTGTTTCCTTATGGCTGCAGTCATGTACTGGCCACTACCACATGCATCTAATCCACACGGCCCGCTGCTGCAATATATCCCATTTTAAAAGCTCAGCCAAAAACCCCTCTCAACACCTCTCGATGGCCAAACTCCCTAACGTCAGACCTTTCTTATTGGATCCTTTCTTTTCCTTGCTTTGCTTATTTTTCACATTTCCTTGTTTTGCTTTTCTCAAGTGCCCATCGTCTTTGTTTCAGCCTGATACTAAGCACTAAGGTATGAGGATCTGTTGATTTCAAGGGATTTGTAGGATTCAATTTGCTAATTTCAATTCTTAAAGTATGTTTTGATTTCATGCCTACGATTCAATGACATCTTATTTGCAAAGTATTATGCCCTCGGATTCAATTTGCAACATAGTAAGAAATGAAATCTTTTCGTTTTGTTAATTAACTATAATGTTTCTGTTCTACACTTTCTCGAATCATGGTGTATGTTTGGATGACTGGATTTGGAACATGGATAATGTGTTCCCCTGATTTTTCTAGTAGGTTTTGTTTCGTTGATTTTTGTTTCATGGATGATGTGTTCACAATAGCCCAAGGGAAATAGAGATACACTTTCATTGTTGATGCGGTGTGTGTTTTTTAGGCTTGCGAATCTGATTATGGTTGGTTGAGTTGCAGATCTAATTGCATAATCTAAATTCTGCAATTAAAATAATCATGCTAGCATTGTGATTAGTAGATTTCATAGATATGGATTTTGGCATTAGGGAAACTTTGTGGATCTGATTGAAAGTGACACACTTAGAATCATTTCTACCACCAAAGAAGCCTAATTTGTCTAAAGCTCAGATACACAGATATTTGATTTCCATTTTTTTTTTATTCACTACCACCAAATATTTAGTAGTGATAGTGGTGAAGTAGAAGATGTAATTGAAAGTTGTGGACATGTGTGGTTGTGGTGGGGTCATTGTGTCCGGATGTCTATTGAGTATTATTAATGGGGTTTGGGGCTATGATCTTTGGCAAGGGCTTGTCTAATTGTGGGACGCAGTCCCTGACTTCCCACCCATGCAGGTCCACCAATGCCCTGCTTCCTGCTTGGTTTGATTTGTTTTGTTTTGGGAGTCAACACCCCTCAATTGCATTGCACTACTCTTCTTCCTTGCTTGAGGCCCAATCATTGGGAATCTCAAATCCCAGCACCTGCTCATCATTAGTTTCTGTGTTTTTTTTTTTTTTTTTCCTTTTTTTTGGTGGGGTGTGGGGGTGGTGGGGGGCAGTAGGAGCTTTTGTCTCCCTCTCCAAATGAAACTCAACTAAAAAATTTTACACAATGGAAATGGGTCATAAAGGTAGAATAATACAGAAACTTTGTTTCCAAGAGCATCACAAAGAAACTTAGTGAGCAGAGTATGACAACCATTAGCCCCAGGGTTTTCACTTTTCAGGTAGGTGATACATATCAGCATTCACTCCCATCAACTGGTGGGATGGCTCTATTTGGCAACCATAATAAGCCTTTTCCCTTTTCCTCTTTTCCTTGTAATGCATTAGCTCTCACGGACTGTGAGAGATAATTAGGAATTATGAGACAACTCAGCAAACCCAGGTTTGCCTTGAAGTACAAGGCACCCATCCAGATTCCAGATGTATTTCAGTCTGTTCACTGAGTGATATATAAGAGAGTTCAAATCACTACTATTCTGAGACATAAAAATTAAAATGTGTAGGCACTAAAATAAAAAAGAATTAACATACTAATGCATTATTGGGCAATCTCTGGTTTAACAGAATACAAGAAGACTCTCACTCAAAGCCAACAAGAAGATTGCTGACTTATCATTGAAATTCCATTATAAACATAGACAGCTAGCAAGGATGACCACCAAAAACATATACATTTCCAAGAATTCATTTCAACCACCAACACTGCTAGGAAAATATAATGTCCAGAAATTCTTTCTCCCCATTAAGGCTAGAAGGAAAACCAATTCCAAGGCAACCAACCACCTCAATTATTCAGAGAAAATGCTAGAAAAGCACCTTGGAATTGAAATATCCATTTGTCGTGTGGAAAATTTTCCCCCTTTTAAGACTGTAGCCACTGTGAATGATTTTTTGATTTGCAAGGTAATGAAAGCAAGATGCAGAAACTATCTCCTGCGGTCTCACCAGTCTAGAACTTTCAACTTTCGACTTCTATGTGCATCAAGGTTGGCCCTGGGAAGCTTGTGCTTTACCTGTCTCCATAGCATATCAATAGTGTCTCCTTTCTTTAGGGGGTACTGGAATTCACAGTGATGGGAGATGTACTTAAGATGCCTCCACATTTCAACTCATCTCTCTTTAGGAATTTGCCAGAGCTGCCCTATCATGTAACCTGGTTCCAATGCCTCTTTATCAGAGAAGAAAATTGAGAACTGTGTGTGGTCAATCCCATCCTCATAGGGGAGCTCAATTTGGTCGCTCACAATTGAATAAACAGCCGTAATACTCCCTTCAAAAATTGAACTTTCAGCAAATGACTAAATTAAAGATCAGGATTATTTTACAATTTTTTGGTGATAGTTTATGAGGGTTGAGAGTATGTAAAAAATGATGTAGTTGTGGCTGGTGGCATGGAAAGTATGTCTAATGCGCCTAAATACCTAGTAAACGCAAGGTTAGCTTTTCGGGTCATGTGATCGATTATGTCTATTGAGTTGCTTGCTTAGTTTAACATGATTCTCAGTATGTGAACGAAGAGTGTTGGGCCAGTACATATTGTTGCTGTTCTTACTAATAGGGAGAAGTGTCTATGCACTGAAGCTGACTCTGAGCTTATAAACAGGAATAGATCTCGATTAGGGCATGATGATATTGCTGATGGTATGGTCAAAGATGGCCTCTGGGATGTTTACAATGATTTTGGAATGAGAATTTGTGCAGAAATATGTGCTGATCAGCATAAGATAACAAGAGAAGAACAGGTGCCAGTTTTGAATGATTAGTCTGCTGTGAAATTTTCCTCAATGTTTTTCACCCACTAGTTGTTTGGAACTTAAATGAAATTTACTAAGTGGGGTTGAAAATTGTACTGTGATTAGTTTGTATCTTCTTCTACTTTTTCAATCTTCAGTCTAATTTCATTCAAGTGGCCATGTCTAACGAACTCTTGGTGAAACCATGCATCACAAGAAAAACAGCTGAACACAAATTAAAAGAACAATACTGCTTGCAAGGGTGATTTATGTGTTGACTATCACACATCATTTTTCCTTATAGTTACTGTAAATGGCTTTGAAAATACTAATCAGGTCCATGTGACTTTTTCTTTGCTGCATTTATGTTGTCTCTGCAAGATTCTTACTCTATTCAGAGTTTTGAGCGTGGTATTTCTGCACAAAGTAAAGGTGCCTTTGCATGGGAAATAATTCCGGTTTGCTTCTTAATTCCATGGTAAATGGTAGAAAGTTTAATATATGGTAAATTTTCATTATTATTATTATTTTTTTATCAGAAACGAAGAACAATATATTGATAGAAGAAAAGATACAGGAAAAAAGAGAAGTACAAAAGAAGCCAAGGGAAGGATGAGAGGTCCTTCCTACACAAATTGAACAAAAGAGGAAACACCCAACAATAGGAAACTAAAAACAAAGAGAAACCCCCGCAAACTCAAACTTATGACGCGCACACCGCAGTCTAGTTGAGCTGTAAAACACTTAGAGGAACTCCTCTAAAAGCTATTGTACAAGAAGCCCAAAGAGAGGAATAGAACAAAATCAAATCCCATAAAATCTCTTCCATTCTCCCTTTTTCCTCAAAGATCCTTTTGTTTCTCTCTTGCCACACCATCCAAACCAAAGTAAGACATGCAATTTGCCAAAGTGTCTTTCCTCTTAATGAGTTCCCTAAGCCTTTAAAAGCAATTACCAACATGTCCACAAAACTCCTTGGAGGGACCCAAACCAACCCTGCTAGATTAAACAACTTGTGCCAGAGTCCAATGGTAACTGGACAATGAAGAAAAAGGTGGTCAATCGACTCTCCATTTCCTTTGCAAAGAATGCACCATTGAGGACAAAGGGATTTGTAGGGTCTTCTCAATTGCAACTTGTCATTGGTGTTTACCTTCCCATGCGCTACTAACCAAGCGAGGGCCTTAACCTTTGAGGGGGCTTTTGAACTCCACAAAAACTTGGCCGGAAGGAACAAGATAGGATTAGAGACTTTTGACAAGGCCAAGAAAAAAGATCTCACTGAAAACAAGCCTGACGATGACAAAGACCACACTCTTGAATATGCCAAAGAAGGAGAGAGAAGCACTGAACTAAGGGAGAACATTAATCTCTGAAGGAGATCAATTTCTAAATCAGTAAGATTGCAGTGAAAATTAAAATTCCAAGACAGTGGATAGGAGTTGCTAAGTACATCTGAAACAGTGAGGTTTTTAACAAAAATGACTTTATAAAGATCAGCAAATTGAGAACACAAAGTTTGGTTTCCCCACCAAAGATCTTCCCAAAAACGAATTCTCTCCCCATTGCCCACCACTAGGCGAACAAACGGGGAAAAATCCTGGAAAACTTGAGCAATAGCCTTCCAAGGACATCTGTGAGACCATCTAACCACCACGTTGGTGTCCCATCCATTAGGATGTGTCCCATATATACTCGCAATAACCTTATGCCAAATACCATTCCTTTCTCTAGGGAACCTCCAAAGCCATTTCCCTAAGAGAGCTATATTTCTCATAGATGTCTTCCCAAAGCCCAAACCTCCCAACTCCTTTGGTCTACTAACAACATCCCATCTGATGAGATGATCTTTCTTCCCTTCCCCCGCCCCAGACCAAAGAAAATCCCTTTGCATCTTCTCAATTTTTGAGGCAATTGAAGATGGGATCTTAAAGAGGGATAGAAAGTAACTAGGGATGTGAGACAGATAAGATTGAATTAAAGTAATCCTCCCTCCCAAAGACAAAAAGGCCTCTTTCCAACCATCCAATCTCCTCGAAATTCTCTCAACCACCGGATCCCAAAAACCTATTGTCTTAGGGTTCCCTCCCAATGGAAGGCCTAGATAAGAGAAAGGCCACTCTGACACTCTGCATTCAAAAACCAAGGCCAAATTAGACAACAACTTCGGCCTAATGTTAATACTTGAAATGAAGCTTTTTTCTAAGTTGATTTTTAAACCAGAAACTTGCCCAAAAACCAAAAGGATAATCTTGAGATTTTGAAGATGTTCCAAAGAGGCTTTAGAGAAAAAGATGGTGTCATCTGCAAACTGTAGCAAAGACACTCTAGTCCTATCCCTCCCCACCAAGAACCCCTCAGTTAGCCTAGTTTCCTCTGCTCTGATCATCAACCTACTTAGCACATTTGCCACTAAAGTAAAAAGAAAAGGAGAAAGGGGGTCTCCTTGTCTCAAACCTCTAGAGGCCTTAACCCAACCCTTTGTATTCCCATTAACTAAGATTGCAAAACTTGATGACGACAAGCAACCCCTTATCCAAGATCTCCATTTCTGGCTGAACTCCTTCCTCTGAAGCACATGATCCAAAAAGCCCCAGTCCACATGATCATAGGCCTTTTCAAAATCAATTTTGAAGACTACTCCTTCCTCCCCTGATCTTCTTTTCTCATCCACCACTTCATTGGCTATCAAGACAGCATCCATAATGTGTCTCCCTTCAACAAAGGCTCCTTGAAAGCCGGAGATTATTTCATGAAGAACTTTGCGTAAACGCCCTGATAAGACTTTAGCTATTATCTTATATAAACTTGTAACCAAGCTAATAGGTCTATAATCTGAGATTTTAAAAGTTTGGCTTTTCTTAGGCACCATAGCAATGAAAGTTGCATTTGTACTTTGATTTATTACCCCATTGTTGTGAAACTCACTAAACACCCTCATAAGATCCTCTTTTCTCACATCCCAACACTCTTGATAAAACTGCAATAGTAAAACCATCAGGACCAGGGGCTTTTTCCTTATTCAAATGAAACACTGCCATTCGAACCTCTTCTTCTGAAAAAGGCCTATCCAACCAAACTACACTCTCTTCTTGAATAGGGACCCAATCCACACCTTCAATCCTCCATGAGTTACCTTCAGGTTTGGAATAAAGTTTCCCAAAGAAATTTACAATCTCCTCTGAGATAACCTCAATGTTACTTAAAGTCTCCCCTCTCTCAGAAATCAGAGACTTAATGAATTTCCTGCTTCTCCTTCCAGTGGCCATTCTATGAAAGAACTTAGAGTTGCAATCCCCTTCTTTAATCCATTTGACCCTAGATTTTTGTCTCCATTGAACCTCTTCCTTTAATAGCACATCCTCCAGCTCCCTTCTTCTTGAGGTCCTTTTTGATACCAAATCAGGATTCAAATTCCCTTCCTGTTCAATTAGATCAATTCTTCCTAAGTCCGAGAGGATGAGCTTTTTCCTCTCTCTTAAATCTCCAAAGGCCACTTTATTCCATTCTTTCAACTTTGATTTAACAAACTTTAATTTCCTCATGAACTTGTGACCTTCCCAACCTTCAACCATACACTCTTGCCACCAATCTCTAAACTTCTCCTTAAACTCAGGATGGAGCAACCACATATTCTCAAACCTAAAAGGAGTCGGACCCCATTTTAAGGAATTGGTTTCCAAACAAATTGGGCTATGATCTGAGGTCCATCTAGGAAGCGCCTCTTGAAAACTTTGAGAGAAGAAAGAATCCCACTCAGCAGAAAACAAAAACCTATCCAATCTCTTGCAAATAGGAGCAGCTTGCATGTTTGACCAAGTAAAAGCCGCATTCCTTAGAGGGGGGTTCAGCAAATCACTCTCCCTTATAAACTCGTCAAAACACCTCATATTGAGAGTTAACCTAGAATCACCCATCTTCTCAGAGATCCTCTTGATAACATTAAAGTCCCCTCTTACACACCACCTTGGGAATGTCAGACCGTACAGGTCCTGAAGCTCCAACCAAAAGTCCTTCCTCCACAAAAGCTTATTCGGGCCATACACTGAAGTTAACCAAAAAGACCCTTCTTCACTAGAATCCAACTTCACAGTTATAGAGAAAGATCCTAACACCTTCTCTGTACACTTGAACTTATTTGAATCCCACAAAATCACAATCCCCCCTAAAGCCCCACAAGCAGGAAGAGCAGCCCACTCCATACTTCTACCTTTCCAGACACTGCTCGCAAACCTCCTGTCCCAAATTTCTCTCTTCGTTTCTTGAAGCATCACCACATCTAGACTTTGAGAACTTAAAAACCTTCTGACTGCCCTCCTTTACTTTTTGGAACCTAATCCTCTCGTGTTCCAGCTTAAAATCTTCATGTAAACAAAAAACAGCCCAGCTTAACCAGCAACCAATCCTAATCTTGTCCTCGGGTACCAGAGTCATTTTTCCTTTTCCTTCTGGAATAAACCTTATCCGCAAACGGAGTACACTTACTCTCTACTTGCACACCTTTTCCATTATCTTTGACAATTCTAATCCTCAGACTTTCCAAAACCGACTGCACCTTGACCATTTTCCTAGGCGTGAGTCCCTCAACCTGAAAGCCTTCCAACGGGAGAGTGGGAGGTTCTAGCTCTGGGGACGAAACCTTGCCTGAG
The DNA here is from genome assembly GCA_030254885.1 of Vitis rotundifolia. NCBI lineage: Eukaryota > Viridiplantae > Streptophyta > Magnoliopsida > Vitales > Vitaceae > Vitis > Vitis rotundifolia. Next base: position 30,348,940 of record CM058168.1, on the reverse strand, counting down.
ACACAAAGCTTCTCTGGACTACTAAGTGTTTCCTTAGAGAAAGGGCAATCTTTGAGATTTTGATTAGAGGTTTCTATAGGAAACGCCACACCTTCAGGATAGGACACGCCAACATGACGACTGAGCTCAACCATAAGAGAATTCAAAAAATGGCCACGATGAGAAGCAAAGCTTGACTCCATCGGAATTGACAAAAAAGGCTGACACCGAGAAGGAAGAATTGAAGAAACAGAGGTGTCGGGAAGAAAAGAAGGATCAAAAGCCCCAACCGAAGGAAGACCCTGCTCAGAGAGGGCCGAGAAAGGATGACGCACCTTGTTCCAGCAGCAACACGAACTCCTTTCATCTCCCTTTGTCTCCCGGGTGAAAACTTGGAAGGATTTTGGAACAGGAGAGAGAATGTCCTTATTGGAGACTGATCTTCCCCTTAGATAGGCTCGATTTACTTCCGATGAGCCACCCCCTTCTAGGTTACGCTTTGGGGAAGACGGCGACACCTTTAGGCTCGACGGCCAGCTTCTTGCCTTTCGCCTTACAAAGACTGAGGGACCTTTCATCTTTGACGACTCTTGAGAAAAAGCAGTCAGCTCTTCCTTATTTGTAGAAGATCCTGAGCGCTGGTGCTTCTAGGACGAAGGCTCTGCTGGGCCACCATTAGAAGAGTCTGCTCCCTTTTCTTGGGCTAGCCCCATGGAAGGCCCACAACGCTTCGCCCCAGCCAGGGCCTTATCCAAACGGGCCTTAAAAAAGGCGTCTGGTTTTGTTGGGCCGATAGCACTTCCCAAACGTTGGGCCCAAAACTCTCCCTTCCCTTCCTTTCTCCATTTTAGACGCCAAATTTGAATCTGAAGAGCGAGAACGGGAACGATGACGAGGCCTCCAGCTATGGCACTTATTGTCCCTAGCAGTAGCTCGTTGCTCTTTAATGACCTTTGGCTTCTAAAAGACGCAACCTTCCTCTGACATCAGCTCGTCCTTGTTGCTGGTTGACTCCGGCCTGAGTAGATCGTCTCCTGCAGCTTCTCCGGTGACTGTAACTGCCACCGTAAAAGAACAGGCTCCATCTTCCACCTCTAGCAGCGCTGGTAACACTACGTTTGGAAGCATCTCCACCCACAACTTCACCTTCGTCAAATCTACGAGCTTCAGAGATTCCCGTGACACTTTCGTGACCTTCCCTCTCTTCTGCAAAATGAATCTCAGCTGAAACTCGTCCCACAGATGAAAGGGAAGGCCTCTTAGTTTTAACCAACCCCTTCTAAACTTTCCAAAAACAACAGAGTTCTCTTTTGGCAACCATCTCCTCAGAGCAACAGCCTCTCCCCTCACTGTTACACTCCCTTGATCTTGAAACCAATTAGCTCTCTTTACAGAATCCACGAAAAAACACCCCTTCGAATAAGAAAAAGAGGTTACAGACACCATACCATTCATGCCCATCATCCTCGCAGTAGCTTTTCCTACTTCGCACCAATCTAATACTTTTACTTTACTTTCACAGATTACAGCTCTTGCCCATTTTCCAATCGGCATCATAACTCCATTCCTAGGTCCTCCCTTTGCAACCACACCTGCATAGGTCCGCCCTTCTTTGTACAGACCTTTATTCATCAGAGACTCTTTAAACACCTCCTTCGAGGCTCTTGCAGCTTGAATAGACAAGTCTTGGACTGAAGAAATCACCTTCCTAAGGGTATCCCATCCATAACCTTTAACACCCTCAGGAACAATTAGAACTAACGATCTTCTCCTTTCAACGATTTTTGTAATTTTCATAAATCTCCCTCTGCTATTGAAGCAAATCTCCATCAAATGAGTCCTGGTCTTGCCCCTTATCTTCCGAATAAAACCCCTAGAAGCCTCCAACTCCACAGCTTTCTTCAAGTGCTCCAGCAACCAAACCATCTCCTCCTCTCCAAAACCCAAAGACACAACAAAACCTGGACTTCTCTCTATAATTGAAATCCACGTTCCTCCATTGAAACCTTCAAACTTCACCCAGAAAGCCTTTCTCTCCACTTCAAACCTTTGAATCATTTTTGAGGTGTCTAAATTTTTACTACCTCAAATTTTTGGTGCTAATTGTTGCGGGACGTCTTTTTTCAGTATGCTTAAGAATCATTGAATAGGAAATTTTTAAACCCTTTTTTTATGGTAAATTTTCATTATTAATTCATGGTTTTATACATACAGGTTGAAATATTTGGAGGGAGAGGAAAGCCATCTGCACTTGTTGATAAGGATGAAGGTCTAGGAAAGGGAACTAGAATTTATGGGTATAGGGATTCATGCACATCATCCGAAATATAAATATCTTATTCATACATGTAATTTGGGACAAGTTGTCTACGCCTCTCTTCCCTTTGCAACTGGTTATTGATATAAGCAATCCTGTGCTGTTCTCTTCATTTTAATTACTTTGCCTAATATGCCGAATCATTCTTCAATTTTTCTATCAAGCCATTTCAATCTTCACCAACTAAAAGGGGCCTGGCCATTACTGTGATGTAATGGGTAATTTGATGTATCAGAACAAATATATAGGATCCAATCACCAAATAGTATTAGTCAGAGCATCTTTAACCCAGTAGTTATCTTACCTGTCAAGAAACAAATTCATGTTCTGGGTTCTCAATACCATCCATTTTCCTTGCTATTTTTTGACTTTTACTTGCTTTCTAAGATATCAATTTCCCTCTTGACAGTTTGATGCTGCAAAACTAAGGAAACTTTGACCAAGTTTCAAGGATGGGGGTTCAGTTACTGTAGGGAATGCTTCTAGCATAAGGTGTGTGTGTGTGTGCGCGCGCTCTCAGATGCTTGCCTTGTCCTTACGAGTCTCAAATACCTTAACTTGTTGTAGCATGTGAGATGAACAATTGAATTTTCCAAGCATCTGGCCAAAATGAGAAACTCTTCCAGACTCTTTATATAGGGATTCACTTTGAAAATAAATAACTAAATTTCATATCTAAACACCTAAGTTCATCAGATTTTAGTTAAACCCAGATATTGCTTTGATAGATTTCTGTTGTATATTTCTGTGTAACCAGGCATGTCAACCCATGAGGTGTTGCCAATCATTTCACTGTAAGTTGGTGCTATTCACTTGTGGACAGTGATGGTGCGGCTGCATTAGTGCTAGTGAGCGGTAAGAAGGCAGTTGAGCTTAGACTCCAAGTGAGATTGCTAAGATTGCAGGATTAATTGGATGCCATTATGAACATCCTATTGCTGTGGGATAAAATTGGCCGCTACCATATATGGCCCAATGGACGCCACCAGACCGCTTACCATAAAACCCATATATAAATTGCAACATTTCTCTCCTGCTCACCCTCATTGCCAAACCCACTTCTCTCCCGCTCACCTTTGATTGCCAAAACCATTTCCTCTTTCATCATTGTCGGTATCAAACTCATTCCTTTTTTTTTTCTCTCCTGTAATAGCTGGCTGATTCTTCAAGCATTGTGGGATACGGCTTGGTATTTTTTTCTTTCAACATTGTCACTTTATTTTATTTTTTATTTTTTCGATTTCACTCTATTATTTTCTACCATATGGTTTTCTCTAGGGTTTTGAATTGCTAGGGTTTCAAGTTATCAGAGAATTTGGAGGCTTTTCAGGTACGACTTCTCCATTTTTTTGTCCACTCATTACTGTAGAAATTTCGATTTGGTGGTTTTCTAGCTGATTTTTCTTCCTTTCTTATGGATTGAGATAAGCTCTTAAGTTTGATGATTTCTCAAAGTTGTTGTTGATGTAATTTGAAGCCCTAAATGTAGGTACGAAAATTCAACCCGAGAGTGCCCCAAAAGGCTTTACTGGTGTTTTAGACAGGAAAGGTATGAAGATCATCCACCTACTTGGATATCATTGTGTTTTAGACAAAAAGACTTCTCCATATGAAAGTTCATTTCTCAAAGATCTTTAACTCATTCCTGTGCTTAGGTAACCCCTGATTTACAGATTCTAGACGGTGGAGAATAGGTAGGCCTGAAGCATTTTAGGCCGGTAAAACCCTTGGGATCCAGTGACACTGGTAGGTTTATATGGTTTTTCTATTTTTTGCCCATCTTTTTGCCCCAATTTTGTAGGAATTATGTTCTATCCTATGGCTTCTATTTTGGAACCAAAGGATTTATTTACCTTTTAGGTCTAATTCAACTCCATTCATTTCTAGGTGTTGAAAATTTTTCATTTGTGAGAAGATGTGCTTCTGGGTATTTATTGTGTGCGGTTTATCTTGAAGAAGCTGCATCTATCAGTGGCAATTTGCTCTTACAGGAGGAGCAAGTTACAGGTATGTTTCCTCTTGATTCTTTCATTCTCTGTTCCCATATATTTGTGTTCCTAGGTCATGTTTCAGGATGAATCTATGTTGATATGGTACTCTGGCAAAAAAGTGAAACAACTTAAACTAAGCAATGTTTCAAGAATTATTCTTGGACAGTGTACTGTAAGTTTCTATAAATCAGAACCAGAGACAACTTTTAGACCATTCTTGAATTCAAACTTACATCTTGTTCTTATGTTTTCCATTCTGTTGTTGTAGTTCATCCAAATCTCTCTCTCCATTCATATCTACTCTCGAGTTAAGGCCTCAACCTTTCAATATATGCCACCGATTTTGAGGATGGTTTCTTCTTAAAAGTTGCAGCTAGAGTGAATTTTGATGCTCCATAACTACTTTTCAATGTTTATTGGCATTACTTATAGTTAGTTCCACAATAGTGTGACTAATATATATGTTTGTGTTTGTGAGAGTTTTTTTCATATATACAAATGGAATCTTATGAAGTTACGCTAGAAGTAATTTTTTTTTTTTTTTTGAATTTCTATCATATTCTGATTTGGATTTATTTATTTCTTTTTCTTGGCTGGTTTCACCTTCTGATTTGCAATAAAAAGAGGATGAAAAAGAACTCAAGATATTCTTATTAATTTAACCATCTGATTCTCTTTCAGGGCGGAATATGAGGGAAATTTGAAGGAAATCCTTGGTTACACTAAGGATGATGTGGTATCAAGTGGCTTTGTGGGAGACTGCAGGTGGGGCAAATCTTGCAATATCTCTTTTTCTTCCTCGTCTTCAATACTTTGCTCATTTTGCAAGTGAATTGTATGATCACTTGCCCTCTGGCAGGTCGAGTATTTTTTATGCCAAGGCTGGAATTGCTCTGAATGACAACTTTATCAAGTTGGTCTCTTGGTATGATAATGAATGGGTTTACAGGTAATTTTCACTGAATGTTCATAATTTAAGCCACTAGTTATAAATAATGAATATATGGTTAAATGAAATACTTCCTATGTGCTGCTCAGCTTCTTTTTTTGATCATTCAAATATGTAAATCAGTAAATGTAAATTGATCATGCCTGCATCATTGTTCTAGTTGCATTTTCTGAATACCTACAAAAAGTTGGTTAGCTACAAGGTCAGTTTGCCTGGGATGTGTTAGTTTATACCTTTGGAACAAACAAATAGAATCTAATTTGCATTCCAGTTATGGGGATTAACACCATTGGAAAATAACACCTATTTCTTTGGCAAAGTTGAGGGCCATAGCATATGGGCTGGGGGTTTGAATTTTTCTGACATAATATGCAACTAGTTTTCATATAATGTTAGGGGCAATGCATAGATTTTCATGATTTTTGCAGTTAAGTGCCAATATCCATGAATGTCTGGGGTGTGGTGGGACTCCAGGAGAAGGTGTTGCGAGGTGAAGAGGCCATGCAACTCCTCTTTGCAGTTGACAAGGAGGGAGTTATCTTTGGCATCTCAGGAATGTATGCTTAGGCGGGAAGACAAAAATAGAGTTAAAGGAAATTGAACCCTCAGTGAATTATGAGGAGAAATAGGGAAGGAGGGAGTGGGAGATGTGGGCTGAAAAGGGAGTGGTCCAGATGTTCCAATCCCTACAGTTAAAATCATTAGATCCTATTAAAATTTGGAACCTGTTTCCAGCTGTTCTACATCACTGTGAGGTTTTTCATAGCAGTGATTTTACTGTTGTTAAAACTAAAAAATAATGTAGCTTTTCTATTTATGTCTTTCAGTTGGTTAAGAAGAAGATGGAACTGTCCAGTGATAATAGTTGGAGCAGAAGATGAGGAGTACCAATCGACTATGGAGGGCATTGATTCGAGTTTGGTGTTCATGTACATCCTGTAACAGAGGAGGATGTTAAAGGAGAAGCTCAATATGAACATACAGATTTTGTAAAAGCAGGTATGAGGTAGATTAAATTTGTGTTACATATTCTAATAGATCCGTGGAGTTATGATTTTACAGACATGCTTGCATGCTATTGTAACTGTTTCTAAACCTTATCTGGTTTTAGAAAACACATAAGATATCTTTTTGGAATGGCGTTCTCTTGTCAACAGATCATCATATCCATTAACGTTACTGTGTTTCGACTCATTATTGAGGAAGTGTGCAACAAGTTGACTGTAGCCATTAGTTTAGTGCTAGCATTTTAATGCCAGCTTTACTGATTTGGGGGGTTAGGTTTATACTTTTATACTGGATCTAGTAGGAACTTTTATCGGGATGTGCAGAATCATTAAGTTGTATACAATATGCAACATTTGAAGTTCTATATATGGTTATCTGACAATTGTTTCAAATCAGAACACCTGATTAATCCAGTACTGGTACTCCGTTTTCAATTGAAAAACTGGGATTTCCACCAGAATGGAATAAGTACTTTATATTGTGTTTCTATTATCTCTGTTGCTACTTCTGTATCTGTAATTGATCAATCCATGTGTGATATTCTGCATCATCTTTACTAGTGGAATCAGAATAAAAGCTGTGTACTGACAAAAATATTTCCTTTCCTATTTTTTTGGCAGTGGTGCTGAAGATGCTACTTAACTGGTCGTCCATTAAAGGTGTTCAGCTTGAACACCGGAAGGTTCGACCTGGAAACATATCAATTCTTTGATACTGTTAAGAAACACTATGGCATCCGCATTGAATGCATGTTTCCAGATGCTATTGAAGTTCAGGGCTGGGTGAGTGTTGCCGTGTGAGGAAGGTGAGACCTCACCTTCTAGCTGGCAAAATTTAATTTGTAAACGTTTAGTCTCATTGATGTTGGTTTCAACTAAAGTATGTAGTTGTTGCAATAGTAATGCAAAGCAAGTACAAACTTGACAACTTGAACTGTCAAGGACCCAAATTAGCAGAGAGTCAATCAACTTTAGTTGTTGATATGTTGTATTGTTCATTGTGCTTAAAATCTGAAAAGCTTATTATAATAGCCAGTTTGTAACCTGTGAAGTGAGATGGCGGTTAAATGAAACTAAGTCCGCATATCTGACCATGCACAGACATTTATATAAAAAATTAACATGAAGTAACTTGTGGAACTCTACAATTGCAAAGCACAGGAGAATTCCCCTGCTATGAAACACCTTTTACTGCAGCCACCATTTAATGCTTGACTATAAGATTGCTTGGGAATTAAACTGCCACAACCATATCTGGAAGCTTCAGTTGCACCCTCCTTTTGGCTGCTGCCTTATCTTTCAAACTATAATAGGGGAAATTAGCCACAGCCATATTGTGTTTGCTCCAGCTATATCCACGCTTTGTGGGGGTCAACTTCCGCCCAGTGTGCTTCTTTCACGACATGCTCTGGTCCCGGGTGTAGGTGGTATATGCGATCAATTTGGAATAAGACCTATTGTGACCACCAAAACCAGAAAGAAAGAAAGAAAAATCAACCCAGTTGGAGAACACTTCCGGATCCGACGATTAACGGTCGGGAGTGCGGCGAGAAGACGGGTTTGATACGATTGACTGACTAGGAAGTGAACTTAACTCCCCCTTTGGAGACCCAGTTTACTGCCAACTGCAACAATATGATATAGTTGCATTTATTTATTTATTTTGGCTGGGGCTATTGGTTAGAAAAATTACAGATAATCTAGGAACACAAATTTTCTTCACTTTTGGTTAGAGAAATTATTGAAATGTTGTAAAAAAAAAAAAGTCTTAGATGATATATATATATATTTTACTTAATTTTAAATATAAGTTAAAACTAAATAATATTTAATAATATCAAGTATTAAGTTGTGTATTTTTTAATATTTTATTTTTATTAAATATTAAGAAATAAAAAAAAATCAACAAATTACTTTTAGTATTTAGTAAGAGTAAAATATTTTGATTTTTTTTTTTAATTTCATAAAAAATATATAAGAATTAGATAATAAGTTAATAAAAATTTAAAAATAAATTATCTGAAATTTAAAAGTAAGTTGCACAAAAAGTGAAAATAAAATAAGGAACACCTTAATATTTTTCATTCCATGAAATTTATTAAAAAGATTGAAAATTTTCTAATAAGATCCCTTGGTATTTTTATAATTATTTTTTAAATGTTTTATAAAATTAGTAACTTTTTTGTTTTGTATTTTTTTTTTGTTTTGTTTTGTTTTGTATTTTTTTTTTTTTTTTTTTTTTTTTTTTTTTTTTTTACGTATTTGGTTGTTTAATTTTATATATTAGATAATCTTCTTTCCTTTTGGACTAAATTGCTTAATTCATGGAATGATAATGGGAAAGACCAAATGTTTTTGCTTTTTGTTTCATATCTAAAGCCTAAATGCTTAATTTATTAAATGATAATTAAATTGCAATAAACTATAAATATTTATGGAAGTTTAATATCTTTTATAACTAAATATAATTTTTTTTTCTATTATTATATAAAAAATATTATAATAGAAGAAGAATTATATTGAATTATTATTCATAATAAATGATAAATTGAACTTATTAAATATCAATTAATAAGTTTTACTATTTTAGGCCTTATAAGAATCTATATCTAAAATATTTAATCAAAATTTATTATTAATTTTACAATTTTCAATAATTAATCCATTAATCTTACAAAAATTAATTAATCAATTTATTTAAAAATTTGTTGGCATAGTTATATAACAAGTAACATTAAAGTTAGGAAATAAAAACAAAAACTTATTAACATCTATTAACACGCTTCAAAATTGTAAACTAAGCAATATCTTGCACACCAATAAAACACCTTAATCAAATTGTAATCAACCTGCCAATTTATTTAACCAACTTTATAAGGTGCAAAGTTGGAGGACTGTGAAGAATGTAAAACTTTAACTTTCTTTCGGGGTTCATATAAAAGTGAGTTTTACTTATATAGGATTGTGAAGAATTTGGCTATTTTAATTATAGTCATATCATTGAAATATCGATAAATACATGAATTGAAATTCATGATTTGGAGATACGATGATTTTAAGTATTACAAACAAAAATTAAGATTGGAGATCCCAAATGAAGTTGGGCTTTCAATTTTCATTTTTAAGTTGGGCTGTGTTCAGTAAATGAAGTGGGCGGTTAAATAATTAAGAAGTCATGAAGAAACTTTATTTTAAGCCTTGATAGAATTGTTAGCATATATGAGAGTGTAGGAATGTTGGAATATGATTAGAGAGAGGATGAGAATTAACACTCAAAGAATACAATACTGTTTTAAAGAACATCCTTGTACTGATTCTTTAATTATGATCCATGTAGTCAAGTGAGAAAAGGGAATATATTATTTTAAAGAATATCATATATTACTCCTTTAATTATCATTATCATTCATGCAGAAACCATGTGTGACAAAATGCAAAAAATAGTTTTTATGGTCGAAACTTACCGCCTATGAAACAGATCAAAATTTCCAGAAGAAATGTAGACTATGAAAGCATGATTTTTTTTTCATGCTTATAATACTTGGTTAGGCCATTCCAACTTGACTTGTGTTGTGTTGAACTAGTATAACTTAAAAGGTGGCACTTCACGAATGGCATCCATCATATATATTCTACATTTTAACTCTAACTAATAATCATGTTTGTATGATGGAAATTAATGTGCTTCAATGCAGAAAAGATCCAAATGAAGTACTGTCAAATTTATTTTATGTTTCTTATGATTTCTAGTTATTTCAACTTATCGTATATGTTTATGATGTTTTATTTTTTATAGGTATGAGTCAGAGTACATTAAGAAAATTACTGAAGATATTTTCGTTATTAAGGACCGATCTACCTCATCTTCATCCCCGATTGATTTGACTGAGGGTAGTGAGGATGTTGAGGGCTCATCAAAGTCTACAGTTCCTACGGAGATAGTAGCTGGGGAGAGAAGTATCAAAGAATTATTAGCTTCATCTCTTCCATTTTCGGGTGCTGAATTTGGAAAGAGGTTGGCAGGTGAAGTAAAAGATTTGACTGTCGGGGAGGATTTAAGTCCTGCCATTAAGGCTGCCAGTTGTCTTCATTGCCAGAGGATGCTAAGTATCTTGTTGGTCTTTGAGATGCTGCCGTTATGGATAGATCTATTAGAATTGATAAAATGCGTATTTCGTATTGTGAGAAAACAGAGTCTTACAACTTAAATATCCCTCTTTGTTTCTAACCACTTCTAACAATGTGTAACTAACATGTAAATAATGTAACTAATTTCATAACCAGATAACAATAACATGTTATCTCTTCACAGCCCCTCTCAAACTAAGAGTGGATAATTGTTGAACTCTTAGTTTGTTCTTTAATAACAAAAATCGAGTATTAGATAAAGCTTTGGTCAGGATGTCCGCAATTTGATCTTGTGAAGAGATATGTCTAACATCTAGCTCCTTTTTCATAACTTTCTCATGCACAAAATACAGGTCCAGCTCAATGTGTTTTGTGCGAGCATGTATAATAGGATTTGTTGACATGAGTACAATACTCAAATTATCACACCATGGTATTGGAACACGGCCTTGAGGAATTTGTAATTTTGTCAGTAAGGACTGTATCCAAGTAACTTCTACTGCCAAAGTAGCTAGACTCCTATATTCAGCTTCGGTGCTACTCCTTGAGACTGTGTTTTGCTTCTTTGAATTCCAAGATATCAAATTTGAACCAAGATATACACAGAAGCTAGTAGTTGATCTCCTATCATCTGGGTCCGAAGCCCAGTCCACATCACAAAACCCTGTAATATCTAAGTTCATTGATCTCTTAAGATGTAAACCATGATCAACTGTTCCCCTTAAGTACCTAAGAATCATTTTTACTACCTTTCAGTGAGACTCCAAAGGATTTTGCATAAACTGGAAAACTCTGTTGACTAAGTAAGCAAGTTTTGGCCGTGTAATTGTCACATATTGTAGGGCTCCAACTATGCTTCGATAGAGTTGTGGATTGCTTACTGGATCACTTCCAATACTGGACAATTTTTCTCCTCCAGACATAGGTGTGGGCAACTCTTTAGTATACTGCATCTTTGTCTTGCACAAAAGATCTGTTACATACTTAGTTTGTGATAAATGTAAACCATTTGCAGTATATTTAACTTGAATTCCTAAGAAGTAGTCAACTTCACCAAGGTCTTTTAATGCAAATTTGGTATTGAGTTGCTATACCAAGGCTTGAATCTCAACTTTAGAACTTCCAGTCACAAGTATGTCATCAACATGAGCTAGAACACACATGGTACAACTAGCAGAATGTCTAATGAATAGAGAACGATCAGATTTGGAGGACATAAACCCTAAAGAAACTAAAACATCCCTTAGTTTTTCAAACCAGGCTCTTGGAGCTTGCTTTAAACCATAGAATGCTTTATGCAACTGACACACCAAGTGTGGAGAATTTGAGTCTTCAAAGCCAGCTGGTTGTTCCATATACACTTCCTCCTGTAAATCTCCATTTAAAAAGGCATTATTCACATCCAATTGTCTTACATACCAACCCTTCGATAAAGCAATTGTTAAAACAATTCTTATTGTAGTAGGCTTCACTACAGGACTAAAAGTCTCAGTAAAATCAAAACCTGCAAGTTGGAGAAACCCCTTTGCTACCAGTCGTGCCTTATGCTTCAGTATACTACCATCTGGATTTTCTTTTACTTTAAACACCCATTTACAACCAATTGCTTTCCTGTTAGGTGGTAAAGGTACAAATGACCAAGTCTTGTTCTTAACAAGTGTCGAATACTCCTCAACCATAACAGCTTTCCAATGATCTTGCTGTAAAGCTTCTTGAATGGAAGCTGGTTCTTTAGAAGCCATAAAGACTTTAGGTTTGAATATTCCAGCCTTAGATCTAGTTCTCATGGAATGAACATTTCTAGATACATCCGATACAGGCTTAGTATTGGTTTGATTAGAATTGGATTGGTCAGCAACTGTGTTTGGAATAGAAGAAGTAGAAGGTGAGGGTACAGACAGAATTGAGGAATGAATAGGAATAAGAGCAGAATGAGAAGTAGGTGTTGGACTAGGAATAGAGGACAAAGAAGTAATGAACTTGGTTTTGGCAAAAGGAAATGATTTCTCATTGAATTGAACAACTCTGGATATGTAGATATGACCTTGAGGATCTAAACACTTGAAACCTTTATGTTTGATACTATAGCCCAAGAAAGTACATTCCACAAACCAATATTGGAACTTAGGATTGTTGTATGGTCTAAGGTTTGGAAAACAGGAACAACCAAACACTTTCAGCATGGAATAATTTGGTTATTGTTTGAATAGAACTTGGAGAGGAATTTGACTAGAAAGTACTGAGGAAGGCAACCTATTGATAAAAAAAAACTAATGTTCTAACAGCTTCATCCTAATATCATAGAGGTAAAGAGGCATGAGCTAAGAGTGTCAAGGCTATTTCAATGATATGCCTATGTTTGCGTTTAGCAAGACCATTTTGTTCATGGGTTCTAGGACAAACAACTCGGTGAATTATACCATTAGACTCAAGATAATTTGTAAAAGCTTAGTACTCACCACCCCAATCAGTTTGGATTTTCTTGATAGAACAACCTAGTTGTAACTCTACCTGAGTTTTGAAGTTAATAAATGTTTGTAGGGCATCAGATTTATTTTTGAGTAGGTAAACCCAAGTGAAACAAGAAAAGGAATCAACAAAGTGAACATAGTATTTATAGCCATTAGAAGACAAAACAGGGGAAAGTCCCCACAAGTTTGAATGTATGAGTCCTAGAGGTTTAGTGTACTCAGTAGTAGAATCAAGAAAAGGAAATTTATGATGTTTTCCCAAGCAACAAGCATTACAAAAATCAGGCAAGTCTTTATTGATGACTAGAATATTACAAAGAGATAAGACTTTTTGAATCACTTTAGCATTAGGATGGCCTAACCTATTATGCCAAAGTTGAAAAATAGGATCAATTGAAACATTAGAGGCTGTTGTTGCAGCTTATGCAGACATACATTTTGGATTTATAGGAAAGCATAGAACATGATAAATTAAAGAGGACTGGAGTGACTGGGACTGGAGTTGAATGCTTGAGCTATCAAAAACATATAGTCCATTGGTTACTTTACCCTGCAGTAGGACAGTTCTTGTGACCTGGTCTTTAACAAAACATTGATTAGAATGAAATTCAAAGAATATGTTATTATCATGAGCAAATTTAGAGACACTCAAAAGATTTTTCGAAATGGATGGGACATGAAAAAGCTGTTTTAGAACTAGAAGTTTATATGAAAATTGAGAAGGAAAAGTTGACTGACCAATGTGTTGAAATGCAAGACCAGTACCATCTCCCATATAAATTTGGTCATTTCCTGCATATGTGTCTCGAATAATGAGATTATTGGGATCCGGTGTGCAGTAGTTGGTTGCACCAGAGTCAGGATACCAACTATTATCTGTCACAACATTAGGAGTAGCCACCATAGCAGCCATCTGGGCAGACATTTGTAGAGTTGCATTCTGTTGAAATTGAATTGGAATGAAGGTTTGATCAAACCTATGGTAGCATTTTCTAGTTACTTTCCCAATTTTACCACACAACTGGCATTGTGGCTTCCATTGTTGCCTTCCATTTCTTCTATTTCCTTGATTTTGTCTGCCAGAGGTAGGATTGAAATTTTGAGATCTGTAATTACCTTGTCCAGTAAAATTGCGTTGAAAACCACCTTGTCCTCAATTAAACTTTTTATGGGACTATTGATTGTTAGAAATCTTTGCCATATTCACTTGATTTGCTGAATCAAGCTCCTTAGAATGTTTTTCAATCCTGCTTTCTTATGCTAACAACAATGATTCAATCTCTATGATTGTATATGGATCATTTCTTGAATTCACAAAAACAACAAATGTATCATATTCGGAAGACAATCCATCAAAGATTGCATCTATATGATCTTTGGTTGTAACAACATATCCAACAGAAGCTAGTTGATCAATTAGGGATTTAATCTTTAATAGATAATCATTTACCTATAGATCACCCTTCTTTGTGTTCTAGAGTCTAGTCTTGAATTGAGATATCTTGGCTTTGATTTGTGAGGCAAAGAACACCTTAAGAGTTTTCCAGATCTGACAGGAAGTTTCACACCCAACCATTCGTGTGAGCATCGCTTCTATCATTGAAGAAAGTAGCCATGAAAAGAGCAGTTGATCTTGTTGTTCCCAGTGAAGATACTCTGGATTTATCTTCTCTTGAACATGATCTCCAGCCGTAAGAAACTTTTCTAATGGATTTTCATTTCCAAAATAAATTTTTGCAGTTTGTGACCTCGTATTGCAGCTCTAACTTGCTGTTTCCAGATAAGAAAATTGCTATCATCTAATTTGATTGACAACGAGTGTGCGAATACGACTGAAACAAATTTCACCATGAAAGGAGAGTTCTCCAACGAAGAAGAAAATGAATTCTCTCCAGCCATTTAGGGCTCTGATACCATATTAGAATTGATAAAATGGGTATTTCGTATTGTGAGAAAACAGAGTTTTACAACTTAAATAACCCTCTCTGTTTCTAACTACTTCTAACAATGTGTAACTAACAGGTAAACAATGTAACTAACTTCATAACCAAATAACAATAACCTGTTATCTCTTCACAACCTGTTATCTCTTCACAAGATCCATTGGTCATTGTTACCAGGTATGTTATAATGGCTTTTGAAGTTATTCTGTTGGGTTGATTTTTAAATCTTGGCCCCTTGTCCTGGTTTGTGAGCAGGTCTTGCAATTTAATCTTGACGTTAACCAACATCCTTTTTCTTCGGGCTTAACATTGTTAGGGTTAAGAAGTCAGACTGAGGGCTTATCATTTCAAGTGACTCACTTAACTAATGAGTTATCTAGGGTCAACACCGAGCTACAGTCAGAAAGAAACTTATTGGCTCAATTCCAACGTGAAGTTATGCAGTGAAAGGAGCATTTAGAAAGCCTGAAGGTTCACTTTTCTTCTGTTTTAAAGGAAAATGATGAAATAAGTGATTTGCTTGAGGAGACAAGGTGAGCAAAAATGTTATATGAGTCAAATATTCTTTGGTTACAGGAGAATTGGGACTGAGAGAAGGAAAACATTTAGGAAAAAGTATTCAATCAGCTGACCTGCGACCTTTGTGCTCGATGAGCAAAATCAAAATGAAGGTGACGTCCTCGGGTGGAGCAAAGCTCACTTGAAGTTGGGCGTGGAGACGTTCGATCCTCTTGAATTTTGCACAAGCAACAAATCTGAGGGTTTATCGGGCCAACTTATGTCTGGTAATTTGTCTCTTGGAGTAGGGGGGTGATTTGACTAAATCAGATTTGGAGGTATTAATTATATTAATCCTGAATTTTGAGTTTTCCTGTTGTTTGATTGGCAACTAAAAGTTGTGTTGTGTTGTCTTCAGAAATTTGGTTTGAGTGAAGAGAAAGTTTCTACCGAAAAACTACGGAAAAAGAGAAGTACGTTGAGATTGGATCCTTGCTAGCAGGTGGGGGTGTAATTGGAGATGCAGAGATTGTAATAAGGGACCCTGCTAAGGGTAAAGCACATGCTGTTAAACCCTACATTTTAGAGGTGAAAAACGACAACCCTAAGACTGATGCGAATGTTGTAGTCCTTGCTAAGGGTACTATTGGATCAAGTGCGGTAGGTATCAGTGTTAAATTATAGCTAACTTTGAAACTTTCATACCATTAGGGTCCCGTTGCATCAGGGTTTTGCATATTTTATTTTGTATGTTGAATTGACTTGGTAAACTTTGGATTTTTGGCTTTGGTTTGCGTAATTCTAGAGATTCTTGCATGTTGCAATCAAATGTGGATTTATCTATTTATGTTGCATGCACATCAATTTGCTGCATATTGCAGGCTTTGTTTATACACCCTGTTTAGGTGGTTTAATCCTTGACTGGGTTTTGCTAAGTGGCTGGTTGCTCGATGTCGAGCTATGCCCTTGCTAAGCAGAGTGGATGAGGGATACCCATCTCTCAATAAGATAGGGTGGTGTGCTGTTGAGTCTTTGTTTTTAATTAGATGCCCAGGTTGGATCTTGGGATATGTACAAGAGATCCTCACGTTATTTATTCCACTAAGGATCTATTAAACTTTTCACACATATTTAGCTAGGGCAAAGTTTCCAGGTTCCACTTATTACTAGGTTTTGCAATTAAAGTAAGCAGGTTGGGAGTTTAAGCATAGTACCTTTTCAAGTGCACTTGATTCCAAGGTCGAGTTAGTGGGGTCCCGTCTGGGTAAGCCAACTAGCTACTCTTGCCTTTGATATTTTTGTGACGCGAAACGGTCCTTCCTAAGTTGGGGCCAACTTTCCTTCTCCAAGGTATCTACTAGGGTCCAGCACAGCTCGAAGCATAAGATCTCCTTCTTTCATGGGACGGTGCTGAACTTTTCGATTATATTCTCGCTTTACATGTTGCTAGTAGGCTGCCATTTGGATGGTTGCAATTTCACGTTTTTCTTCAAAAAGAGTGACTGTTGTGGCAAATGCTTGTTGATTTGAACTATCATGATAACCTGAAATTCGAGGAGTTGGTTCCCCTACCTCCACTGGTACCACTGCCTCTGATCCATAGGCTAATGAAAATGTGGTTTCCTTGGTTGCACTATGAGGGGTAGTTTGATATGCCTAGAGGATTGTCGAGAGCTCATCTACTTATCGGGTCTTTGAAGTCTCCAATCTTTTTTTAAGAGTGGTCAAGATGGATCGACTGCTGACTTCAGCTTGGCTATTACCTTGTGGGCAACCAGAGGTTGAGAAGTGTTGTTCAATCTGCAATTCTTTAGACAGGTCTTCGACTTCCCATGATTCGAATTGAGTTCCATTATCAATGATGATCTCTCAAGATATGCCGAATCGACACACAATTGATTTCCAAAGGAAGTTTCACACTTTCTTTTCTTCTATTTGATCTAAAGGCTCGGATTTGATCCATTTAGTGAAGTAATTAGTAGTGACTAGTAGGAACCGCCTTTGGCCTTTTGAGGTTGGAAGTGGACCCATAATATCCATTCCCCAATGTGCGAATGGCCAAATCGATGTTGTTGCATGGTATTCTTAGGGAGGTAGATGTTGATAAGGCACATATCTCTGACATTGTTCACATGCTTGCACAAATTATGCTACATCTCTTTGCATATACGGCCAATAATACCCTAGGTTGATTGCACGATGAACTAGAATTCTTTTGCCAATATGATTTCCACATTGTCGCTGGTGTATCTCAGCTAACACATATTGGGAGTCTAATCGCGACAGACATTTCAGATAAGGTCATTAGACAAATCACCAATACAAATGCCCTCCTATCACCAAATACCGCGAGGCCCGACCTCGAAGTTTGTGTGCTTTTCTCTTATTAGAAGGTTGTGCTTGATGTAGGAGATACTTTAGGATTGGGATTCTCCAGTCTTTTTCATCGATTTCATATTGCAATTCGGATCGACCTCGAGCTCGCCTATACTCAGTTGCTCTTGGCATTCCATGATGATTGTTCCCTGTTGTTCATTACTATGGTGAATAGCTAGGTTGGCGAGTAAGTTTGCCATCCCATTCTACTCCGAAGGTATTTGCCTCAACTCGAATTCAAGAAATAATTGCTTCATCGCCTTGACCCGAGCTAGGTAACCTTCCCTGCGTTTGTTTTTTGCCTCGTATTGATCAAGGACTTGGCATACCACCAGTTTGGAGTCTGAATATACTCGAAGTTTTGGTGCCCTTAGGAGATGTGTAGTTTCTAACCCTTGAAGCAGTGCTTCATACTTTGTTTCATTGTTTGAAGCTTCAAATCCAAAGGTAATGCTTTTGTTGATGTTGCCATGAGGGGTTTCTAGGTGGATACCCGCACTTGCTCCTTGGTGGCTCGATGCGTTGTCCACGTAAAGTGTCCACCAACCTTGTTGCGGCTGAGTTAACTTTTTCCCGCTGGCAAGGTTTACTTGTTCCATGAATTTAGCAACAAAGTCAGCTAGAACCGGTCCCTTTAAGGTTGTTTGGGGTTTACAGGCTATAACTTACTCATTGAGCTCTACCGACCAGTGGAGCATTTTGCCAGACAAATCTGGTTTATGGAGCACTGACCGGATAGGGTAAAAGGTTAGTACGACTATAGTATTAGCTTGAAAATATGGTCGTATCTTTCAAGCTGTCGCTAGAAGAGCTAGGGTGAGCTGTTCTAGTGTGTATCGTAATTCTGGTTCTAGGAGAGCTTTACTTACATAATAGATATATACACCTTTCTTGATTTTGATTGTCTTGGAATAGTACAACACTGACTGCTCGTCTTGAAACTGCCAAGTAGATGTACAGGGTTTCACCTAGGCAAGGTGCAAAAAGTATAGGTGGGTGAATTAAATGTTCTTTGAGCTGTTCGAAGGCCTGCGTGCACTCATCGTCCCATTGCAGACTTTTTTTTTTTTTTTTTTTTTTTGTTTGAAGCAAAGCAAAGATGGGTTTGCACTTATTAGTAGAGCTTGAGATAAATCGGGATAAGGCTGTTATTCTGCTGGTTAATTCTTGAACCTCCTTGTATAAGGCAGGAATTTTCATATTATGGATAACCTTGATCTGGTTTGGATTAGCTTCGGTTCCCCTACGAGTGACCAGGTGCCCTAGAAACCGTCCACTTGTAACCCCGAAAGTATATTGGGAAGTCTTGAAGTAACAATAAAGCTCCCTCAGAATTGGTAAGAAAATAATGACTTGTTGGGATTTGCTTTATGTTGTGTTTATGTTCATATACATGATGAATTGGACTTCTGTTGCAAGTTAGCTGTCTAGGGAAATTATCAATCAAAAGATGTGGATGAACGCTCATTTGAATCTGTGTGTGATTGCTCTGATGATGATGATGATGATAGTGTATCAGATCAAGTGTGGGTGATATATTATCCCAAGGATGCTATTAAGAAGCAATATCGCTTCAATCAAAGGACACACTTTATGGCTTCATTTCATGGCTATGGAACCCTAGTAGTGGAAGAGTGCGGGATCCATCTTATATATGGTAGCTGCTTCAAATGTCAACGAAACGAGGAATACCAATAGATGTTTGTTTAAAGGACCATGCTATCAATGAACTACCCATTATTGAGTGTCCCTTAGAACTTGATAGTTTATGTTTGCGGGAGTGCAAAAACCTTGAGAGTCTGCCAAGTACAATATATGAGTTGAAATCCCTTACAACTCTCTCTTGCCCTGGCTGTTCACAACTAAAGACCTTTCCAGAAATCTTGGAGACTTGGGAAAATTTAGGAGAGCTCTATTTAGATGGAACTACTATAGAAGAACTACCATATGTGAGTTTGATTGATGTCTAGATGGAATATCTCGAGCAATTTGAAGGTGAAATACTCAAATGACTTGAAGGCCTAAAACTTGATTGGTCAACCTATACTTCCATGTAATTCATTGAGTCAAGTGAGTTATTTCAAGTAAAATTTCAATTTGATTGAACTTTTATCAATTTTGACTCACACCCTATTTAATTTTGTCAAAGGGAAGGAGAATCTCAAATTAGGAACAAACTATTGAATTCAAGAGGAGAAAAACATCTCAAGTGCAAAACTTTCCTTTCAAATGCGCGCTATAGTAAAGATCTATGTCCCTACCTGATACAATGAGTTGAAGATAAAATTATGATATTGATTTTGCTAAACTATAACTCTTTTGAATTTATTCTTTAATTCATAAATTAACAAGAATAAATGTATATATATATATATATATATATATATTCGGGTATCTACATACATATTTTTAAAATCTCTAGTCACTTTGTTATTTGACTATTTTGAAAACATGCAGGTTTAAGTTTAAGTATGAATTATATTTTGTTAATATATGATTTCATATGTGATACAAACTTTCATTGATAATTTGTATTATACTCATTATGCAAATATTTATAAATTTGAAACCTTATACATAAACGTGTGTGTGTTTGTGTTAGCTTCATGCATTTATATATAAAATTGGATATGACTGTTAATGTTCACATAATGTATTAGATTCAAATATAAAATTGATAAATTATGCTATTATGGAAAGGGACAAATTAATTTGGTTTTTCATTTCTTTTAGGTAGAATTGTGTTCTGCTTGATAAGTTGGTTTGGGCTGATAAGGAGTGAAGAGTGGGAGAAAACAGATGGTACGAGTAAGTGTGAAAGGTCTTCAGTAGTGGAACGTGAAGCCATCTGCTTGAGATTTAACTGAATTGTATCAAGAAGAGGATCGCCTATACGCCTGGACTGGTTGGTTCCAGTTCCTATAATTAAGCTGTTATGTTTTTCTCAGCAACCAAACAACAGATTTTTGTCATTACTAATAGTATTGTTTAGGTTAATTTCTGATTTCAAAATAGTTTTCAATTTTTGCAGTGGCTTACAAGTGAAGGATTGTTGTTAGTTTGTCTATGTTTACCGCTACAAGAGTCTATTACCTTGCTGGAGACTTCATGCCTGCAGCTAATGAAATGTTTCAAGGATTGGTTCCAAACATGGCTTCAGAATCTGATGGAACGTACTCAGATCATGAATCTGATATGCTGGTTATACGCTGCTGGTGAAAATTACCTACTTGGTTCCTCTGTTTATTTGGTGACTTCAATTGTTTTCTCATTCTTATTTGTTACTGTACTATATGTACTAAATCCCAAATGACCTCCATACAACAATTAAAACAGATGAGGAAGAAAACAATTTTTTCACGGACTAGGGTTCTATAGCAAGCTTGTTTCCTCCCAGCTTACATGGTCAGACACACCCAAAAGAAAATTTATTCCTTTGTAGGTTCTAGTTGTTTTCTAAAACGAAGCTAGATTCTGCAACTCCCTATTTCCGAATTGTCTAATACAAACCTTGTTTTACAATTTTAGGTATATCTGGTGTTTGTCTAATACATGTACAGGCTTGACGGATAATTGTCCATGGATGCTGCCCTTCTTTGTAGTTAGGATTTTGTTTTGTTGTTCATCTGTCTGTTCTAATTGTCGTACCATGTTTTATATTCTAGTCTGGTGGTTCCCTTCTTGCGCCTTGGTGAAGTCATTTCTGGTGGACCTCATTTTCCATTGACGTCTGAGGCTATGAAAAAGGTTTTGTCTGGCCGTGCTTATCGGGAAGTCGATCTTATTAAGCATCGTTCATGCGGTAGGTTGTCAATCACTATTTCTAAGTTGATAGCTTCTCTTTTTCAACTAAGCATTTTAAGGGATCCAATGAATATAACTTTCAAAATGGTAGATACAGGTGATGATTCGATCTTTTTGAGTAAAGAAATCAAAAGAACTGAAAGGGAGGAAAATAATTTGAGAAGATTGCAGAGAAATGTGAAGAGAGAATGTGTAATTTTTTACGAAATTGTTGTGGCAAAACTATGATATCAAAAGCACTTCCTAATTTATTTAACTCTCAATTAAATAGGCTAAAATGGCAAAACCATTGTCCTACTTTTTCCCCTTCACTTGCATTCATTTCATCTATCTCCCTTTCCTTTCACCTTTCTTCGAATTTGCAAGGTCTTACTGAATTTCAATTTTTGAGCAATCTTTTATAGTTGCTGGGATGGCTTGTTGCAGCACCCTTTATCTTGGTCATACTCTACATAATATTTTTGCCGTGTTGCAAACTCCTGGCTCACAAATTCAGTCCTGTTCCTTCAAGTCCGAAGAAGCCCCTCCATCCCCACATGGAATTCTGATTTCATTTGTGGTATTTGCTTCATTGGATTTCAATTCTTTTTCTTTTTCTCGAGAAACCGCTTTCTTTATAGTCCAATATATGATTTGGGTTTGAAAACATTGCATTATTACCATTGTGTTGGACTCTTGTTGAGTTGGTGGTTTAGATAGTTGATTATCAAAAGTTCTGAATCCAACAACATCCTCACCAAGAGCTTCTCAATATGCTAAAAGTGGTACTTGATGGTAAGTTTTGAGTGGGTTCATATGGAACTTTATGATTAAAAAATGTTAGAAAAAAATAATTTTATAATGTTTGATTCTATCATAGAAAATATAAAACAGAAAATTAAATATAATTAAAATTAGTAAAAAATTTATATATTTTTAAATTATTTAGTCTTCATATAAAAAAGTTAAAATAAATAAAATAACTTTGAAATAACATATAAAAATAATTTATTAATTTTAAATCTATTTTTTATTTTCTTTATTTTTTTTTCTTTTATTTTCTATTTTCTTTCCTTCATATATTCCTTCACATTTTCTAGTGACTAAACATGACCTACGAGTCTCACACTATACATTGTGATTTATCAACATAATTTTTGTTTAATTGCAACTTTTAAAAAATCATAATTACCCATAATTCTCAAACATAAAATTTCAGAAAATGGTTTTGAGGAAGGTGTATTTCCTCTTGCAAAAGCAACTATCTATACTTTAAGACAATAAAAATGATTGGAAGGAACAACTCAAGTTTTCTTTTTCTTTTTCTAATAACCAAATCATAAGATAAAAAAATTGTACGCCTTCAAATTTTATTAGAATATGGGCTTTTGTTTGCGGATGTTAGTTAGGCTTTGCACAAGCTCAAGTCAAGTCATTATTTAACAGATTGGGCTAAATGGTTTGACCTCAAAATGGCCCAATGGTGGCCCATAAACATTGCCCACATGTGTAATTGTTATAACAAATATCAAATAATTTATCTAATGCATATTTAAGTGAATATAAACTTATTAAATTTCTGTAAATAATAATAATAATAAAAATAAAAATCCTAACACACTAGCAATAATGTTTGGATACAATATAACTTTCTAGTTCAAATGACTTTGGAATTACTTTGGCATTTGTATTAAGTATATATTTTGATCAAAATGTTTGCTTAAGAAAGAAACTATAAATATGAGAAAAATCATATACGCTTATCACATGGTTGTAGACAATTTTGAAGAAAAAACTCCATGTTACGTTTGGTTTCTCAAAATTATTAAAGAAATGAAAAAAAAAATAAAAAAAATGCTTTTCTTTATGTTTGGTTGACAATAAAAAAATATAAAAGAAAATTAAATATAATAAAATTAGTTAAAAAAAAATAACTGAAATGAGTTTGAATAAGTATGTAAAAATATTTTATTAATTTTAAATTTATCTTTTTTTTTTTTTTTTGTTCTTTTCTTTTCTTTCTATCTTGTTTTCCACATATTTTTTTCTAAAACTAAAAGTAAGGTTAGAGAGAAAAGGGTGAAAGGAATTGAAAACTATCACTAGTTCACCACAACTATTACTCATGTGGGCCCCACTTGTTTTATTTATAAAAATAAATAATAAGAAAATTTTAGGTTTTATTTGTTTAAACTATTTTTTTTATATTTATTTTGAAACCAAAAAAAAAATTCACATCTCAAAATATTTTTGGATCCATAATATTTACTTCATCTTTATTTTCTAGAAAATTGATCTTAGGAAATGAAAAAAAGAAAAAAAAAAGAAATACAATTGAACAAAGATCTTGTAGAGCCCACAATATGAAAAAATATGAATATTAAAATAAAATATTAATATGAATGGAACATGATTTAATCAAATACTAAATATTTTGTTTATTTATTAGACTATAAATTACTATTAATGAAAATGTTTTTTTAATAAAAACTAATTCATTTTTAGTAATAATAATTAGTGTATAATGAATAACAATAATTTTTGGCATTAACTTTATCTTTATGTTTCAATTACTAAGTCCAAAGAAAGAAATGATAAAGTGAAGAGAATAATATTTTATATGTTTAGTATAAATAACAAACTTAATAAAAAATTTAATTTTAAGCCAAAAATTATTAAAAATGAAAAGGATGATTAAAGATGTGAATGATACAAGAGATTTCAAGACATAAAAAATAAAGGGAATAAAGGTAGTGAAATTTTCATTTTAATAAGAAAGGACAAACATAATTATAAGGAAACATGTTATTTAAAATAAAGAAACTGTAAAATATTAATAAAAATAAATATAGAAAATAAATTTAAAAGTAGAAATATTGAAAATTTTGAATAAGAAATGGTATACAAGGAATACATGCATATGCCCTAACATTAAAATTAGTTTATGATGAAAAATAATAACATTAATGGCTACTTAAAAAAAAAAAATATTTTGTATTAAAATATATAAATAAAGTAAGTAAGTTTTATTAAGGAGCATGACATGCATACTAAATCAAATCTTTCTAGTTTAAGTTTTTAGGAAAATTGGTTGTTTAACAAGTTTGTATTACAAATAAAAGGTAAACACAAAAACAAAGTGAGAAAACAAAGGCTATGAATAATTAAGGAAAACACCCAAAAGAGGGGGTGAATTGGGTTTTTCAAAACTTTTTCAAACACAACAATATAAGCACAATATAAACAAAATAAAGAGATAGAGTTAGAGAATTCAAACTCGGGTTTTATAGTGGTTCGACACTTCCTTGCCTACGTCCACTCTCCTCAATCTCCTAACCGAGTGAGGGTTCCACTAACTTGAAACTTCAATCAAGCTTTCAATCTTCTTACACTTGGATTCCGGCTCCAATGGGCTTTTACACAATCTCTTCAAGCTTTGAACCTCTTGAAGGCTTTCACACTCAATTTATACAATGATGAAACTCTCAACCTAGTTTAAGGATGACTCAAATACAAGAGAAAGTTAGGATGACATACAAGAGTGCACTAAAGGATATGCAAGTGGTGATTTAATGCAGTAAGAAAGAAATGAGAGCTTTTTGATCAAGAACAGGTAGGTAGACAATTGATTGCAAAGGTTCTCTTAGTCATAAATGAAGTGGGGCTCTCAATTTATAGGTTTCTAAGCTCGGGAGTCAAAAACAGCAAAAGGTAACCTCAATTGGTCGAGTAAGGGGTCGACCGGATCACTAGCCGTTGGAGCATTTAATGCATGACAGGTTACCATTGCCTCGACTGGACCTCGACTGGACAAAGATGGGGCTCGACCGGGAAAAGGAAGCTACTAGAAGAGAGAGAAGGTTTTTGTGCCTTCCTCGACCGAACCTCGACCGGACAAGGGCAACCGGTTGACCGGTTCCCCAACCGGTTGATCGGTTCCCCAACCGGTTGAGCCGGTTGGCCATAGCCTTGACTTGTTGAGCCTTTTGGCCCCGAAAACCTATCTTTTTTAATTTCTTTCTTTTCCAACACTTAGGCAAGGTCTTTAGGTGAGTTAATATGCCAATTTTGAATCATTTTGCCTAAGGTATATTTGATAAAACTTGGGTTTTAAAGAAAATCAAGTTTTAAAGAATAAACCGAGTTTTCTAAGATGCATGAAACAGTATGAACATCCTAGGTGCACTCATGAAATCATCTTACATTCGTTTCCTATGATCACAAGTCTTCCAAAATATCCCGATCTTGTATTCATTTGGTCCTTGATGAATTTTCGAGTTTATGCTTGAGATTCTTAACCATTTAAACCAATTAGTCACTTAACCATGGTTTGTTATCATCAAAACCCGATTAGGAGAACCCTTGGGCTAACACAAACATAATTGCATTAGAAAAATAATTATAAAATAATAAAAATCCTTGTTAAAAAAAAAATATTAAACATTAAGATATAGAAAAGATGACATAGGTACAAAGAATATGACCTAGTTACTAAGACACAAAAAAGGTGACCTAAGCATTGAGCTACGAATAATGTGACTTAAATACCAAATTTTTTTAGAAAATTACTAAACATTAAGATATAGAAAAATGACATAGGTGTAAAAAATGTGACCTAATTACTAAGATATAAAAAAGGTGACCTAAGTATTGAGCTACGAATAATTTGACTTAAGTACCAAAATTTTTTTAGAATGATCTAGGTACTAGGGTAAAAAAAGTGACTTATGTATTAAGGTACCAAAAATATGACCTAGGTGTTAAGATACAAAATTTAGGAAAATCTTATGAAAATTTTGTGAAAATAATTTTTTCCCATATAGCTATGATCTTGTCCTTTTTTCTTCTTCTTTTTTTTCTTTGTTTTTTTGGTAGTAGGAATTTTTATTTATCTAATATTTTTTCAATAAAAAATAATAATAATTGAGAAACTTTAATTGAATATAAATATTAAGACGTATAGTCCTATATACTCACACTTTAAAGGACTTGGGTTTAAAAAGTGTTGATTTTTTTTTTTTTTTTTTAAATGTAAACTATCAGATATCTTATTCTCCTTTGGAAAAAAAAATCAAATGGTAACAAACAAGAACAAAGAGAAAAGTTGTTGCTCCAAAAAAAAAAAAAATAAGAAGACTGTTTTTTGCGTGTGTAATACCAAGTAAAATCTAAAAGAGAAATGTGAAAATATATATTTATATATATATAAATTAACACTATATTTGGTTTTTTGAAAATTTGAGGGAAAATATAAGGGAAAGAAAATAAAGAGGAAAAATGGAAGGAAAGAAAAAATGAAAGAAAAAAAAAATAGATTCAAAGACAATAAATTATTTTTATATATTTCTTTAAACTTATTTCACTTAATTTCTTTTGTTATATAAAGATTAAATAATTTTATCTTGTATAAATTTTTAACTAATTTTAATTATATTTTATTTTCATTAAAAAATTTATGGTAAAACCAAACATAAGAAAACCATTTTTTTTAAGTACTTTCCAAAAACCAAATATTGCGTAAATGAACTAGAGTTATTAGAGAATTCTTTGCTCCTACCAGATCAATCCCATCATTATCCAAAACAAGGAAAGATTCCAATCCCACTATCATCCAATAAATGAAAAATAATTAAAAATAAAGAACCATATCAAAATCAATGATTCCTATCAAACCCATTATACCAGCACCATGATTGCTAAAATAAAATGAGGATTTTAACTTTCTTGTCCTAAATTAATAGAAGGAAATTTTATAAACATTTTGTTAGTCTTTTTTCTCATAAATCATCTTATCCTTTTCTTTTATCAATATGATGTAATGTTTTACATTTAACATTTTTATTTTTTTATTATAAGAATTTCTATTTATCTAATATTCCTTGTCAACAAAAAATAATTCTAATTGAAATACTTTAATTTGATATAAACATTAAGATTTGTAGTCCTATATAAACTCACATAGTTAAATCTAGGTTCAAGAGTGTTGATTTAAAATTTTGATAACTCTTAAAAGATGTTATTTCTCTCTAGAAGCTCTCTTTGAAATAAGATAAGCAAAAGTCTGAAACCCTAACCCCTAAGCAAATGTTCATTTGGCTTTCTATGAGCTTAAGTGACTTGAACCTAAATTGTGCTTGGGTCATCTAATCTAGCTCACTTAAATTTTAATTAATTAATTAGCCTTATTGAGATCTAATTAATTCATCAGCCAAATGTAAAAAGACAATTTATAAGATCTAGTACAACTTTGCACTTTTACCAAAACACTCTTATGCATACTTTATGAATCTTAAACTCAAATCCTTCAAAACTAATGTGTCACTATAAATTAAGTACTCAAGTAAGGATTATTGGGATCCATATAAAAATACTAACTCCTTTATAGTTAATTTAATATTTCATTTAAAATAATTAACTATACTCTAATATCCTATGAAATTACAACAAAACAAAACTCAGGTACATTATATAGATTCTTCATTAATTATTATCTATAATATAACATGATAATACTATCATCTATCAAAATTACCTCTAATATCATTTTTACTTCACAATTACCAATTCAAAAATTGAATTCATTACTTTGAACGATGGAGATCATCTAATCAAATTATAATTATAATTAAACATTATTCTAAGATACCGTATAAAGGTCCTTAACTCCATGCCTCAGTCATTATTGCATTTATTTATATCATAAGCAAGTTGCATATATATAAAGTTCACCTCCTACAAATCATGTACATTAAAAATTATTTAAAACATCAAGAACCTTTTGGTTCACAATCTAATAATATACGTGTTTGGTAGTGAATTTCTTTCCATTGTAGATATATTTTTATAATGGAAGTGGCCTTCCCACTCTTCATGTTATATTAATCTTGAAAATAAGCTTGTGGTCTATTTTTGTCCAAATCTAATTGGGAGAAAAAGGATCTTCAAATAGAAAATTTTTAAATATCTCACTCTCCACGGGTCCACCTCACATGCACAGGGACAAAATGATTCATTGAAAACCTTCCAAAAGCCACATGGGTGCCATCATCATTCATGAAAGGACCACCCTACACAAAAATATTTGAGCATGCCGCGGGAATCATGGATGCTTGGGCAGAGCAAAACCCACTTGAATTTATTTATTTATTTATTTAAATAAAGTTGAGTATAACAATTCTTTAATAGGAAAAAAATAAATAAAACAGTATTTCTCTTTTTCCGTGAACTTTCATTCTTCCCTCTTGCGTCCAACCAAAGAAAAAGGAAAATTGCTTGCTAGAGGAGAAGAACAGTGATTTAGCAACCAAAGACCCTTTCTTTTCGTTCTTAGCCTCCTTGTAACTTTGCCAGATCCAGTCCAGAAATGGCTTCTAGCAGCTCCTCAAAAGCGTCGTCTTCCACTTCTAATTGTGATGGTTATAATTATCATGTGTTCTTGAGTTTTAGAGGTGAAGACACCCGCCAGACTTTCACTGGTCATCTTTATGCTAATTTGGTTGCACGTGGAATTCACACCTTCAGAGATGATGAAGAACTTGAGAAAGGAGGAGATATCGCGTCAGATCTCTCGAGAGCTATCGAAGAATCAAAGATTTTTATTATTATTTTCTCAAAACACTATGCTGACTCCAAGTGGTGTTTGAATGAACTGGTAAAGATCATCGATTGTATGACAAAAGAGGAATCTGTGGTTTTGCCGGTTTTCTACCATGTGGACCCAAGAGATGTACGAAATCAAGGAGGAAGTTTTAAAGATGCATTTTTGGAGCATGCAAAAGATGCAGATCAAGAGAAGAAGAAGACAATAGAAACGTGGGAGAATGCCTTGAAGACAGCAGCCAACCTATCTGGATATCATCTGCAAAATCAGTAACTATATTTCTTTTCACCTCTACTAGATAAATTTTATCCTACTTTCTTTAATTACAAAGCTGGGTATATTTCCTATGTGAAAATTATATTTTTCTATTTATATGGAAACTTACTTCATTCTATCACTATCAAATTTTAAACAAAATACATGAATTAGTTGAGAAATTCTAAACTAGCCTAGTTTAAGATTGGATTGAGGCTTTACCGGTCCATTATTGAATCGAATCTACTTAATATTAGATATATTACCCTCCTGCTTTATCTTTCTATTTGTTTATATGACCAATTTATTTTATACAAGATGGTGAAGTTTTTTATTCAAAATATTTTTAAAAAGAAAAAATCTTAATTGAATTTGACTAATATAAAGCATTTAACATTCTACCACCATGATTTCATATATATAAACTTCATCATTTTAAGTTTAATAAAATAAAAAAATGTATTAAAATAAAATGTATAAAGCCTGAAAATGCACTAATATTAATTTAATTTGATCTAAATTATCTTTAATATATGAAATAATAGTAATTGTATTAAGGTTTGATTGGTATATGACCAACCCAACATATGTTTTAGTTATTACCTGTACATTCATGTGGTTTTACTTATTTTTATCTTCAAAATTTTGTTCATTCCTATGATTCAATATAAGGTTCATTTATTTGATTTAATTCTTGTGGTTTTACAATTTTCAACCCTTTTTGATCATTTTTTTTTTCACATGTACATGCGGTAGCATGACCTTGGATTTCATGGTGAGACCTACAAGTAAATCATTCTTTTATTTTATTAATAAATAGTTGAGATAAATAATTTAATAGTGTAAGGACCTAGGGTTGGAGGAAAAATTACTACTAAATATTTGATCAATCCAAATAGCTTCATTTATTTTTATATTTTATATTTTATCTTTTTCTTCCTTCTTAATTTTGTTATTTTATATTTTTCTCTTTCTACAGGAAAATTACTACTAAATATTTGACTAATATTTAATCAATAAAAAAGAGTCCAAATCGCTTCATTTATTTATTTGAATCCTTTTCTTCCATTTCACTTTTCTATTTCATTCTTTTCATATTTTTCTTTTCTACTTTCATGTGATTATTATTATTATTATTAGTATTATTACTACTACTACTATAGTTTATAATACAAATACTATCAATATTAATTATAATTACTATTACTAATATCATCATTTTGTTATTGTTATTATGATTATTGTCATCATTACCATCACTGCCATCATCATCATATCACTCTAATATATTCAAAATCTAAAGCTTTTTAAGTGCTTAATATTGTAGTTTAATTTAATGAACAATTTTAGTAAGATATAATTATAAAGAGTGAAAGTGTAAATGGCATGTCTAAACTTCGAACCATTTTTAATGCTAGCTCAAAAGTGTAGTTCATAGGTTGCTTGCATGAAGGATTCTCTCATCTCTTTAGGATCCCTACATCTTGTCTGTAGTCTCTATCATCTCTATTACAATTATCTTATGACACGTTGAATGGTCACGCCTCTTTAGAGATATAGAATTTATAGACACAAGCCTAGTATAATGTTTAACCATTCTATATTGCAAAGACATTTGTGATTGTATATTGCCGATGAATTCATGCTCACTCACTGCAAAGATTCTCATGCACCTTCTTTATTATTTAGAGTCTCAATTTTCTTAGTGTTTGTGCATAAATTGTTCAAACTTGTTCATCCAAATTTGCTACACTATAATGATCATATTTTTAGTATGATATTCTTCTTAGATAACCTGTTTTGTGATCTAATGATACATTATTATTATTATTATTTTATACAAATTTCATTCCATTGACCATTTGGTTAGTTAGCCCTATGCTCAATCCCCAAAAACTCTTACTATATATATAATTTTTTTACTTAATTTACCAACTTTATTCTCATAATGAAAGCATTGTGAATATGAAAGCACTAACAAAAATGAGTCTCTATTCTCTTATGTTAATTTTCTTTAAGAAGTATTTCAAATCTTCTTCAATTAAATTCAAGGTTTTTAATCAACAAACAAATCATTAAAATAATGGTAAGTTGATAAAACATAGATACAAGTGAATAAGGAATTTAAAGATCTTTTTTACTAAATAAAGGGTGAAAGAAAGTTATGTGAGAGCATAGTGGAGAGTTCTTAAAAATTCTCTTTAATCAAGAAAGGTATTTGCTAGATTAGGGAACTTGGATGCCAAACTGGAAGCTATCTTGAAGCTTGACATATGCTTGTGTTATGATTATAACATCCCTTATCATGAAATCAAATAATGTTCTATACTAGTCGACTTCAATTTGAACCTTTCAACTAAGTAAGCAATTAAAGTTCACATTTTTCACCTTTTTCTTACTTGAATTTATAGCTAGGAATAATTAGAATGTACTTAAATAAGTAATTTAATAAATTGGTTTGATTTTTTTCTATTACATTCTATTGGTCAAGTTTCTTTCATATTGATTATATTTGTGATAGATTCTAATACCATGTACTTTATGATTAATAGATCCGAGGCAGAGTTTATTCAAAGGATTTGTGAAGATATCATTATAAGATTGAATCGTATGCCTTTAGATATGGGCTACAACATAGTTGGAATGGACTTTCATTTGAAGCAGTTAAAATCACTTATAAAAGTTGAGTTGGATGAGGTTCTTATGGTTGGTATCTATGGGATTGGTGGAATTGGCAAAACTACTATCTCTAAGGCTATTTATAATGATATCTCATCTCAATTTGATGGTAGTAGCTTTCTTGGAAATGTTGGGGGGAAATGTGAAGATGGTCTACTTAAATTACAAAAGACACTGCTTCAAGATATCTTAAAATGTAAAGGGCCAAAATTCAACAATATTAGTGAAGGAATCAATGTGATAAAGGAAAAGCTTCGAGTGAAAAGAGTCCTTATTGTTCTTGATGATGTGGACAACTACATGCAATTAGAAAACTTGGCCGGAAAACATGGTTGGTATGGTGCAAAAAGTATAATCATCATAACAACTAAAGATAAACATTTGTTAGATCAACATGAAGTAAAAGCACTTTATGAGGTGCAAAGGTTGAATCATGAAAAATCCGCAGAGCTTTTTAATTGGTGGGCCTTCAAGCAAAATACTCCCAAAACTAGATTTGAAAGCCTTTCAAATAGTGTAGTGGAGTATGCTGATGGCCTTCCAATAGCACTTAAAGTTTTGGGTGGCTTTCTCTGTAATAAGTCAATAGATGAATGGAAATGTGAATTGCATAAACTAGAAAAAATACCTGACAAGATAGTCCAAAGTGTGCTTAAAGTAAGTTATGATAAATTGGATGATACATGTCGAGAGATATTCTTGGATATTGCATGTTTTTTCAGAGGAAAAGACAAAGATTCTGTTTCAAGAATATTAGGAAGTTATGCAATGATGGGAATAAAAGTTCTGAATGATAGATGTCTTCTTACTATTTTAGAAAACAAGTTAGATATGCATGATTTAGTACAACAAATGGGTCAAGAAATTGTTCGTCAAGAATGTCTTAAAGAGCCTGGAAACAGAAGTAGACTTTGGGATCCTAAAGATGTTGAGAGCGTGTTAACAAGAAATACGGTAAGAGCCAAATGTATTTTGTTTAAGAAATAATATATCTATATAACTTAATTGATTTTCGTACATCTTGTGCTTGACTTATTCTTGGCTTTTATTTTTTAGGGGACTCAAGCAATTGAAGGACTATTTGTACAAAGTTCTCTAGCAAGCCAGATATCTACAAATTCTTTCACAAAAATGAATAGACTTAGATTGCTAAAAGTCTATTATCCAGAGTTTGGGGAGAGAGATTTTGAGGCCCTCAAGAATCTTGATTTTCCTTATTTTGAGTTAAGATATTTCCATTTTGAGGGATACCCTTTAGAATCCTTGCCAACAAATTTTCACGCAAAGAATCTTGTTGAACTTAACTTAAAGCATAGCAGCATAAAACAACTTTGGAAAGGGAATGAGGTATTATTATAATTGTTGTTTCATTAATAATTTTTATATTAATTTTAAAATTTATAAAAAAATTATCTACTAAGACATTTTATTTTGTTCCAGATTCTTGACAACTTGAAAGTCATCAAACTCAGTTACTCAAAGGTTCATGTGGAATTTCTAGACTTTTCAAGTGTGCCAAATTTGGAGATCCTAATTCTAGAAGGTTGTATAAAGTTACTTTAAAGGTTTATTTATTACTATTATTATTAAAGTTATTAACTAACTGTTTTCTTGAATATGATAGGGTGCGGAAGCCTCGAGAGTCTTCCAAGAAATTTTCATAAGTTAAAACGTCTTCGAAGTCTCTCTTGTAAAGTTTGTTTAAACATGAAGAGTTTTCCTGCAATCAAAGGAGACATGAGTAAGCTAAGAGAGATTGATTTGAGTTCTACAAGAATAAAAGAGCTTCCATCCTCAATTGGACATCTAAAGGCTCTTCAACACCTAGATTTGTCTCGTTGCAAAAGCCTAAGGAGTCTTCCGAAGAGCATTTGCAATTTGAGCTCTCTTGAAACTCTCATCTTGGCGGGGTGTTGGAATATAAAGGGCTTTCCAGAAATCAGAGATGATATGGAAAATCTAAAAAGGCTTGATTTGGGATCTACAGGTATAGAAGAGCTTCCATCCTCAATTGGACATCTAAAGGCTCTTCAACGCCTAGATTTGTCTTATTGCGAAAGCTTAAGAAGTCTTCCGGAGAGCATTTGCAATTTGAGCTCTCTTAAAACTCTCATCTTGGACGGGTGTTCAAATTTAAAGGGCTTTCCAGAAATCAAAGATGATATGGAAAATCTAAAAAGGCTTGATTTGAGGGAAACAGGTATAGAAGAGCTTCCATCCTCAATTGGACATCTAAAGGCTCTTCAACACCTAGATTTGGCTTGTTGCAGAAGCCTAAGAAGTCTTTCGGAGAGCATTTGCAATTTGAGCTCTCTTGAAACTCTCATCTTGGAGAGGTGTTCAATTCCAAAAATCAAAGGTATAGAAGAGCTTCCATCCTCAATTGGACGTCTAAAGGCTCTTAAACACTTGAATTTGAAATGTTGTACAGAGCTTGCGAGTCTTCCGGATAGCATTTGCAATTTGAGCTCTCTTGAAACTCTCATCTTGGAGAGGTGTTCAATTCCAAAAATCAAAGGTATAGAAGAGCTTCCATCCTCAATTGGACGTCTAAAGGCTCTTAAACACTTGAATTTGAAATGTTGTACAGAGCTTGCGAGTCTTCCGGATAGCATTTGCAATTTGAGCTCTCTTGAAACTCTCATTGTGAAGAGATGTTCAAATTTAAAAGGCTTTCCAGAAATCAAAAATGATATGGAAAATCTAAAAAGGCTTGATTTGAGTTTTACAGGTATAGAAGAGCTTCCATCCTCAATTGGACGTCTAAAGGCTCTTCAACACCTAGATTTGTCTCGTTGCACAAGCCTAAAGAGTCTTTCAGAGAGCATTTGCAATTTGAGCTCTCTTGAAACTCTCATTGTGAAGTGGTGTTCAAATTTAAAGCACTTTCCAGAAATCAAAGATGATATGGAAAATCTAAAAAGGCTTGATTTGAGTTTTACAGATATAGAAGAGCTTCCATCCTCAATTGGACGTCTAAAGGCTCTTAAACACTTGAATTTGAA
Organism: Vitis rotundifolia; assembly: GCA_030254885.1. Classification (NCBI taxonomy): domain Eukaryota; kingdom Viridiplantae; phylum Streptophyta; class Magnoliopsida; order Vitales; family Vitaceae; genus Vitis; species Vitis rotundifolia. The sequence goes on along the minus strand of CM058168.1, from coordinate 30,313,959 downwards.
ATGTTGTGCAGAGCTTGTGAGTCTTCCGGATGGCATTTGCAATTTGAGCTCTCTTGAAACACTTGATGTCCAAAAATGTCCAAAGCTGGAGAGAGTGGAGGTGAACCTAGTGGGATCTTTGGATCTAACTTGTTGCATTCTAAAGCAAAGAGTAATCTGGTGGAGCAATAATCTACCGCACTATGAAGTGGAAGGAGAGGTCCTTAACCATCATGTTTTCTCCCTGTCATCACTGGTAGAAGGCATCTCCGGTGATAGTTTCCACCTATCTGCACTGAAAGTATTATCCGTCGGTAACTTCAGTCCAATTGAAAGAAGAATCCTCAGTGATATTTTCCGCCAATCTTCATTGGAAAGTGTATTTTTTCATAACTACAATCTAATGGAAGAAGGAATCCCTAGTGATATTTGGAACCTATCTTCACTGGTAAATTTATCTCTAAGTAACTGCAGTCTAACGGAAGGAGAGATCCTCAATCATATTTGCCACCTTTCATCATTGCAAAACTTATCTCTGGATGGGAACCATTTTAGTAGCATACCTGCCAGCATCATTCAGCTTTCTAAACTGAGAACCCTGGACTTGAATCACTGCCAGAAGCTTCTACAAATTCCAGAGCTTCCTCAAAGTTTACGATTTCTTGATGCCCTTGGTTGTCCTTGCCTAGAAACTTTATCAAGTCCTTCAAGTTTACTTGGTTTATCCTTGTTCAAGTGCTTCAAATCAGCAATTGAGGTATGATTTTCAAGACATTTAACCTTCTTTTTTTTTTTTTCCTTTTTCTTTTTGACAAAAACACAAGATTTACACTAATATTTCTTACAGGAGTGGTCCTATTGCCAGAAGGAAGTCGAAATTTTAATGCCTGGAAATAATGGAATTCCGGAGTGGATAAGCCATAAGAAAAAAGGATCTGAAATAGTAGTAGAGCTTCCTGAGAATTGGTGGGAGGATAACAACTTTTTGGGATTTGCCTTATGCTCTGTTTTGGAATTCAATGAAGTTCTTATTTATTGTCGATTGACCTTCCATCATTTTTACTTATCTGAATCCAAGTTCGGGGGTGGAGTCGTGTTTTTCCGTAGACTTTGCTGTAATGGTGGCGAATCAAATGGAGTCTTGGTGACATTTTATCCTAAGGTTGCTATTGAGAATGAGGGTTGGTCAAATGAATGGAGACATATGAAGGCTTCATTTGAGGGTAACCGAGAGGAAGTGGAAGAGTGTGGGCTTCATCTTATATATAAAACCAACATCTTGAACAGAGATTCCAATGCCACCAACCATTGGCCTCGGTTATTGAGTGAAAATACAGATTTCAATGTTAAGGAGAAGTCTTGATGATGCAGAGAACCCACACAACAAAAAATCAAGACTTCTCTAGTTTTCAACCTAACACACTTTTCTGCACCCTCCTATAAGGTACGTCTTCTTTCTTTTCATTTACTAGACTGATATTCGGTTTTTTTTTTTTTCTTTTCTATTATTTAATTTTTAATTTTATAAATTTTTTTGCTTTTAGTTATCCCAAAATTTCAAGAAAAAATTGAGATCCCCAATTGTTGGGCTCAAAGACCTAAATTCTTTTTGTTTTTGTTAAAAATGTGTTAGGAATTCACAAAAGCTAATCTTTGGAATGAGTTATTGGAAGGAAAGGAGCATATTTAGATATTAGAAGTCTTTAAGTCCAAAATTTAGAAGGAAAAAATGGAACGCATATATTAATTAACAAAAGGTGAAAAAAAAAAAAAAGACTTTTGAATTAATTTTATATTTAAGTTTTAAAAATTATCATATGTTTTAAAAATGTAAGTCAAGTTGGTTGAATCAAGAATTAGTATTTATTTGTCTCCCATTTTGGTCCAAGTTTGACCCTAATTATAAATTAATTAGTCACATTTTTCATACTTTAATCTCACTTGTATTTTTTTATACCTAAACCATTTTTTTTTATACCTTAATCATATTCTTTATGCTCTAATCATATTTTTTGTTCCTTGATCATGTTGTTCATCTCATTATAACATTTTTTTATACTTTAATTATATTCTTCACACCCTAATCACATTTTTTTTTTTTGGTCTTATTACCTTAGTCATATTTTTTATATGCTAATGATATTTTTGACATTTTAATGACATTTTTGTACCTAGATCACAATTTTCATCTTTTTCTATCTTGATCACATTTTTCACATACTAATTACATTCTTCACTTTTTTTACTTAGATACATATGTATACCCTAGTTACATTTTTGATAGGTATGCCTATTTTATGAAATAACTAAAATATCTATTTTTGAATCGTTACAACTTTGAATGAGATTTAAATATAAGTTAGTTTGTAGTTTTATCTATAAATACATAATCATTTAACATAGGAAAAAAAATTAACAAAACAATTATTATTTTCTAATCTACACATCTTTTCTTCCTTAAAAAAATAATAGACATACAAAAATAAAAATAAAATTAAATCTAAAAAAAATAAAAATAACTTATCTTAGATTTTATTATTTTAGATATTATTTTATTTTTTTAAAGATGATTTTTTAGAATTTATTAGTTTCAATTTTAATTTATAATTTAGCTTTTATTTTTTTATTTTTTATTTGAAAAAAAAAAACCTCTTTGTTCAAATATCTTCTCTATTTTTGTTGTTAATTTCAATATATATATATATTAACAAATTCTATAAGAATGACTTGACTTATAGGTAAATCATCTTTGTTTGTTTTTTACTTTGTTCATATAAATGGTTGTAATTCAATATGTGACGTGAATTTCTGTGATGATGGATTTGGATTAGTGGATGATCCCCTCATCTAAATGCTAGCCCATGGGTTTGGATTGCAAAAGATACTAATGCTGATGGACAGAGAAACTATGCCTCCCAAGATGATGAAGAGAACCATATACATAAATTGTTGGAGCTTCTCTACAAATTTGTTCAACGGATTTACCGTAGAAGACACTAAACATGTATCTCAAGCTTTTGGTACGCCACCTTCCTTTCTCTTCTTAGTTTATATTGTCTGATTAAGTGATTTAAATGGCTAAAAGACTTAGTTTTATTACTCCATTGTACTAAATAGTTTTCATCTCAATGGCTTTAGGAGGGTGAAGTATTCTCAAATTTCAGTATACAGATATTGTTATTCTCATATTTTTAGTGGTGATGTATTACGGAAGCTTTTATCTGACAAGGATGCATACAACCAATTCTTGCTTTCACTCGATTGGGTTAAAATTCAAAACAATGTGAGTTGGAATTTTGCTTTATGCAATCTATCTTCATTGTGATCTTATTACTTTAGAATATTTGCACATTTGTTTCCTATGGTTTGGTATAAAATTCTGTTTATATAGGGCTTCACTTTGAAAATAAATAACTAAATTTCATATCTAAACACCTAAGTTAGGGGCATATACTTTTTTGTTAACCCACTAAAGAGATTGTGATTCTTTTAGTTCATCAGATTTTAGTTTAACCCACATTGCTTTGATAGATTTCTGTTGTATATTTCTGTGTAACCAGGCATGTCAACCCATGAGGTGTTGCCAACCATTTCACTGTAAGTTGGTGCTATTCACTTGTGGACGTGGAAATAGGCCCTATTTATAGTTAACAAATTTTTATAACAATTATGGTATGAACGGTTTGTAAAAAGGTCGAACGGTATGTCTGGTCGGTATGTCTGGTTCGGTGGTTTAACTGATGGTTTGAATAATTTACCGCCGGTTTGACCCGAAAACGGTCTATTGGGATGAACCAATCCGAAAAGTTCACCGGTCGATGGTTTGATGTCCGGTTTTTAAGATATTGCTTTTGACCTCCTTATAAAGTGTTTTTCGAAACGACAGATTTCACTATTTTCACATCAATAATATATGTTAAAATAAAATAAAATTTATATTAAAAATAGTTTTTCAATGGATGCTATTAACTATTTTTTTATTAGTTAAATATGTTAAAAAAATTAAATTTATATTAAAAATTTAACTTTTTTTTAACGTATATGACTAGAAAAAATATTATAAAAAAATATATTAGATAATTTTTTTTTAATATAAATTGAATTTTATGAAATTCTCGATATTTCTTCATTGTAAATTCAATATTTTGAAGATATATTATTAAATATTAAAAAAATTATGAAAAGTGTCTAAAGAAACGCTTTCAAATCTGGTAAAAAGTTTTATAAATTTAAAAATATTTCTTAATGTGTTGTATTTTAAAAAAGTACACTTCAAGTTACGTTGTCAACTTTTTGTTCATACTTCCAACTATTTTTCTCTTTTTAAATTGTTCGTTCAAACCATAATGAAAATTTATTTGCTAGCGAAGTATGCAGGTAAGGCTCATTAATCCATTTCCCTTTTTTTTTCAACCACCTTTCCCCATCAATATGACTAATGAAACATGTTGTCCCATCTTTTTCTTATTCTAATTTATTTTTATGTATATTCTACATCATCTCATCATCCCCACTTTGGAGTCATACTCTGAACTTTCACTCAGGATAACTTTTTATGATCATGTCCACAGAGGCTCCATGCCAAGATTGCCATCCTCAAGGAAGAAGCTCCCATTGAACTCAAATGGTGTTTGTTGTTGCTGATATTGTTGCTGCTTCTGCTGCTGCTGAAAGTCCATGCAAAGCATAGCCACCAAGTTGTCTTGCTGGCATTGCATGTTGATGACATCCGCTTGGGCCTTAGCCAATTGTGCCTGCAGCTCACTTACTTGTTTCTGAAGGTGACAAATTGCGCCAGCACATCCATACACGGGGTCCCGAATTCTCGCATTTGCTTCATACACCATGCTGCTCACAGCATCCCCTCTCTGGGTTTCCGGGAGCTGCTGAAACATGAAACATTTTTTTTTTCTTGTCACTTAGCATAAATAATTGAAAAGAATGCGCCGAATCCACTATGCCATATAAAAAAAAAAGTGCATGTTTGTTAGAAAGTAAGGGAATGCTGTTCAATGTTTTACACACTTTTGATTAGGACTTGTGGAAAATTTTCTAGGCCAAACAGAAGGAGGCAGACCTTTCAAACTGAGCTAGAATAACTGCTGCCACTTGTATACACATTTTTGGCGATAGTTGTGTATGGTCAAAAGATACAACTCAAGCTTTTCCATGGCTGCTAGAGAGTATACCAAGGCACGCCCTCTTTTTCTCACAGGTGATAAAAAAGAAGCCCATTGTGAAGAAAGTGGTGCTAACTTTATATTTCATAAATGGGTATTGACAAATTCTCCTTTACTATATTTTAGAAAATTTATTCTTGAAGATATGCATATATAGATAGAGAGAGAGATGTAAATATACATGCAAGAGCTTGATAATGTTGCTAGCTCCGAAGACTCTGTGGGCAATGGTGAATTTGAGGGGCTCGGTGGGAGGAAAGTATGGAGCCAAAACACATTTATCGGCGCATCGCCGGCGGAGGATCTTGCAGGCAGCACAAGGGCTGAGAACGACAAGGGCAGGAGGAGATCGGGGGAGACCTGAATTAGAAGAAGTTGGAGAAAACGGAAGAGGAGTTGAAACACTAGCCCCCGGTGCTTTGTTGTTCTCAGCGCTTTCCATTTCTAGAAGAGGAGGGGGAAGTGGTAGAAGTGATGGAGGTGGCGGTAGGCGGTAGGCGGTAGGGTGTGGTGACGACGGCGGAGGAACTCTCTGGATCAGACTGAGAGTCTCAGAGTCAAACTTGTCCAGGCGGAGCGCGTGAAATAAGGAATTGGACCCGCAGTTTGTGGTAGGGAACACAGAGTCGGTCGTGAATTTGGATCTTGTTGGTAGTGATGTCAAGGCCTGTAGACTTGAATTTTGCCTGAGTTGATGATCTCGGCCGAAAGCCTGTGGCAAGGTGGACGGAGAGTTTGGATTTTCCGAGTCTGACCCGTCATTATGGGAGCCACGGGCACCGGAAAATCCAAACTCTCCGTCCACCTCGCCACAGGCTTTCTGTCGATAACAGCAACTCAGACAAAATGCAAGTCTACAAAGGCCTTGACATCACCACCAACAATATCCGAGCGACTCGGTCTTTCCCACCACCTGCTTGGAGCTCTCGACTCCTCCCACGCGCGGCCAACCCTTCCCAGTTCCGCGCAGAGGCTGCTGCCATATGAAGACCTCGTTATAAAGTGGTTTTTGAAATGACAGATTTCACTATTTTCATATCAATAATATATATGTTAAAATTAAATTAAATTTATATTAAAATTTTAATTTTTTTTAACATATATAATTAATAAAAAAATTATAAAAAATATATTAAAGAATTTAAAAAAAAAAAAATTTAATTATATAAAATTATGAAAAATATCTCTTCAATGTAAATTCAATATTTTGAAGGTATGTCATTAAATATAAAAATTATGAAAACAAAACGTTTTCAAATGTGGTAAAAAGTGTTATAAATTTAAAAATATTTCTTAATGTGTTGTATTTTTAAAAAGTAATTTTAAATTCACCATGCTTTTATGAAAAAATCCCATGAAGATCTCACACCTCAAGTTACGTCCAACTACATTTCTCTTTTTGAATTATTGGTTCAAACCATAATGAAAATTTATTTGCTAGCGAAGATTTTCTATCTTTGCATTTTTTTATTTTATATAGTTGGATAGAAGTCAAAGATATCACATGGCGATATGCAGCTTTTCCATTAGATGTTAAAAATTTGTACTTTTTTCTGTCGTGGAAAAACCTCCACCGCTTATATAAATATTAAAAAAATATTTTAAAAAACAAATTAATTATATATATTTTATAATTAAATAAAAAATTTTCATTTAACTAATCAGTAAAAATATAACAATTATAATGATAATTTTTTCCATTGTGTTTTTAATATTATATATATAAATATTAATTAATTATTAAAAAATTATATATTTATTATCATTTATTTTATATCATTTAATATAATTAAATTAAATATATCATAATTTTAATATTAAATATATTTTAAAATTACTCATATTATAATCAAATATTATAATATTATTATTAAATAATATTTATTGATATAATTTAATAATCAATATACACTTATAAAATTAAATTATTTTATATGTTATCTTAAATTCATTTAAATCAATATACTTTTTTTTATATATAAATATCAAATAATTTAAAAATATATAAATTTTTTAATTAATTTTAATTATATCTTATTTTTTATTTTTCATACTAAAATAAGATATTAAAAACCTATTTTTCTTAATATTTTTTTCTTTTCTTAATAATTTTTTGAAACCAATCATAGTGTTAATCTATGTATACCGGCTTATCATCTAATATAGTAATATGGGGTATGAATAAAAGTACAATTGACTATTCTATTTTTATTAATAATTAAATACAAGATATAATTTAACCCTTAGAGAATTTTTTTTTGGGAGTAATTTTGTAACTTCCTTATATCATTTGAAGTAATAAATTAATAATGCATGTGGTATTTTATTTTATTTTATTTTAATCATTGAAAACTAACTTAACAATTTAAATAAAATATTAACTAAAATAAAAAATAGGAAAATTTTATAATGAATACATTCAAACACCATCAATCAATAAACTAGGCACTGGCCTGCAGCCAGGTAGGGCCTAGGGGAGCCATCTCCCCTTTTGAAAATGTTAAAAAGTAAAAGATACAATTCTTCCAATAGGAGGATTTGAATTCAAGACTAATAATATCTCCCTTAACAGTTGCAAGTCTTGAAGATTGGGCTAAGACCCATATATGCATTAGAAGTCGTCACCCTTAGATCAAATTGTGATCAAATTGTTGCTTCCGTCACTAAAACTAGGTATAATTTCTTGGGTGATACAGTTACTTAGAGTGATTATGTATTCTAAACAAGATACAATACTATATGAAAAAGGATAATACTATACGTTTATCTTTATGTGTCCACATATATTATTAGAGTAAATTTCATTTATGTCTCTTAAGATTTTGAGAGCCACGCTTACAATATGCTACAAAAGCTAATCAAGCGTATCCGTCTTGTCCAACCAACAACTACTATCTTTAGAGATCTAGAATTTATAGACACAAGCCTAATATAATGTTTAACCATTTTATATTGCAAAGACATTTGTGATTGAATATTGCCAATGAATTTCATGCTCACTCACTGCAAAAATTCTCATGCACCTTTCTTATTATTTAGAGTCTCAATTTTTTTAGTATTTGTGCATAAATTGTTCAAAGACTTGTTCATCCAAATTTATTGCACTATAATGATCATATTTTTAGTATGATATTCTTTTTGGATAACCTGCTTTGTGATCTAATGATACATTATTTATTTTATTTTTATTTATTTATTTATTTATTTTTTATAAAAAGTTCGTTTCATTGGCTGTTTGGTTAGTTAGCCCTATGCTCAATCCCCAAAAACTCTTACTATATATATATATATTTCAGAATCAGACTAAAAACAAATCACCTCGCCCCTCCCATTCATTTCACTCACCCCCGATTATTATTTAATATATTTTTTGTCCACCACCCTATCTACTCACTATACATCCCATTCTGGCCTTCTTCTGAGCTCATCTAATGTATTTTGGAGCTTCCAAGCCTAACTTCCATTACCCTTTTCTATATTTCGAGTTTTTAATTCTTTTGTTTGTTTTTATTTTTTTATTTTTTGTAAAGACAATTGACATGTTCCATTTTTTTTTCCTCTTAATTCAATTTAGATTTTTTGTAGTACCTTAGTCTTAGACTAATACATGGATGAGCAATCGAGCGTGTTTATACAATGATTACATAAGCTTAGAACAAGTATAGCTTCTGCTCTGGCTTAGCTATTAAAATTTTAATTTTCTTTAACATATATGATTAGTAAAAAAATTATAAAAAATATATTAAAGAAACTTTTTTAATATAAATTCAATTATATGAAATTGTCGAAAATATCTCTCCAATGTAAATTCAATATTTTGAAGGTATGTCATTAAATATAAAAATTATGAAAAAAAAAAAAAAAAAACGTTTTCAAATGTGGTAAAAAGTGTTATAAATTTAAAAATATTTCTTAATGTGTTATATTTTAAAAAAGTAATTTTAAATTCACCATGCTTTTATAAAAAAATCCCATGAAGATCTCACATCTCAAGTTACGTCCAACTACTTTTTCTCTTTTTGAATTATTGGTTCAAACCATAATGAAAATTTATTTGCTAGCGAAGATTTTTTATCTTTGCATTTTTTTATTGTATATAGTTGGATAGGAGTCAAAGACATCACATGGCGATATGCAGCTTTTCCAATAGATGTTAAAATTTTGTACTTTTTTCTGTCGTGGAAAAACCTCCACCGCTTATATAAATATTAAAAAAAAATCTAAAAAACAAATTAATTATATATTTTTTATAATTAAATAAATTTTTTTCATTTAATTGATTAGCAAAAATATAACAATTATCATTATAATTTTTTTCATAGTATTTTTAATATCATATATATATAAATATTAAAAGATTATACATTTATCATCATTTATTTTATATCATTTAATATAATTAAATTAAATATATCATAATTTTAATATTAAATATATTTTAATATTACGACATATTATAATTAAATATCATAATATTATTATTAAATAATATTTATTAATATAATTTAATAATCAATATATACTTATAAAATTAAATTTTTTATTAACAAATATAATATTAATATCAAATATAATAAATATTTTATATATATATATAAGTTTCTTTAACAAAACAATTTTAAAATATCTATTATATTTTTAACTTTATTTTTAAGATTTTTTTATTATATTTTTTTATAAATTTTGATTAATTTTAAATTCATTGATATTTGTTCTATATATTTATGAAATCAAAATATCAAGATATTTGTGATATATATATATATATATCAATTTCTTTAATAAAATAACTTTAAAATATTTATTATATTTCCAACTTCATTTTTAAAAGTTTTTTATTTTTTTATTATATTTTTATATTAATTTTAATTAATTTTAGATTCATTGGTATTTATTCTAATAGATCTATGAAATTGAAATATCAATATATTTATGATTAATAATATTTTCATTCTTGATGCACGGAGTGGATGGAAGACCCGCGGGTGGCTTCATTTTAAGCAAATGTTGTTGTCAGGTGGCTTTATTTTAGGCGGCTATAGGCACCTCATCTTCCTATTCCTTTGCGGTTAAATACAGGTTTTATGGTAGACATAATGGGTATACATGTACTACATATATGTAATTTCTTCATTTAAAAAAAATAATAAATATATAGGTAGTTCCGTTTCTACATTCTGTATCCCTTGAGATGCAAGTATTCCATTGATCTAACATGCGCCTACAATTGGAGGAGAACGACAACATGGATCAAGGAATTTTGCATGAAAAAATTTATATAAAAAAAATAAAAAATATAAGGCTGCTTAGAGATTATTTTGAAAAGGAAACTGAAAAAGAAAAGAAATAAATATAATTATATAGAAGTAGATAATAAATAAATAAACTTGCATGTGTGTCTGGATGTACTTGTCTATGTACTAATAGTTATTAATTATTTAGAATATATAAAAAAAACTTATCATTATGGTAAAATATATGTATAAATATTAATCACATAGAAGAAAAAACATTACAAATAAAGCTATGTACAAGTCATTTAAAAAATGTTGCTAATATGTCCTATTCCAAAAACAATGAGTTGATTTATCTATCCGGATGTAAAAATAATAATAATAATAAAAAAAGTGTAGCAACATTTATTTTACTAGCAACAAAAGTGTTGAAAAAAATAATACATATCACCAAAAAAAAAAAATTTGTTTTTAATAGGGGATTTCTCATATTCATAATTAATTATGTCATCCAGTTATATTTATTTTACTTTTATTTTTTATATTATATATATATATATATATATATATATATATTAAAAAATAGAAAAGTCGTTCAATCAACTCCTTCTAAACAACTAAATGATGATAAAAGAAATCGTGCGCTTTAAAGAACTGAAGAAAAATGACATTGCAATAATGATGATAAAAGCAAATGAAGATTCAAAAAGAAAATCACATAAAAAATATAAAATATGACAAATGCAATACCGTTCCATAGATGATTGAGGAATAGCTTTTTTTACTATCATGGGGGGATAGTAAAATCCTTGAAAATTCAAAGTATCCAAAGACTTTTTCTCTTCTACTTTGTCCTATTTGTAATCCATTATTGTTGAATGTCAAGGAATGGGAGGGAAAAGAATCATAGGCCTTTCCTTTTTATCGACTAGAATGCTGCCATTCCCTTCGTGAAATTTCAGGCTTCCTTCTTTTTTATCTACCCACCTACCAATATTTAAGTTGCTCTTGCTTAGGAAGGTCATTGGAAGCCACTTACCTTCCCAACTTTTTACTAAGAAACAACTTGCTATCCTCAAGTCTGAAGAGAAATCGAGCCTCACACTCTTGTGATGTTGAGAGAAACCAACAATGGCTCCCACATGTTCCCTAATAGCTATCCTTCATGAGTCCCCTAATAGCTTCCATAGTAACATTCAAAACTACCCTAATATTAGCTTGCATAGTGACATTCAAAAGTTCCCTCTCTTGTGATGTTGAGAGAAACCAACAATGGCTCCCACATGTTCCCTAATAGCTAGTCTTCATGAGTCCCCTAATAGCTTCCATAGTAACATTCAAAAGTTATCTCTCTTGTGATGTTGAGAGAAACCAACAATGGCTCCCACATGTTCCCTAATAGCTAGTCTTCATGAGTCCCCTAATAGCTTCCATAGTAACATTCAAAAGTTCCCTAATATCAGCTTCCATAGCAACATTCAAAAGTTCCCTAATATTAGTTTCCTTAGTGACATTCAAAAGTTCCCTAATATCCCTATTGGAGTAATAGGGTTGAAAGAAAAATACAAATAATTATATAAAAGAAGATAAAAATTAAGGAAAATTAAAAATTTATTGTCTTCCACTATTCTGTTATTCAAATATTACATAATCTTATTTATAGATGCTCACACTTGATAAAATAGAATTTTAAAATGACAAAATATAAAAAGCCTTCTAAGACTTGAATACTCAAATATAAAAACTCTAGAGCAATCACTTAAAATAAAATATTCTCTTTGACTTGTAGCGATTAAATCTAATTCTAATTTTTAAAACTTTCTAAATCAAGTTTAAATTCCCAAAATGCATTCTTAAACTTGATTTTTTTACTCCAATTAGCATCCTTAACCCTCTAAAATCTTCAAACTTGAGAGGCTTGGTAAAAATATCCATATTTTGATCTTGAGATTTTTCAAATTTTAATTGCACTTCCTTCTTCATAATACATTCTCTAATAAAATGATATTTTGTATTAATGTGCTTACTTCAATCATGAAAATATTACTTTTTATTTTTTATTTTTATAATGTAATCAATGATTTCTTGTTCACATAGTGGATGCCTTGTTACTTGTAATGCTTAATCACCAATATTTTTTTGTATCTCTTTACTTCTCTTTTTGCATTCTTCTTTGTTTATATGGCTATATTACTTCAATTGTCTTTTTCCCTTTTAGAAAGGATTTTAGTTCTCATGTGTCATTCTTCCTTATTACTTTTATTTCCCCGTTTATAGCATCTTTCTATCTTTTATCTTGAATTGTTTCTTCAAAACCTATTTTTTCAAAATCTATAAAAAGACAAAAGAGGGTCATATTATTTTAAATGTTTGTTATCTCATAAATCTCTTATAGGCTTGTAAAATTGGGTGTCCTTTTACTTGAGCTTTCTAATATAGATAATGTTGTAGAGCTTCATGAATTGACAGAGGTAGTGAGTAGTAATTTCTTGCAAGCTTTCTTTAATTTATTCTTCTTCTTCATAGAGGTGAGGAGTATCATAGTTGCCTCCTTGAGTACTCCAATCTCATGCTTCTTCTTTGTTAAATTTGGCATATTTACTAATAATAATATTTTCATTGTTTGGATTGTATAACTTATAGCCTTTGGAGCTTGAATTATAACCAATGAAAATATATTTCCTACTCTTGTTATCTAACTTTGATCGTTGTTGATCCAACACATGAGCATAAATAATGCTTCCAAACACTCTCAAATGTAAAATACCCGACTTTCTTCAATTCCAAGCTTATTGTGGTGTTTTCTTTCATACATTTTGATTAGGAGAATAATTTGACTAATAAACTGCACAATCAACAACTTTGGAAAAAAATTCTTTAGGCATCTTCTTACTTTTCAACATACTTCGAACCATGTTACGAATAGTTCTATGTTTTCTTTCAATTACACTATTTTGCTATAGAGAATATGCACCATTAAAGGTTGATGAACCTTGTGATTTTCACAATATTATTTAAATTCTTTTAATATGAATTTACCTCTGTTAGTGCATTAGATTGCTTAATTTAAGTTGACGATTTTGTTCCATTCTTCTTAACTTAGGATTTTTTTTAGTTTATTGTCTTACTCCCCTTTAAAGACTCAATGTTATAGCATGATCAATTATAAATAACACAAGTATAGAAAATTTTGGAAAAGTTTAATAATTCTAAATTTTGGCTTAATATGGACTTTAAGGAAATTTAATTAAGCATAAAGTATTTTTTTTAATTATTGAATTAAATTTGATCTAGTGCTCAAGCATTCAAAATTGGCACTTAAGCGGTGGGAGAGCCCAAACACTGTTTGAGACTACTCAAGTGTTGTTCTCAAGCGCTTGCAAGAGCAACTCAAGTGTTGGAAAAACTCAAGCACTAGAAGCACTTGATTGATTGAGTGAAAACTCAAAATTCTCTTCTAAGAGTTTGAAGACAAACTTTTTGTACCTTATCAACTTCTTTGTATGTATTTTGTAATATCTCTCAGACTTTCTTGGAGTTGATTGTACTTGAAATCTTCTTAAAGGACCTTCATCCATTGATTGATAGCTGATGTTAAAAGTTTTTTCTCTCTCTTCCTCATATCTTTCAAAAAATCCATTTGATTTGGGGATAAAATGGTTTCATCTTGTGGCTCTTTGTAGCCTTTCTCTATAACCTCCCATGCAGCTTGTGAACCAAGCAAAGCATTTGTCTTGATGTTAAAATTATCGAATTTTCTTTGTTAAGTTGGGGACTTGAAACAAATGCATCCTATTAGCCATCTTTTTCATATGGCTTTGATAGCAATTTATTGGAGTAATAGGGTTGAAAGAGAAACACAAACAATTACATAAAGGAAGATACAAAATTGGGGATAATTAAAAATTTATTATCTTCAATCACTCTCTCATTCAAATTTTACATAATATTTTATTTATAGATACTCACATTCAACAAAATAGAAACTCTAAATAACAACTATAGAAACTTTCTAGGACTTGACTACTCAAATATAGAAATAAAAACAACAACTCAAATAAAATATTTTCTTTGACTTGTAGAGACTAAATCTAATTCTAATTTTTAGAAACTTTCTAAGTCAAGTTTAACTTCCAATTACTTTCATCCCTTAAAAGGTTATCTTGAGTTTTAGAGGTCAAGACAACCACTACAATTTCACTAATCACCTCTACAAAACTTTGGTTAATAGGGGTATTTGCACTTTTAGGGATGATAAACGTAAGAGAGGAGAAGCAATTACACTGGAACTCTTGAAAGTCATTGAAGAATCAAGGTCTTCCATAATTGTTTTCTCTACAAATTGTGCTTATCCAAGATGGTGTTTGGATGAGTTGGTAAAGATCATGGAGTATAGGAAAGATCTGGTACAAATTATTTTCTCAATTTTCTATCATGTGGGTCCATCCCATGTACGAAAGCAAATATGAAGTTTTGGAGAAGCCTTTGTCAATTACGAAGAAAATTGAAAGGATAAGGTACAATATACTATATGGGCAACTTTAATAATAACTTTAATTCCCTTTCAACTTTTATTTTAAGGATAAGGTATTATATTATTATTAAGGCCTTTTATTAACTCTTAAAGTTCTAGGTTTTCTCTTATTTAACAAGTCAATACCATAATCAGAAAGTGAATTGTGCAAATTGAAAAGATAACCAAAAGCAAAAATTCAAAATGTGCTTAAAATAAGCTTTGAAGGATTAGATCATACATAAAGGAATATGATCTTTAATATTGCATGTTTTCTTAAAGGCAAAGGCAGAGATTTGTTTCAAGCATATTAGATGGTTGCAATTTCTATGTAGAAAAAGGAATAAGGAACTTAATTGATAAATGTCTTGTAACTATTTTAAACCATTGAATACATATGCATGATTTGATACAACAAATGAATTAGCAAGTTTTTCGTGAAAAGTTTCTTGATCAACCAAACAAATGGAGTAGATTGTGGGATCCCCATGATATTGAGCATCTACTTATTGTTATGATAAAGCCCTTAAAAGTATGACATGATATAACAAATGTGGATTTATTCTTTATGAGCATTATGACCTACATCTCTTGCATTGAACATGAATTAGGTGCATTAGAAATTACACAGAAGATCTAAGTCATGTGTTCCTTACAAGTTGATAATTTGTTCATAGTTGATTCAAAGCGTAAACAATCCATTAAAGGTTGTAGTGTACTACCATCTAATTGGAGAGATGATTGATCTTAACCATTAGGTTAGGGGTAAGTCATGACGTAAGGCTGTTGGGTAGTCATAACTTCACTAAGTTGCTATGTTGTATTGTCTTTCAACTTTGAGAGAATACTGAACTTGTATCAAAGTTAGCAATGGCTTTGGCTTATAGGTGAGATCCTATAGTGATTATATATTCCCTATGGATTGGGTCACTATTGATGAAAGCTAGTTGCAATAGGTATTTTCAATAGAAGCACCATGATTTTTCATAAACTCAATGTGTACCTTTGGGTAACCCTAAAGACATGTGTTCAAGTAAACTATAGTCATAATCATTCCTTAAGCTAAACTTGACATAAGCTCTATGTGAGCTAGGACATGTCAGTTGATCATACTCTAGGAAGATTTGCAACTCAAGAATGGTAGAGGTAATCTTGAGAGGTTGATATTTTTCACCTTGTTAGATTATAGACATTGGTTCATGGGAAGATTGTACAAAATGGATAGCAAGTCACATATTCGAGCACTTATTGTCTCATTGTGATATACATAGGGTATTGGAGTACATTTGACTTTCTATACTAAAATGTTAAGTCAACTTCAAAATTGGATACTGAGAGAGCTAGTATTAACCTATGGGTCTCAGTGGTCCTCGTTCAAGCTCATATATCTTAATGACATAGTTTATCAAGACGAGATTGAATTTGGTTTACTTATGTGCATAAGGACATTTTGCTAATTGCACAAGGTTGCATAGGAATTAATGGATGACATATTTGGAATGGGCTTATTGATTAGTTGGAAACTTAATGCGTTAGTTAATCAATTAGGACCTTTTTTAGGCTTGATTAAGTGACCCAAGCTCAAGATGGACTTAAGTTACTTGAGCCAAGTAGAAACCTTATAAATACCCTTTACAGGATTAAGACTTCGGGTTTTTTCATTATTCTCCCTATGTTTTAGAGAGAGAGCCTTATCCTTCATCCTCCAGACTTCCCTCATATGAGTGTCAAGCTTCGAGGTTGAGTCATCAAGTGGAAGATCATGGGTTTGCAAGATCATTTTTTACTTCCAAAGTGGTTTATGGGATTCTTTACCGTAAGGATTAGATCTAGGAACATCCAGATCTAAGTAAGCATCCTAAACATGTAATCTAGATCATGCAAATTGTTTTAAATGTCATGCTTTTGTTGTGTATAAGATCTAGTAGCCTTAGCAGTAGTTTCATGCACCTAACTTGATCGTAGGATTGGGGACAAAGTAATGCGAAGTTCTTTACACTTAAAACATACGAGGTAAAATCTAAGCGCAAAAATCACTTAAGATCTAACTAGTAGAAGATATAAACTTCAATAATATTGTTCTTATATAAGAACATAACTATATATATATATATATAGAGAGAGAGAGAGAGAGAGACAGAGAGAGAGAGAGTTCAAACAATATTCTTGGACTTGTCTAAGTTAAAAAGTGTACATTTCAATTCAAATGTTTTTGCAAAGATGACAAGATTTTGATTGCTCAAAGTTCATTCAAATTTCTATCTAATAATCTCGAGTATCTCAAGGATGAAGATATTCTAGAGAAGTATGATGCTATAATGAAATATATTTCTCAAATATGATATGGCTTGGATTTTGAAATTCCTTCTTATGAGTTAGGATATCTTTGTTGGGATGGATATCCTTTATATTTTTTACCATCAAATTTTGATGGAGACAACCCCACTGATGAACTTCAAAGTGTAGC
Organism: Vitis rotundifolia; assembly: GCA_030254885.1. Lineage (NCBI taxonomy): Eukaryota > Viridiplantae > Streptophyta > Magnoliopsida > Vitales > Vitaceae > Vitis > Vitis rotundifolia. The sequence goes on along the minus strand of CM058168.1, from coordinate 30,296,586 downwards.
AACATAAAACAACTACGACAAGGGAAAAATATATTATTATCTTTTAATAATGACTTTATTTCCTTTATATTAATTTGAAATTTTTGAAAGATTTTTCTTTTATTGAAAAAAATTTTCTTTTGGTACAATATCTTGAAAAGGTTAAGGATCATTGTTCTAAGTTTTTGAAAGAAGCTTATTCAAATAACAGAATTCTCAAGCATGTCAAGTTTAGAGACACTAATTCTTGACCGTTGTGTAAGCTTAATTATGATTCACCCATCTGTTGGAGTTGTGAAGAAGCTAACTACCTTATATTTGAATAGGTCCTATAAGCATAAGGGTTTCCCAAGTAGCATCTAGTTGGAATCTCTTGAAATTCTTGATCTCTCTTGGTGTTCAAGCTTTGACAAGTTTCCTGAAATCCAAGGAAATATGACATCTTTGTGGGAAGTATATTTGAACGGAACTGCTATTAAAGAGCTCCCAAACAACATTGACAACTTGGAATCTATTTGGTTTCTTGATCTCTCTAATTCTGCAAAGTTCAAGAATTTTCCTGACAATGGAGGGAATATGAAAAGCCCAATGGAGCTTCATTTAAATAATACTACTATTAAAGAACCCCCATATAGCATTGTCAACTTGGAATTTGTTGAGATTTTAATCTCTCTAATTGCTCAAAGTTAGAGAAATTTCCAAAGAACAGAGGAAGCATGAAAAGTTTAGGGGAGCTTTATTTGAACAATGCTACTACTATTAAAGAACTCCCCAATAGAATTGGCAACTTGGAATCTGTTTGGTGTCTAAATCTTTCTTATTGCTCAAAGTTCAAGAATTTTCCTGATCATAATAGAGGGAATATGAAAAGTTTAAAGGAAATTCATTTAAACAACACTGCTGTTAAAGAATTCTCAAACAACATTGCTAACGTGGAATCTCTTGAGATTCTTGATCTCTCTAATTGCCCAAAGTTGAAGAAATTTTGAGAGAATGGAAAGAATATGAAAAGTTTAGAGGAGCTTTATTTGAACAATACTGCCATTAAAGAACTACCAACAAGTGTTGGCAACTTGGTAAATCTCTTCAGATTCTTCATCTTGGTGGATGTCATACTCCTGAACGATACATAAAATTAATGAAAATACTGAATTTCCAGGAGAATATTAGAAATCATTCACAGGAGAAACAGAGTGGTATTAGAGAACTTTCTAGAGAAACAGAGGGAACATGAAAATTTAAGGGAGCTTTATTTAAACAATACTGCTATTAAAGAACTCCCAACAAGTATTGACAACTTGGAATCTCTTTGGATTCTTGATCTTCATGCATGCTCAAACTTGCTGATCTTCCTCCAAGTCTACAAGAAATAGAGGCACATGATGATCCTTAAATAACAAGTAGTTGGAGACAACAGCACATGAAACGTCAACCCAAAGTAGTTCTGCCGAGACCAAGTTCAAGCCGGATCAGACTCAGAGTCTAAGAGTCAAACTTGTCCATGCGAAGTGCGTGAAATAAGGAATTGGACCGCAGTTTGGTGCGAGAAGACATGTCGGAGATAGCAGTGGCAGCCACCGAGCGGACCTGGGAAGGAATTAGGTCAGAGTGGGAGGCATCAATATCTCGGAGCAGGTGCTAGGGAACACAGAGTCGCTCGTGAATTTGGATCTTGTTGGTAGTGATGTCAAGACCTCTGTAGACCTGAATTTTGCCCGAGTTGATGATCTCGGCGGAAGGCGTGTCACGAGGTGGATGGTGAGTTTGGATTTCCCGGTGCCGGGCTCCCATGATGACGATGACCTTGTGCTTGGGGGTGATTACGGCCTACTGTTGAATCCATGCGAGCCCACCCGATTCGTCATAAGGTGGGCTTTAACGATATCGTCTGTGAGTGGGAGCGTTTGAACTTTACTGCAATATGGATGATACATGGTGGGGATGGGAAGTTTCATAGGAAGAAAAGCGTTGGTTGTTTTGTGCAGTACTGCACTGGTACATCACTTTACGACGGAGACCTAGTTGGGGCTTCTTAATCTCAAGGAATTACTTGTCATGGTGCTATTGGAGATTCATATGATGATCAAAGCGGAACGGGTCAGACTCAGAAAATCCAAACTCTCCTTCGACCTCGCCATACGCTTCCCGTCGAGATCATCAACTCAGACAAAATGCAAGTCTGCAAAGGCCTTGACATCACCACCAACAATATCAAAATGCACGAGCGACTCGGTCTTTACCACCACCTGCTCGGAGATCTTGACTCCTCCCACGCGGAGCTAACCCCTTCCCAGTTCCGCCCAGAGGCTGCTGCTGCTATCTCCGACATCTCTTTTCATCCCAAATTGCCAATCCACGCTGATGGCTCGAAGACCGGTTTGAATCCGAGTGTCGAACCTTTCCACCCACTTAAGATACTACTGTTGTTTCCCTACCCAATATAGTGAAAGAGCCATAATGTAAGGGCTTTTTTAACTTCAGCAAGCTTAAAAAAAAAAAATTCTTAAAAAAAAGGTAATTACTAAAGCACTGATAAATCAACAAAGCTTTTTTGTCACGTTATAAGTTGTTTATTCGAACGAAACCTTTCACAATTTTTATATCAATAATCATATTAAAAAAAATAAATTTAAACTAAAATATCTTTCCAAGAAATACCTTATATAATTCTATAAAATTAAATTTACATTAAAAATATTTCTTCAAAATATATATTTTTATAATTTTTTTATTAGTCATATATATTAAAAAATTGAATTTATATTAAAGAATTTTTTTTAATATATATGAGTAATAAAAAAATTATGAAAAAGTGTCTTAAACAAATTTTTAATATATATTTAATTTTATGAAATTATTAGAGATGTCCATGTAAATTTTCAATTTTTTAAATGTATGTTATTAATATAAAAAATTATTGAAGGTGTCTCAAAAAGAAATGTATTTTAATATCATAAAAAAATGTTATAAATTTGAAAATATCAAGAGAATGTGTTACATTTAAAGAAAGTAATTTTAAATTCACGGTACTCTTATAAAAAATCCCACGCTGTAAAAGACGGAGATCTTACACTTGAAACTCAATCACCAGATACGTTGTCAGCCTCTTCTTTATTCGTCCAACTACTTCTATCTTTTTGAATTATTCATTCAAACCATAATGAAAATTTATTAGGTAGTGAAGATGCCAGATTGTGTCCTTCTTATGTTTGCATTGTCTTTTTATATAGTTGGATAGAAGTCAAAGATGGTGATCTGGATGTCACATGGTGATGCAGCTTTTCCATTAGATGTTAAAATGTTGCACTATTTGGATTAGATCGCTTAGTTTGCCCCGATGGGAGTGGATCGAGGTGAGTTGCGTGGCAAGGGCTCTTTTTCAGGTAAATTCGTATGGAAGACCCGCCATGGGTAGGTGGCTTCATTTTAAGCGGATGTTATTGGTAGGTGACTTTATTTTAGGCGGCCTCAGGTAGCTCATCTTCCTATCCCTTTGTGGTTAAGTAAAGGTTTTATGGTAGACATAATGGGTATACATGTACTACGTACATGAGACTTCTTCATTTTTAAAATAATAAATATATGAGAATAAAACAAACATAGTTAGTTCCTTTTCCCATATGCTCTATCCCTTGAGATGCAAGTATTCCATTGATCTTACATGTGCCTACAATTGGTGACATGCTCATGAAAGTTTACATAACCATTGATCTTACCAATTGTATGGAAGACTTGTGATAGTGATGGAACAAACAAAATTGTCCCCATGAACAACTTGAATCTAGATGACCCCCAATGACCCATGTTTAGAATGGGTACATATTCCAAAAATATTAATAACTTCTATAAAGCACCTTGTTCTTATCAAATGATAAAAATGCCAATTTTTATGAAAGTATTAAAAGGTGAATTTTACAAATATATTAGAAAGTATCAATGAAAATTTTAACAAATATAAATAGAATGGAAATTCATAAGAACTTATAAAATTGTTGAAATTTAAAAAAAAAAAAATACGATAAAACAAAGTAATAGTAAAGATGTTTCATTAAAAAAAATAATAAATATATATAATATAATCTGTAACATTCAACAATAATATAAACAATTTGAAAATATATTTTCTATTAAGTGATCTATTTATTTTATATAGTTTGGATATATTCAAAATATTTAAAAAAAATAAGACGATATATTTTAAATTATTTTTCAAAAATATTAATAATTTTATTTATGTTGTAAATGAAGAGTAATGAATGACCACATTGATGGTCATTATGAACTCCATTTACTCATCTTTAAGATGAGTAATGGGAGTTCATATTATGAAGCCTATAAAAGGCTTCTTACCCCCCCATGTAAGAGCATCCCGAGAAAAAGAAAGAAAAGTTTTTCCCCTCATTCTCTCTCTCTTTCTTTCATTCTCTCAACTTTCTTCTTTGATTTCTTCTTCCCTATTATATATCAAAGTAAGATATATTTCATTTCATTTCTACTACTTTGATTTGCATTGTATTTGTCCTTGTTTTACAACACGTTATCAGCACGAATTGCTTTGATGGTAATTCTCGTATCTTAAACTTGAAGTTATTTATATAGAATAAAATTTTACATATTTATATTATTGTTGATTTGTTTCGTTACATATTGTTAAAAGTTATAAACAAATTATTTGATTTTGTTTATAATCAAAGTTATACCAATGCTATCAAGTTATTATAACTGATTCTAATAATATTGTTTTGTTATATATATGAAGTCATTTGACAATGTCGAATCTCACAAAACTCAAATTTGTGGCACTTGAGATTTCGGGAAAGAACTATTTATCTTGGATCCTTGATACTGAAATACATATTAATGCAATAAATCTTGGAGCTATGATAAAAAAGGAAACCAAGCATCCCTGCAGGATTGCACAAAAACATTGATTTTCCTTCGTTATCATCTCCATGAAGGTTTTTATTTATTTAAAAAAGAGCTTTTGATGAAAAATCACCAGTCTTGTCCAACTAGATTTGAATCATTCCCTGAAGTGAATGCAATATCGTCCCAAACTTGTGAACATGGACAAAGACGAGAACGTGATTGTGGTCATCGAAAAAAATCTCCGATACCATGGTTCTTATAGTAATAATTCTCATAAAATGAAAGCCTCATTGCACCACCAGAAGTGGAACAATACAAAGGCCAAACAAGAAAATGGGAAGTGTTTACGAGATAAACCTCCTAAGAACCATGAGAATAATTGTTATAGATGTGGTATGAAGGGGCATTGGTTGTGTACCTGTCGTACGCCCAAACATTTGGTCGACCTTTACCAAGCATCAATAAAAGCTAAAGGAAAAGAGATAGAGATGAACTTTACCGATGGTGATGGATTGGACCTAACCTACTATGACATTGATTTCTTTGGAGGTCCCAATGAAAAAACAGACCATTTGATAAACGATGAGAAAATTAACATTGATTGATGTTACTTTATATATGAAATAATATATTATTATGTCTTATATTTACATCTGATTTACTTTGTTATTTACATTATGCCTTGTTTTTTTTGTTATATCTAAAATCCATGTGTTATTTGGTCTCAAGATGAATGAGGATGATGTATGTCTCGCAGACTGTGCGACCACGCACACAATTCTTCGAGATAAAAGATATTTCCTCGAATTGACATTAATAAAAGCTAATGTAAGTACCATATCTGGTACTACAAACTTAGTTGAAGGCTCTGGAAGAGCAAACATAACGTTGCCAAATGGAACTAGATTCCATATAAATGACGCGTTATATTCTAGCAAATCCAGAAGAAATTTGCTTAGTTTTAAAGATATCCGTAGAAATGGATATCATATTGAAACTATGAATGAAGATAATGTAGAATATCTTTACATTACTTCCATTATATCTGGCCAGAAGCTTATAATGGAAAAACTCCCGGCTTTCTCCTCTGGGTTGTATTATACAACTATAAAGCCTATTGAATCATATGTTGTCATGAACCAGAAGTTCAACGACCCAAAAGTTTTTGTCCTTTGGCATGACAGGCTAGGTCACCCAGGGTCTTCAATGATGCGTCGAATAATCGAACACTCACATGGGCATCCACTAAAGAACTAGAAGATTCTTTTGCCCAATGAATACTCATGTGCTGCCTGCTCACAAGGTAAATTGATAATCAGACCATCTTTTACTAAAGTCATATCTGAGTCACCAATCTTTTTAGAAAGAATACATGGGGACATATGTGGGCCTATCCATCCACCATGTGGACCATTCCGTTATTTTATGATCTTAATAGATGCTTCTACTAGGTGGTCACATGTTTGTCTCCTTTCTACACGTAACGTAGCCTTTGCTAGACTCCTTTCACAAATAATTAGATTACGAGCACAATTTCCAGATTATCCAATTAAGACAATACGTCTTGATAATGCTGGCGAATTTACTTCTCAAACATTCATTGACTATTGCATGTCAGTAGGGATAAATATTGAGCATCCTGTTGCTCATACTCATACCCAAAATGGTTTAGCAGAATCCTTCATCAAACGTCTCCAATTAATAGCTCGACCATTACTAATGAAAACCAAATTACCTACTTCCGCCTGGGGACATGCTATTATGCATGCTACAGCTTTAGTCCGTATTCGACCTACAACTTACCATGAATACTCCCCTTCACAACTTGTGTTTGGAAAACAACCAAATATCTCTCACTTACAAATCTTTGGTTGTGCAGTATATGTACCAATTGCACCTACACAACGCACTAAAATGGGTCCCCAACGAAGACTTGGGATTTATGTAGGTTTTGATTCTCCATCTATCATAAGATATCTTGAACCTTTGATAGGCGATGTTTTTACAGCCCGCTTTGCGGATTATCATTTTAATGAGAGTGTTTTCCCATCATTAGGGAGAGAAAAGTCGATTCCTGAAGAACGACGAGAAATTAGTTGGAAGACATCTACTATGTCCCATCTTGATCCTCGTACAAATCAATGTGAACTAGAAGTTCAAAGGATCATTCATTTGCAAAATCTTGCAAATCAATTACCAGATGCATTCATTGATACAAAGAAAGTGACAAAGTCACATATCCCGGCTGCAAATACTCCAGCACGGATTGATGTCCCTGTAGGACAGTTAACAAATGAATCTAAGATACGCCTGAAGCGTGGTAGACCTGTCGGCTCAAAGGATGTAACTCCTCGGAAGAGGAGAACCCAAGAAAAACTTGGCACTCTAGAAGAGGCCATCAAAATGACTGATCAGTTTAAAATTGATAAATCTATAGCCCTAGAAGAGGCACAAATAATGCAGAAAGCCCCTGAAGAGGCATATATTGAACAAGAAGACCCCGAAGAGGCACATATTGAACAAGAAGCCCCTAAAGAGGCACAGGTACCTGAAAATTGTGAGATCTCAGTAAGTTATGTATACACGGGAGAAAAATGGGATCGAAATAATATTATTATTAACAATATTTTTGCTTTCCAAGTGGCCTCTGAAGTCATAAGAAATGATGAAGATCCTGAACCATGAAATGTGGAAGAATGTCGACATAGAAATGATTGGCCAAAATGGAAAGAAGCTATACAGGCAGAGTTAAACTCATTAACAAAACGAGAAGTTTTTGGACCTGTAGTCCAAACACCTGAAGATGTAAAGCCTGTTGGGTACAAATGGGTATTTGTACGAAAGCGCAATGAAAATAATGAGATCATAAGATATAAAGCGCGATTAGTAGCACAAGGTTTCTCGCAGAGACCTGGTATTGATTACGAGGAAACATATTCTCCAGTCATGGACGCAATCACATTTCATTTCTTAATTAGTTTGGCAGTCTCAGAAGGACTGGATATGCGTCTCATGGATGTTATTACAGCATATTTATACGGATCCATGGATAATGATATATACATGAAAATCCCTGAAGGATTTAAATTACCTGAAGCAAATAATACAAAGCCTCGTAGCATGTATTCAATCAAGTTACAACGATCCTTGTATGGATTAAAGCAATCTTGACGCATGTGGTACAATCGCCTTAGCAAATACTTGCTAAAAGAAGGGTATGTGAATAACCTTATATGCCCATGCATCTTTATTAAGAAATCAGAAACCGGATTTGCAATTATTGCAGTGTATGTTGATGACTTAAATCTTGTTGGAACTCCTGAAGAGCTCACAAGAACAACAAATTACTTGAAAAAGGAATTTGAGATGAAAGATCTTGGAAAAACAAAATTTTGTCTGGGCCTGCAGATCGAGCATTTTCCAAATGGAGTTTTAGTACATCAATCAACATACATTAAGAAAGTTTTGAAGCGTTTTTATATGGATAAAGCGCATCCTTTAAGTTCTCCAATGGTTGTCCGATCACTTGATGTGAAAAAGGACCCATTTCGTCCTTGCGAAAAGGATGAAGAGTTACTTGGTCCTGAAATACCTTATCTTAGTGTTATTGGTGCACTTATGTATCTTGCCAATTGTACACGTCCAAACATTGCTTTTTCTGTCAATTTATTAGCAAGATATAGTTCTGCTCCAACTCGAAGACATTGGAATGGTATCAAACATATATTGCGTTATCTTCGTGGAACTACTGATATGGGTTTATTTTACTCAAGGGAATCAAAGCAACAATTGCTTGGATATGCAGATGCAGGATATCTTTCAGATCCACATAAAGGCAGGTCACAAACAGGGTATGTGTTTAATTGCAATGGTACTGCTATTTCATGGAGATCTGTCAAACAAACAATGGTAGCCACATCATCAAATCATTCAGAAATACTGGCAATTCATGAAGCAAGTCGTGAATGTATATGGTTAAGATCTATGATCCAGCATATTCGGGAATCATGTGGACTCTCCTCTATCAAAGGTGACCCGACAATATTATTTGAAGATAATGCTGCATGCATTGCACAAATAACAGGAGGTTATATTAAAGGAGATAGAACTAAACACATTTCACCAAAATTCTTTTATACACATGAACTCCAGAAGAGTGGTGAAATTGATGTGCAACAAATACGCTCAAGTGATAATCTAGCAGATTTATTCACAAAATCATTGCCAACCTCAACATTCAAGAAGTTAATACACAGAATTGGAATGCGTCAACTCAAGGATATCGACATGAGGGGGAGTATGCTTGTAAAAGGGTGTTAGTGTACTGTACTCTTTTTTCCTTCGTCCAGGTTTTGTCCTACTGGATTTTACTGGCAAGGTTTTTAACGAGGCAGTCCTAATATACCAAGAAAAGAATATTGTACTCTTTTTCCTTCGCTAGGTTTTTCCTATAGGGTTTTTTACTAGCAAGGTTTTAATGAGACATATTCTTTTAATATGGTGGTCATCCAAGGGGGAGTGTTGTAAATGAAGAGTAATGAATGACCACATTGATGGTCATTATGAACTCCATTTACTAATCTTTAAGATGAGTAATGGGAGTTCATATTATGAAGCCTATAAAAGGCTTCTTACCCCCCCATGTAAGAGCATCCCGAGAAAAAGAAAGAAAAGTTTTTCCCCTCATTCTCTCTCTCTTTCTTTCATTCTCTCAACTTTCTTCTTTGATTTCTTCTTCCCTATTATATATCAAAGTAAGATATATTTCATTTCATTTCTACTACTTTGATTTGCATTGTATTTGTCCTTGTTTTACAACAATTTATAATTAAGTTTATATTTTTCTTATATTAATTAATATGAAAAAGGTATAAAGACTCATTAAAAATTATCATAATGGCTTTATATTGTTAACAATAAATTAGAATTAGAATATTAGTAAAGTATAAGGTTCCATGTACTAATTAAGAGTTGATTATAAATTCCTCCCTATTGATATAGGTAGCTAAACAACAAATTATACATGTTTGAATTAATTCTTTAAGTCAACTGATAGCAACCATGATATATATTGTAATTTCCTACATAATAATATTATAATTTGAATATTTTAAAAGCATGATTCAAGTGTATTATCTTCAATGAAGATATTTAGATTGTGTATTCCAATATGAAGATGCATAGAGTATTATCTTCCTTTTGATTGAGTATTCCAATTGAAATTTATGAATTCATTATGTATTCTTTTTTGAACATCTTCAAAAAATGTTATATAATAAGTTTAAAAAGTAGGCCATGAAAGTGGTATTTGAAAGCCCTCAAACTTATTTATCTTGTCTTGAACATTTGTGAAATAAAATCATTTAATTTTGTTTTACAATCTTTTCCTTTTTCACATCCATCTTGTCATCAATAAGATATCAAAACAATCATAGAATTTTTCCCCCTTTTGTCACAAAAATAATAAAAACAAATAAATAAGAAAAAAAAATGATATGTGCAAAAAGAGACAAAAATATACATTTATATTGAGAAAAAAAAAAAAAAAGCACGAATGCTTGATGCAATGTTTGAAGCTACGTTAGAGCACTCAAGCCCTTTAACGTTACATGGGCGCTTGAGCCAACATGTGCAGGCCTTGATAAATTTTTTCCTTCTTGGGCTTCTTCCAACCATAATTTGAGCATCCTGATTGATCTTAACACTCCTTTGAACACTTGGAATGTTTTTTTATTTTTTATTTTTTATTTTACGTAAAATACTCCCAAAATCATTCAAGTTTTTTTTAGGAAAAACTCAAATACGAAGGATGTTAATTTACATATTAATAACTTTTAAAATAATATTGAAACTCAGTATATTATAATAATCATAAATAAACCAAGTAACCTAACAAAAAAAGAACTCAAATCATACAAAATTTTTATTAAAATTAACATGAAAATCAAGTTAATTACAATTTAGATTCTAAAATTTTTTAAAAAGCAAATAAAATATAACAAAAATAAAATCATCAAAAAAACCTAATTTCAAGGTCATCAATTTACTATTCTATTAAAGTTATATAATTTATAAATCTAATTTGTTCATTATATGATGTTTGACTTTTTGCTTTTTTTTTTTCTTCAATTTTAAATTCTTTTCAAATAAATTTGGTTCCTAATTTTCATAAGTTCACACTATCTTTTAAGTCATTATTTTTAATTAACTTAATCATACTTACCTGTTTAATCTTAGGTTGATTGTGCAATAATCTTATACATAGAGTCATAAGTTAGGATTGTCAATTTAATGTAAATAACCTAATGCACAAAATTTGTATCTTCCCCAATAAAAATAACTGAAGAATGCCCCTATATAGTTACTCCCATTGGCTAACATCCATAGCAGTAACAGGATTGTTTTGTTGCTGCCACCCAATGAATATAGAACATTTATGATTGTAACAGATAATAAGAACTGCGGTACTTTTGGTAAATAAAATTTTCTTGGGGAGTTACTCAAGGTGGAAGAAAAATATGCAGAGAATGATGTATTGGTAGTTTCATTGAATGCATGCATGTTAATGGTTGCAAAGAATGAGATAAGGAATGAGGAAATAAGGCAACTCTTGTTGAAGAAAGAATGGTAAAAGAATGTGATTGTAGAGATGAAGAATAGAGATTTATGCTTAACAAAACCCCAAACACTTGCATGATTTTAGACATGAATAGATGAAGGTCGTGTTTGTTTTTTTAACTTTTTACTTAAAGTAACTTGTTTTCAGAATTTAGATTGTTTGTTTTTCTATTTTTTTATAATTTATTATAAATTTTTTGTTGAATAAAAAAAGTCAAAATATTTAACTTTTTCTAAATAGAAAAAATAACATGTTGATATTTCTTTACCTTTTAATGCTTAATATAAATAAAATACTATAAAAACAAACAACCTAGTATTTAATACTATTAAGTATTAAATTTCTATTTAGAATTAAGTAAAAAAATAAACACCATCAAAGTCTCTAAACTAGTAACTAGCTGCATTGGCCCAGTAACCTTCGTTAACGTCGATTCGTGTAACCAAGCCCTTCTTTTTGTTGTGTCTTTCTTTCTCAAGCGCTTGCAGTTCATTGATTCTGAGAGCTACCCGAGTTGCAAAGATATCATGAGCTTTAGGGGATCATTTCTTCGCTCTTGAAAAGCTATTTGTTGGAAAATTGGTGAATGAAAAAAAAAAAAAAAAAAAAAAGACACAACCTTTGGAGGGGACACAACACTTGGTTTGTAAGGATATAAATAGGATATTGCCCTCTTTATATCATTTTTAGAGTTGTATCCTGAAAGACAGACACCATTTTTACTGTTGCAATCAAGAACAGGGTGCCAAAATTCTGTCTTTAGGACATTGCAATTTGCAAGCCTCTAAACAAACAAATCCATTTTACTTCCAATTGATTTTTTTGTTTCTTCCTTTGAATTACTGCAGGTTTATTCCATCATCACCCCAACAATCTAAAGACAGAATTTTGTTTAGTGATCATGGAACAAACATTCAAGTCAGACTCTGCCTTACCAAACACTGAAGTTCCTGTTCCTATTAAAGTAGGAACACACCATGAAAAACCAGAGAAATTCAATGGAGATGACTTTAAAAGGTGGCAACAAAAGATGCTCCTTTATCTTACCACCCTCAACCTTGTTCATGTCCTGAATGAGGAATGCCCCAAAGCACCAAAACAACCAACAAAGGAGACATTCAATGCTATAGAGGCCTGGAAGCATTCAGACTTCTTATGCAGAAACTACATTCTCAATGGCCTGGTTGACTCCCTCTACAATGTCTACTCTTCATTCACTACAGCAAAAGGATTGTGGGAGGCACTTGAGAAGAAGTACAAGACTGAAGATGCTGGAACAAAGAAATTCATTGTTGGTAAATTTTTAGATTTCAAAATGATTGATTCTATTACTGTTATTAATCAAGTTGAAGAACTTCAAATCCTCATTAATAAAATCCATGCTGAGGGAATGATGATCAATGAAGCATTTCAAGTTGCTTCCATCATTGAAAAGTTGCCTCCTTCATGGAAGGACTTTAAGAACTATCTGAAACATAAACGCAAGGAATTGTCGATGGAAGATTTGATAGTAAGGCTTAGGATTGAAGAAGACAACAGAAAGAATGACAAATCTGTTGACAAGTCATTCATGGAAGCCAAGGCCCATATTGTGGAAGGAGAGTGCTCCAAGAAGAGGAAACTTCCCTTCAACAATGGAAAGAGGAAGAAACTTGCCAACAATAAGCATGATAATAAGAAGATCAAAGGGGCTTGTTGGGTTTGTGGAAAATCTGGCCATCGTGCCAAGGATTGTTGGCACAAAAATGATGAGAAGAAACCTGAAAGAAAGGAAAAAGCCAGTCAAGCAAACATGGTAGAATCTGAAAATTTTGTTGCTGTAATCCTAGAGTCGAATATTGTGATAGACTCTAAGGATTGGTGGATTGATTCTGGAGCCACTAGACACATTTGTGGTGATAGAAATTCCTTTGTGAATTTCCAGAAGATTGAAAGTGGAGAAAAACTCTACATGGGAAATGCTTCTTCATCTATGGTGGAAGGCAAGGGTGATGTGGTTCTGAATCTCACTTCAGGGAAGAAACTCACCTTGATGGATGTCCTCTTTGTACCTGAAATTAGGAAAAATCTTGTGTCTGCTTCTCTTCTTAGTAAGAAGGGATTTAAACTTGTATTTGAGAGTGACAAATTTGTGTTAACTAAGGGTGGAACCTTTGTGGGAAAGGGATACATGAGTGAGGGCTTGTTCAAACTCAATGTATTCAATGACAATGTAATTGCTTCAACTATCAATAAAAGTTTTATGTCTTCTACTTACATTGTTGAGTCTTGTGAATTATGGCATTCTCGGTTGGGACATGTTAATTATCGTTCCATGTATAAGATGGCAAACTTAGGTTTATTGCCTAAATTTGATATTAATAAAACACATAAGTGTGAAATATGTGTTGAATCAAAGTTTGTAAGAAAGCCATTTAAATCAATTGAAAGATCTAGTGAACTACTTGAATTAGTTCATAGTGATCTTTGTGATTTGAAAATGACTCCAACTAGAGGTGGGAGAAAATATTTTATAACTTTTATTGATGACTATAGTAGATTTTGTTATGTTTATTTGTTACATAACAAAGATGAAACCATTGATGTCTTTAAGACATACAAGAATGAGGTTGAAAATCAGAAGAATAAGACTTTGAAAATGCTAAGGTCTGATAGAGGAGGAGAGTATGAGTCTACAACTCTCTCTGAATTTTGTGCATTACATGGTATAGTGCATCAAACTACAGCACCATATACACCACAACAAAACGGTATTGCTGAAAGAAAGAACCGAACACTTAAGGACATGGTTAATTCTATGTTAAATAGTTCGGGGTTACCGCACTACATGTGGGGGGAAGCACTGCTTACAGCTAATACCATTTTAAATAGAATACCTCATAAGAAAACATCAAAGTCTCCTTATGAATTGTGGAAAGGAAAACTACCTTCCTATAAAAAGCTGAAAGTGTGGGGGTGTCTTGCAAAGGTGCAAGTTCCGTTGCCTAAACGGACAAAACTCGGACCAAAGACAATTGATTGTGTCTTCATTGGATATGCTTCAAATAGTTCAGCATATCGATTCCTAGTGATCAAATCTGAAGTTCCTGATATTAATAATAATATCATTATGGAATCCATAGATGCTGAATTCTTTGAAGAGATATTTCCCTTCAAAGAAAGACATAATGAAATCATCAAAAGAAAAATTGATGATAGCTTGCCTAGAACTCAACATGAACAAATGGATGATATTGAACCTAGGAGAAGCAAAAGAGCTAGAACTAGCACGTCTTTTGGACCTGATTTTATCACCTTCTTAACAGAAGTGGAACCTCAAACATATAAAGAAGCTATGTCAACACCAGAAGCTCCTTATTGGCAAGAAGCAGTAAATGATGAAATAAATTCCATTATGCAAAATCATACTTGGGAATTGGTTAATCTTCCTCCAGGAAATAAACCAATTGGTTGCAAATGGATATTTAAAAGAAAGCTACGAATTGATGGTACTATTGACAAGTACAAAGCTCGTTTAGTAGCTAAAGGATATCGACAAAAGGAGGGTTTAGATTTCTTTGACACTTACTCTCCTGTAACAAGAATTACATCCATTAGGATGTTAATTGCTATAGCTGCCATCCATAATTTTGAAATTCATCAAATGGATGTCAAAACAGCCTTTCTAAATGGAGATTTAGATGAAGAAATTTATATGAAACAACCAGAAGGGTTTGTGGTAAAGGGACAAGAAAAGAAAGTTTGTAGACTTATCAAGTCCCTTTATGGGTTAAAGCAAGCACCCAAACAATGGCATGAAAAATTTGATCACACCATGTTAGCTAATGGTTTCAAGATAAATGAGTGTGACAAATGTGTGTATGTTAAGAGCACTAATGACTCACATGTCATAGTATGTCTATATGTAGATGACATGCTCATAATGGGAACAAACAAGAACATTATAAATTCTACCAAGAAAATGTTAAGATCAAAATTTGACATGAAAGACTTAGGTCTTGCTGATGTAATTCTTGGTATTAGAGTTAAGAAAAATCATGAAGGATATGTTCTTACCCAATCCCATTATGTAGAAAGTGTGCTTAAAAGATTTGGTCATTATGATAGCAAACCATGTGCTACACCTTTTGATCCAAACTATAAATTGAAAAAGAATATGGGTGATAGTGTATCACAACTAGAGTATTCTAGGGTGATTGGAAGTCTTATGTACATTACAAATTGTACTAGACCTGATATTGCCTATTCTGTAAATAGATTGGCAAGATACACTAATAACCCAGCCAAAGAGCATTGGTTTGCTCTTGTTAGGGTATTAAGATACCTTAAGCATACCATTGAGTATGGATTGCATTACACAAGGTATCCATCTGTTATTGAAGGATTTAGTGATGCTAATTGGATTTCTGACAATTTGGAATCTAAATCAACAAGTGGATATATATTCACTTTAGGTGGAGCAACAATATCATGGAAGTCTTCCAAACAAACGTGTATAGCACGATCGACCATGGAATCAGAGTTCATAGCCTTAGATAAGGCGGGAGAAGAAGCTGAATGGCTTCGAAATTTTCTAGAAGACATTCCAATGTGGCCAAAGCCTATAACGGCCATATGTATTCATTGTGATAGCCAAGCAGCATTAGCAAGGGCTAAAAATGCCGTTTATAATGGTAAATCAAGGCATATAAGACGTAGGCATAATACAATCAAACAGTTGCTCTCAAATGGAGTGATCACTACCGACTTTGTGAAGTCAAAAGATAATATAGCAGATCCACTTACAAAGGGACTGTCTAGAGAGCAAGTTGTAGTTACTACAAGAGGAATGGGTTTAAAGCCTATAAAATGATCGACTCAGGTGGAAACCTAACCTAGTTGACTGGAGATCCCAAGATTTAGGTTCAATAGGCCAACTAGCAAAAGTTGATCATGCTAGAAAAACACACTATTCTCATTCCTATATATGTAACTAAGTGTGTTGTCTGTGGAAGGTTAGGGTATGTTATACATTTAATGACATCGGTATCTTGTACTAAGAGAAATATAGCAGAATACTTTTAACTGATGTCACCTATATGAGGGTAGAAGTGGGGTCGCTTCTATGAGAATGTGAAGGCTTCATTCTCTAAAGGTCTCATGAAGTCAGGATCTGTTCAGGACCAAAATGAACACAACCGTATAAACCAAAATGTGTTTAGATGAGTTATGTGTGATATCCATTGTCTTGACTGCTACTAAGGCGGACAAGTTCAAGACTTAAGTTCACTTTGTCGCCTAGCAAATCCGATGAATATTCACTAAGGTAGGTTCAAGTCCAAAAGACACCTTATCTGATGCATTATCATCTATCTCTCCAATAATGTTCTAAATTCTTTCATTCATGTGGGGGAATGTTGGAAAATTGGTGAATGAAAAAAAAAAAAAAAAAAAAACACAACCTTTGGAGGGGACACAACACTTGGTTTGTAAGGATATAAATAGGAGATTGCCCTCTTTATATCATTTTTAGAGTTGTATCCTGAAAGACAGACACCATTTTTACTGTTGCAATCAAGAACAGGGTGCCAAAATTCTGTCTTTAGGACATTGCAATTTGCAAGCCTCTAAACAAACAAATCCATTTTACTTCCAATTGATTTTTTTGTTTCTTCCTTTGAATTACTGCAGGTTTATTCCATCATCACCCCAACACTATTTACGCTGTCAAAAGCTTTTCACTACTATACTTCAACCTCCTCCATTCAAATGTTTCTTAAAATGGCTTGTGGATTCAATGAATATGAGTGCAAAGGATTAGTGGTTTGGAGGCTGTAAAATTTTAAAGCAGCCCAGACCAAGATCCAACAACATTCATTTTGATTGGGCTCATGGCTCAGCCCATGCTCACCTTACCATACTAAAAAATCATACTTTTGGGATTAAGAGAAATTTTAAATAAACACTCTATAAAGTCATTAAGTGTACTTGTGATGTTGGATTGCAACTTGGTCTTATACTCTCGTGTAGTCCTAATTTTTTTAAGAAACCATTGTTCGGTGTGGAGTTTTTTCGGGTGGGTTTTAGTTGGGGCTTTGAAATGGTAATCATTGCAGTTTGAATCCTCCACGCTAAAGTTACCAACCTAACAACCCAGAAATTTTAATCATGACATCTACAAATAGAGTGAGATGCTCGATCTCATGGTATAATAGATTAATTTCACTTGAATTTTAATATAAATATACCAATTTATCTTCTTTTTTTTTTTATCAAATTTCACCCTATAACAATTCAAAACTATTAAAAAAATAAATATAAAATAATATAATAAAAATAATCAAGTAAACACCAGACAAAATAACAAAAATAATGAAAGAGATTCATAAAAATAATCAATAACATGTACAAAATCAAACACGTAAACATTAAAAATCACTCCTATCAATATTTTTATAAATAAAAAATAATTAAATATTCATAATATTTAATTATTTTAATTTAAAAAAATAATATTTATTTTTACTTTTGAAATATTTATTATTATTTTTTTTGTATAATTGTTATACACTCTTATATGAATTTTTAAAAATAATAAAACATAAAATTTGCATTGCTAAATTATCAAATATTAGGTATATTCGATCTATAAATTTTTGAGAAAGTTATGTTTTGATAAGCCCATTAACAAATAATAACGTTTTTTGAAATCTAACTTTAATATTTTTTCAAATAGTGGGCATATCTTGAATGATGAAAAATTGGATTCAATTATTCCCAAATGCCCATCAAAACATAACTTTTCCTAAATTTTATTCTTGTTTTGTTAATTTAAAAAAAAAAATTAAAACCTTGCGTGTTAAGATGGTGGAGGTACAGGGGAGAAAAGACAGCTACCTACAATATGATATGAGTCAGATGACACATCTTTATAAAAAATATATTTTATCTATATAATAATAATAATAATAATAGTAACTAAATAAATAAATATATATATATATATATATTTTTTTTTTTTGTTAAAAATTTAACCTATAACATATTTTAGAAGAAATTAGAAGAATGATTTAAAAATATTAGTTTAATTTTTCAAATTAGAGGTAATCTCAAAGCATAATAATGCCAATAATATAAAATAATTTTTTAAATAAAATCATTAGAAAAAATACTTGAAAATTTTCATTTTTATTGGTCCACAAAGGACGAGGAGATGGATAAGAATTGAAGACTTCCGCCATCATGAAAGTTGAAATGAATGATAGAAATAGAAAACGACAAAAGTTCTCAGCAGACAAGGCAAAAAGTTATTTTGTTGACCTTGATTACCCACCTCCCTTCCCTGAGAAATTTATTCCTTCCTCCCTCAACCCTAGTTTTATTATTCCTTCCTCATCCATTGAGATTGCAATCTTTCTTTCTTCTCCTTCTTCTTCGATGGAATCCTTTTCAGAGACTGAGAAATCGATTGAAGATTTGGCAGTGGCTTCCACAAGCACTCAAATGGTTTGTTATTCTTCTACTTCTAATCCCAGATGGAGTCACGACGTGTTCTTGAGTTTTAGAGGTGCAGACACGCGCTACAATTTCACTAATCACCTGTATACTTCTTTGGTTGAAAGAGGCATCAACACTTTCAAAGATGATGATAATCTTATTCGGAGAGGAGAAGAAATTACACCCAAGCTTCTAAAGGCTGTTAAAGAATCGAGATCTTCCATTGTTGTTTTCTCAGAAACCTATGCTGATTCAAGGTGGTGTTTGGACGAGCTCGCAACGATTATGGAGTGCAGAAGAGAATTTGGACAATTAGTTTTTCCAATTTTCTACCGTGTGGATCCATCAGATGTGCGTAAACAATCGGGGAGTTTTGAAGAAGCGTTCGCCAATTATGAAGAAAATTGGAAGGATAAGTTAGAAAGGTGGAGGGCCGCCTTGACTGAAGCAGCCAATCTTTCCGGAGGGCATCTCCTACAGGGGTAACTTTAATAACTTCTTTTCAGTTCTTTATTTATTTATTTTTCGTACTTGAATTTGAATCTTATAATTATAATCATGAACAAATAAAATGTCTCTCAAAAAAAAATGTAGCAATTGATGATAATTTCAACTGTAATGTTAGCTCATAACTTTATGATCAATCAATGACTGGCCGACGAGTATTCTCTAAGTTTTAGAAATTGAGCCTTACGGCTACACAAACACATGGAAGACTAACTTTTGGGAATTCTCATGGGTTTGATTCAGCTACTCGTATATTTCCCAAATTTTAGGTAAAAAAAGATTAGTTATAAGCTTATAATGATAAAGAAATTCATTTGATTCCAAATATAAACATTTCATAAATAAAAAATTGAAAAGAAAATTATCAATAAGTATGCTAGTTAGGCTTAAACATGAGTTCTTCTTCTTGCACTTTGTGTTTTTTTTTCCTGAATGTTTGTTACACTGTTTCATGACTTGCTAAATTGGTATTTACATGAATAGTGAATTTGCAACTACAGCATAAGTTAAAAAATGATCAGTATAAGTTAAAATCAATTTCTACAAAGTTAAAACACATTGTTTCTTTTTTCTTTTTTATAAATTTATTTCAACATTTGTGGTAATGAATGAAGTTATTAATAAATTTGGTATGAAATCTGTATTCTATTTCTCCAATTGGAAACGCCTATCCTTACAATTGATGTACTCTTATCCCTTTTGGCAAAATGGGGATATCACCGGTTTCACTTACATAACAATTGGAAAGTGAATAGAGTGTAGAGACAAATAAAATTGAAAGCGCATCATGAGCAACTTGTTAGTTTGTAAAATAAACAATGAAATAGAGTCAGTTGTAACAAGTAGTGTTCTCATTAACAAATAAAAGGGTAGCAGTATTCTAGAGAGGTAAACTTTAGTAAGAACCTTCCAAACAATTGAATAGCAAAGCTAACATAAATCATATATTATTCTCTCTTTTTTTTTTTTTCCACCTTTTTGCTTTCTCATGTATATGCAGTCTGACATTAATGGAATGGTACTTAGATATGTAAATTTAATGAATATGGTTTGATCTATTTACATTCTATATGCCCCTGATTCAGTTGTATAGATAAGATTAAACATATGAAATTTACTTCATATTTATTTATTTTTTTTGCAACTTATTATAGCTCACCACATGTTTTATTTTGTTTTATAATTGGTAGGTATGAGTCGAAGCGTATTAAGGAAATTATTGACCGCATCGTCAAAAGATTGAATCCTAAACTTTTACCTGTTGAGGAGCACATAGTTGGAATGGATTTTCGTTTGAATGAACTAAAATCATTGCTAAACGTTCATTTAGATGACATTCGCATGGTTGGGATTTATGGACCTAGTGGAATTGGCAAAACTACCACTGCCAAGATGGTATATAATGATATTCTTTGTCAATTCAATGGTGGTATTTTTCTTGAAGATGTCAAAAGTAGATCTGGATTTCAATTAGTACAAGAACTTCTTCGTGGTATTTTGGCGGGGAAAAATGTAGAATTAAATAGCATTAATGATGGAATCAATATGATAAAGGGTAGACTTGGCTCAAAAAAGGTTTTTGTAGTTATTGATGATGTAGATGATTCGAAACAAGTAAAATCATTGGTTAAAAGTTGTAAATGGTTTGGCCGGGGAAGTAGAATCATCTTAACCACTAAAAACAAACATTTGCTAGATGTGTATGGAGTGGATGAATCATATGAGGCTAAGGTGTTATGCAATGAAGAAGCTATTCAACTCTTTAGTTGGCATGCTTTTAAACAAAACACACCTAAAGAAGATTATGTAGACATGTCAAACCGCATGGTAAATTATGTGCAACGTTTTCCCTTAGCTATTAAAGTTCTGGGTTCTTTCCTTTATGGCATGACAATAGATGAATGGAAAAGTACATTGGGTAAATTGACCAAAGAAGGCCAAGAAATTGACAATGTGCTTGAGATAAGTTATGATGGACTTGATGATAACGAAAAAGAAATATTGCTTGATATCGCATGCTTTTATAAAGGGGAGGACAAAGATTTTGCGTTAAGAATATTAAAGAGTTGCAGTTTCTACGCGGAGATCGGAGTGAGAGTTCTTTGCGATCGGTGTCTCATATCCATTTCAAACAACATGATGAGCATGCATGATTTGATACAACAAATGGGTTGGACAGTCGTTCGTGGAAAATCTCGTGAAGACCCTAGCAAATGGAGCAGATTGTGGGATCCAGATAACATTCGTCATGCATTTTTGGGAGAAAAGGTAAGAATCAAATTTATGAATTTAATTATTTAAGCTATAGTGGAAGATATATATATGGGCTTCAATAATAATACTTTTTGTTGTCTAAGAAGTCACATGTTTGTGTAACTTTAGTTAGGATTTACATGTCTTTTGCTTTCCTTATTCCTTATTCTTGTTTTTCAGGGAAGCAAAAATGTTGAAGTCATATCATGTGATTTGTCTAGGTCCAAAGAAATACAATGGAATACAAAAGTTTTTACAAAGATGAAGAAACTTAGATTGCTTAAACTCCATTGGAGTGATCATTGTGGTAAAGTGGTGCTTCCACCTAACTTTGAGTTTCCTTCTCAAGAGTTAAGATATCTTCATTGGGAAGGATACCCTTTGAAAACATTGCCATCAAATTTTCATGGAGAGAATCTCGTTGAACTTCACTTGAGAAAGAGCAACATAAAACAACTTTGGAAAAGGAGTAAGGTATCATTATGATTTAGTTTTATTTTTATTTTTGCTTTACATTAGTTTGAAAATTGATGAAAAATTATTTATTCAAAAAAAAAAACTTCCTTTTGTTACAGGGTCTTGAAAAGTTAAAAGTCATTGATTTAAGCTACTCAAAACAGCTCACCAAAGGGCCAAAATTCTTAGGCATGCCAAATGTGGAGAGACTGAATCTTGAAGGTTGTACAAGTTTGTGCAAACTTCATTCATCTATTGGTGCCCTCAACAAGCTAACTTACTTGAATTTAG
Organism: Vitis rotundifolia; assembly: GCA_030254885.1. NCBI lineage: Eukaryota > Viridiplantae > Streptophyta > Magnoliopsida > Vitales > Vitaceae > Vitis > Vitis rotundifolia. The sequence goes on along the minus strand of CM058168.1, from coordinate 30,274,136 downwards.
GAGGATGTGAAAAGCTCCAAAGTTTGCCAAGTAGCATGAAGTTTGAATCTCTTGAAGTTCTTCATCTCAATGGTTGTCGAAACTTTACGAATTTTCTTGAGGTCCATGAGAATATGGAACAATTGAAGGAGCTTTATTTAGACAAGAGTGGGATTGAAGAACTACCAAGCAGCATTGGGTCATTGACATCTCTTGAAATTCTTGATCTCTCAGAGTGTTCAAACTTCAAGAAATTTCCTGAGATCCATGGGAATATGAAAATTTTGAGGGAGCTTCGTTTAAATGGAACTGAAATTAAAGAACTACCAAGCAGCATTGGGGACTTGACATCTCTTGAAATTCTTAAGCTCTCGAAGTGTTCAAACTTCGAAGAACTACCAAGCAGCATTGGGTCATTGACATCTCTTGAAATTCTTGATCTCTGGGGGTGTTCAAACTTCAAGAAATTTCCTGAGATCCATGGGAATATGAAAATTTTGAGGAAGCTTCATTTAAATGGAACTAAAATTAAAGAACTACCAAGCAGCATTGGGGACTTGACATCTCTTAAAATTCTTGGTCTCTCAGAGTGTTCAAACTTGGAAGAACTACCAAGCAACATTGGGTCATTGACATCTCTTGAAATTCTTGATCTCTCAGAGTGTTCAAACTTGGAAGAACTACCAAGCAGCATTGGGTCATTGACATCTCTTAAAATTCTTGATCTCTCAGAGTGTTCAAACTTCAAAGAACTACCAAGCAGCATTGGGTCATTGACATCTCTTAAAATTCTTGATCTCTCAGAGTGTTCAAACTTCAAGAAATTTCCTGAGATCCATGGGAATATGAAAATTTTGAGGGAGCTTCGTTTAAATGGAACTAAAATTATAGAACTACCAAGCAGCATTGAGGACTTGACATCTCTTAAAATTCTTGGTCTCTCAGAGTGTTCAAACTTGGAAGAACTACCAAGCAACATTGGGTCATTGACATCTCTTGAAATTCTTGATCTCTCAGAGTGTTCAAACTTGGAAGAACTACCAAGCAGCATTGGGTCATTGACATCTCTTAAAATTCTTGATCTCTCAGAGTGTTCAAACTTCAAAGAACTACCAAGCAGCATTGGGTCATTGACATCTCTTAAAATTCTTGATCTCTCAGAGTGTTCAAACTTCAAGAAATTTCCTGAGATCCATGGGAATATGAAAATTTTGAGGGAGCTTCGTTTAAATGGAACTAAAATTATAGAACTACCAAGCAGCATTGGGTCATTGACATCTCTTAAAATTCTTGATCTCTCAGAGTGTTCAAACTTCAAGAAATTTCCTGAGATCCATGGGAATATGAAAATTTTGAGGGAGCTTCGTTTAAATGGAACTAAAATTATAGAACTACCAAGCAGCATTGCGGACTTGACATCTCTTAAAATTCTTGGTCTCTCAGAGTGTTCAAACTTCAGAAAACTACCAAGCAGCATTGGGTCATTGACATCTCTTGAAATTCTTGATCTCTCAGAGTGTTCAAACTTCGAAGAACTACCAAGCAGCATTGGGTCATTGACATCTCTTGAAATTCTTGATCTCTCAGAGTGTTCAAACTTCGAAGAACTACCAAGCAGCATTGGTAATTTGACATGTCTTACTACTCTTGTTGTTCGTAACTGTTCAAAGCTCCACAGCTTGCCCGACAATCTTCGAAGCCTACAATGTTGCTTGACAACACTGGATCTAGGTGGTTGCAATTTGATGGGAGGAGGAATTCCTAGGGACATATGGTGCCTATCCTCACTGGAATTTTTAGATGTGAGTAAAAACCATATTCGTTGCATACCTGTTGGCATCATTCAACTTTTGAAGCTGACAACCCTTCGCATGAATCACTGCCTAATGCTTGAAGAAATTCCAGAGCTTCCATCGAGTCTAAGAAGGATAGAGGCACACGGTTGTCAACACCTGGAAACTTTATCAAGTCCAATACATGTACTTTGGTCTTCTCTCCTCAACTGCTTCAAATCACTAATTCAGGTTTGAATTCTACATGCTGCTTTTGTGTACGATTTATGACTCGAGATAGAGTTGTTCCCAATGGACTTGTATGATTTAGGAGGTGTTAATAATTTAATTCTACATGCCACTGATTGTTTTTGTTCTTTTCTTTATGTTAATAGGCACATGATTCACATGATATTTTGGTGCAGAATGAGGAAGAGGATTCATATAGGCAACAGGACATTGATCTTGCTTTGCCAACAAGTAGTGGAAATTTAGATGAGGAAGAGGATTTATATGGTGGAAATTCAGATGAGGAAGATGGTCCATTGGGAGAAATTGATGTTTTTCCATTGGGAGAAATTGATGTTTTTATTCCAGGAAGTAGCGGAATACCAGAGTGGGTAAGTCATCAGAATAAGGGATGTGAAGTAAGAATAGAGCTGCCAATGAATTGGTATGAAGATAACAACTTCTTGGGATTTGCTTTATTCTTCCATCTTCTTCCACTTGATGATGATGATGATGAATTGGTGAATAGATATATCATTACTCAAAAATGTAAATTGATAATATCCCATGACGATCAATCTGAAATGGTGGCTAGTAGTATATTCCTTGATTCCTTTTGTGAAGCCTACTGGATTAGTTCCAATTGTGTGTCATCAGATCCAGCATTGAGGGTCACCTATGTCCCTCATATTGCCATTCCAGATCATTATCGATCCAGTTGGTGGAAGAACTTTAAGGCTCACCTTGACACTCCTTTTGTCTCTTGTCAATGTGGGAAAAACAGAGCCTTTAAAGTGGAAGGTTGTGGGATACATCTTATATGCGCCCAAGACCATCGTCAACAGAAACCTCAGCTAGTGAGAGAAAAGGCTAGTTCAAGCCATCATGATACAGAGGATCACCCGCAACATAAAAGATCAAAACATCTCTAGTTTCTTCTCCCTCCATCAAGGTAGGTCTTCTCTCTTTTTCATTTAGTTATTTCAAACCATTCTAAAAATTTATTAGTTATTCTGTAACAAAAAATTTGTACATTATTAAAAGTTTTTAGTAAGAGTTATTTTATTTTTTGAAAATATTGTTTGAACTTTTGTTAATTTGTAAATAAAATTTAACTTTTTTTTCAATCTATTTTTGTTGTTTAATTTGATACACACACACACACACACATATATACATATATATATATATATATATATATATATATATATATATATATATATATATATATATATATATATATATATTTCTGAACTAATATCAATAATTGTTTGTTTTATTAAATGATACTAGAGCAATTCATGAAATATAAAAATTTATGTGTGTTTATTATAATTCATAATTTTTGTAATTTGACCCTTAAACGACATTTTCTGAATTTGATACTCCTTAGGGCTATAACTTTGAAGCCTCTATAAAAGATCCTTAGAAACATGTAACTTATATACTTTTCATCTGATATCCATATTTTTTATTTCATCATTACATTAGAATAAAATTTTTGAGATTATATTTGTTATTTAAATTGCATTTGATTGTGATTTTAGAAAATGTTTTTAACTTTTGTAATACTTGGATGATATAAATTTTTAAGTGTTAAAAAGGTTAAAAACATTTCTTAAAATCATTACCAAACAAATTCTTACTCATTATAATAGAATAAAAAATTCTCATGTAGAAAGGACTCAAACCAGAAAAGAGAGACATTTCTAGTTCTCAACTCTAACCTTTTGTTAGCCTCCACCAAGTTATATCTTTTTTTTTTTTTTTTTTTTTTTTTTTTTTTTATTGAAGGTTAAATATTTACTTGAATTAGTGGAAAAAATTATCTAAACAATTTTAAAAATGATTACATGAAGAATATGGAGTTTAACACGATAATAGATAAGTCAAGTCATTTAAATACTTTTGTTTTCAATTACCCAAAATTTTAAGGAATTTGGAGGTCTCAGATCCTTGGTTCTATCTAAAGTTTGAATGAATTTTTTTTCTTTGTAAATATCTTTGGACCTATGCCAAGTTTTATCTTCGGAATAAATTGTTGAATTTAGAAAGAAAAAACCATATTCCAATTGTTGGTGTCACATTCATTCATTTGGTAAGGCCAAAATTTTTATTTGAATTAATAAATTTTTTATTTAGACCTTCACAATTATTATATATATATTTTTAAATTGCATAATTATCTTATAAATTGAGTTGGTTGAAGCATAAACGAATACTTATTTTGTTTTTGCTTTTACTTTGCTTCATTTATAAAGATGATGGGAATGCTCACAGAAGCATACTGAACCAGTGAACAGGATCTACTGGAATTGCAAGTGGTAGCAGAGATGTGGTTGTAGAGATGTCACTAATGAACAAGGATGAGAATACGACAAAAAGGCTCACAATTCGAACTGTTGATTTTAATTTGTATGCTTTTACTTTGCTTCATTTCTGAAGATTCGGGAATAAATTCATATGATACGCTTATAAAAACTTAAATGAACCAGTGAACAAGACCTACTGGAGTTGGAAGTGGTTGCAGAGATGTGATGGTAGAGATGTCAGCAATGAGCAAGAATGTGAAGAAGAATGAAAAATACGATCAAAAGGGCTTATCATCAGAATTGTTGATTTTAATTTGTATGTTTTTTAGTATGGATAATTTTATTAATTTGAAATTATTTGCAAGTTCTTTCAAGAATGATTGGCACGTGGATTAATTATCCTAAATTCTCCATTAAGATCATATGATAAAATGACCGAAGTAGCCTAAAAACTTTATTATATATGGTTTAATTGCATTAAAATATTTTAGATGTAGTCTAGATTTAACTATAAATGTGCTCAATTATAATCCAAATACCATGGAAAAATTTTAACATAAGCCCGGCTAGTAGCATTAAATCTTATCATTGAAAATCATTGTTCAATTCAAACATAGGTTGTGTTCGATGAAATTGAAAATTAAGTATTAAAAAAAATCATTGTGTTGAATTATAAGTGAGGAAATTACAAGTACTTAATTATAAGAAGAGAAAAGTGTTCAGTGTTATTTTAGATCATACTTATTATATGATATTTTTTAACCATTATTTATTTAAAAATATAAATATTTAGAAAATTTTTAAATGCTTATTTTTCACTAAAGGACAATATGGTATTAAGTAATGTATGACAAGAAAATCATAGAAAATTAATTATATGTTATATGACCAATTTTTTTAAAGCTTAAACTTGTAGGATTTAAGTTCAAAACGTATATCATGCACCTTATCACCCTCTCACACATGCAATCTTATATCAGTACATGGAGAAATAGACTCATAATCAAACAACCACAATCAATATCTTTTGAGCTTACTTACTTAATAAATTGAGGATATAAATATATGATAGTGAGGTTCGAACACATAACCTTTCTATTGTTAAGATGTAACAATGTCGTTCTTAAGCCTAGTGGATAGATCATTCAAATGATGACAATCGAATGCTATAAAAGGTTTAATATACCCTTATTGAACACCAATTGATTTTTAAATGAGATGATCAAAGTTTAATCTAACAATTAATATTAGAGTCATTGTCATAAACAAGCAACACGGTATTATTGTAAGAAAAGGGTTTTATCCCAAGCTTCACAAGCAACATTGCTTCAAAAGAGCCCACCCTGTCCTTTTTGATAAGCTCCATATGAGTGATAATTTCAAACACTACCCTTATTAATCCTGGTAGGATTATTAAGCACCTAGAAAAAAGAAGCCTGAGAAGGCTCGTGTCCTATGTTATCATGTGGGACAATGACATCAATAAGAGCAACTAATCTAACATGAACCTCTTTGCTAACCTCTTTCAAATAACCTTTGTGAAAACTTGACCTACATTACCCATTATAAGAGGAATAAGATGAAGAAAACATTGTTCCTAGTCTTCTCAGCAAAAAATCCAATGAAGTGTTTCATCATGGTATTTTTACCCATCAGAGCTAGAGAATACCTTTGTAGACTCTTCATTGGACAATTGATGTTTACTAAGAGTAGGTTAAGCCTTTTATAACATTTAACCACTGTCATTTAGGTAACATATCTACCGGGCTTAAGAGCAATACTGTTGCATCCCAATAATCCCTTTCCCAACATGATGTTTTATGGCTCAATCCAAGAATTGGTATCAAAGTCAAGGTCATAGGTTTGAGTTATGGGAGCATCATGTTTGGGGGGGATTATTGGGATGTAACAATGTCACTCTTTAATTTGATGAATTGATCACTCAAATGGTAGTAGGGTCAAATGTCATAAAAGCTTAGCTTACCCTTATTGAATACTAATTGCAATTCAATTGAGTCTAAATATTTTCATGAACTTTAAGTTTCACATCCTTCTTTCAACTTAAAAAGATCTCATTTCATTAAAAATGAGATTACCCTAAATCTAATTCTTTCTAAAATTGCTCTAAGATGAACACAAGTTATTTGAGGTTCTAGGCCTCAAACTAGGTCTTTTTATGCACTTTACAATGCAACTGGTTGATATAAGGAGGAACCAGTTGATCAAGTTGGACTCAATCGGTCGAGGTACACTTTGCACACACTCTCTCTTCTAATAGCATATGTTATGTCGGTTGAGGACTAGTTGAAGTAATGGCTCAATCAATTGAGGGTTTAAACCCCAAAAGTAATTGAATAGTGCATTAAAAACACAATAACTAGTGAGCCGGTCAAGTCCTCTTTAAGAGGGGGTTTTTGAGTTAGAAACTTAAAAATTGAAGTGTTTAAGAGCGCTTATTGACATGAGACTAATCACATTCAATTGAAAAACCATCTTTCTTCTTATTCAAAGCTTTTTCAAGTGCATTCAATTCCAAACTTGCTATTTCTCTCTAGTGCACCTTCAAGTCCTTTTTAACCATACATTTGTACTGAGAGCCTTAGTTCTTATTAGGATTGGAGTTCATAAATTCACCCTCATTTATTATTGTGAGAAAAGTTTTTCAAGTGAAATAGATCACTTGAAATGTTTGTAAAGGGCTGTTGGAACCTTGAAATCCAACTCATTAAAGGTTTGTGGTTCAAGCTTTGGAGCTAGTGAAACCTTCATTAGTTAAGAGCAAAAATAGTAGATGTAGGCAGTTTGTCGAACCACTTTAAAAGAGTTTGCATTTTCCTCTTTCAGTCTTTTATTCTAATATCTTCTTAATCTTGTCCTCTTCATATCTTACTTAAAATCAATTTTTCTTAAAAATCCAATTCACCCCCTCCTTTTTTGGGTGCATGATTAAGTTGAATTAACTTGTTTTCACATCATCATACATTATTTTCAATGGTACTATAACGATAAAATTGATTATAATAATTTTTTTTTTTTTGTTAATTTGTGTATTATAGGCCATGTTTGATAACTATTCTAAATAACAAGTTTTTTTTTTTTTTTTCTTTTTGAGAATAAAATATATAAAAACATATTTGGTCATTTACCATTTCTAAAACAGGTTTCTAAGAATTATTCTAGAAATAGGGTGGTGTATGAAAACACATTTGAATTGTTGTTAATTTTTTAAAAAATAATTATATAAATATGAAGAATAATTGAAAATACATTATTATAAATAAAGATAAAAGTCATTTTTAAGAAATATTTAAAAACATAGAAAATATGTTAGGAATATTCCAAATTTTCAAATGAAATTTTGTCTTAGAAAACGACGCAGAAGTATTTTCCAAAAATCAATATTCTTAGAACTGTTATAAAAATTGCAAGTCGGCTTCCTACTTTTCATTTTAAATTTATTAGTCTCACTTAATACCGCAAACATCGCTGACCCTACATGGTTTGCCTCTCACATGCGCAAAGCCACATGGGTGTCATCATTCATGAAAGTTGAACCCCTGCCATCATTCAAGACAGTTGAACCCCAACAAAAAAATAAAATAAAATAAAATAAAATAAAATAAAAAATAAAAATCGAGCATGCGCGGGAATCATGGACTCTCGGGCAGAGCAAAAGCAACCAGCGCAAAAGGCTTTTTGGGATTCAACCCTTCACACTAACATTCGAATATTTGTACCAACTAATCAATAAAAAAATATGGCATGTAGATGGTAATATGTGAATGTTTTGAATTTAATAATTTACTTTCTATCTTAGTTGGTTCTACTTTTTCTTATATAGCATATTAAATATACATCGACATATATTTAAGCGGCCAATCAAATTTGAAATCGTTCCACTAGAAGCATATAATTTTTTTTTTATATAATTTAAGTGATATAAATAACCTTTTGATTTCCAACATTCCTCCCTAAGCACGAATTTGTTTAAAACTTTTATAATATGTACACGTCTTGGCATGTGTGTGTAAATTTTACAATTGCATGTGATTCCCACTTTCATTTCATCTTTGACAGCTAGATTTTATTTATTTATTTATTGTCCCATTCTCATTTGGATCAAGAATATTCTTGGCAGGGTAGTTTTATTAGAATATAAAGTTTTGAACTAATTTTTAAATTTAGTAGTTTCTTCCAATAAGACAAATTTATTGGACTCCACATGTTCAAGAACAAAGAACAAAGGTTAATTGAAAACAAACCTAATCAACCTCAGCCAAAAGTAATAAATAGTAATTAACTCAAACTAATAAACAAATTAAAACAACATTTGATTAACAATTTGAATGTAAACATTTTTCATCCATTTTTTAAAACTTTTATAATTAAAATAATTATAAAATAGAAATCTTCTATCAAATTTTATACATCCATTGATTAGAGGTTGTACTTATAATATTTTAAAAAAATATTATTTGAATCGTCAAAGATGATACTTTTGATAATATATATATGAAATACTAATTATTTTTATATAATTACTTAAAATTTATATTTTATAAACTTGGTTCTTGATGATTTTTTTTATATGAGTATAAGAAAACATATTTTTCCTAAGGATATTTCCTTATAATCTAATAATCCAATAAAACTTATGTCATTGTACGCAAATTGAAATTTTTACATACTATTTTAGTATATATTATTAGTATATAATGCATTTGTATCTTTGCTTTTCTATATTTATAAAATTATATTAATCAAAGCTCTTACAATTATCATCTATGGCAGACCAACTGACACCTATTTCTAATTTTCCTCAAAATTTATGTACTTTTTCTATAAAAATGTTGGATTTACAAAAACATTTTTTAATACCAAGGAAAAATATCTCTTTTTGAACCACGATTTATAAAAAATAAAATTGATCTAAAGTAATTTTAATGGGAAGAGTAGTGTGGACCCCGCATTTCGGCTCAATGCGTTCCCACTCGATGGCGAAACTCGCTTTTTATTTGGAAAAAATTCATTTTTTTTTTTATTAAGAAAAATGACTTGGAGTCGCCACTTATTTTTGTTTTATTTTTAAAGGGTAAACAAAATGAGAAAGAAAAACCCTAAGTGTGACTCCTTATTTGGAAAAGCAGGTCTGTGAAAAACCGAATCTGGGCTCGGGGGTCAGGTTACTTATCGGGAAGGTACGGTAAAAACCGTAGCACCCCTCTAAGCCCCTAAAATGGGTCTCTACTAATAAGATGAGATAAGTGTGGCAATTGATTGATTAAACACGGATACCGAATAGAGATCAAATGTATGAAAGCAAGACACGCATGATAACAAATAAATCAATAAACACAATCAGGCACGGGACGTACCTTAGTCGCAAGCCGAGCGCTATCATAAGAGACAAGGTTAGTACACAAATACAGAATAATCGCATGCAGGTCATAGAGTGGAACAAAACAATCACGTATAGCAATCGATAAAATATGGAAATGAGAAAATAAACAAATTGAATAAATAAGTGTGAGGATTAGAGATTAAATTTTAAAATCGGAATTTTGAAAATTAACTTTTGAAATAAATTAGCATTTTGAAAATTATTTGAGAGTTGGAACTATGAAAATTAAATTATGAAAATTGGAAACTTGGAAATTATTTGAAGGTAGAATTTTTGAAAATAAATAAATAAAATGATGATAATAAATAAATAAATAAACAAATGTGAAAATTGAAAATTTAGAAATTGGAAATTAAATTTGGAAATTGGAAAATTAGAATTTCGGAAATTGGGAATTAAATTTGGAAATCGAAAATTTGAAGAATTATTTAAAAATGAAATTTTAAAAATAAAATAATAATAATAACGAAAATAGTAATTATTAAATAAATAAATGTAAAAATTGAAATTTTAGAAATTGGAATGTTGAAAATTATTTGAGAGTTTGGAGCTATGAAAATTAAATTATAAAAATTGGACTATTGAAAATTATTTGAAAGTGGAATTTTTGAAAAATAAATAAATAAATAAATAAATAGGATAATAATAATAACGAAAATAAGAATTAAATAAATGAATGTGAATATTAAAAATTTTAAATTGGGAATTAAATTTGGAAGTCGGAAAATTAGAATTTCGGAAATTGAGAATTAAATTTGAAAATCGAAATTTTGAAGAATTATTTAAAAATGGAATTTTAAAAATAAAATAATAATAATAACGAAAATAGTAATTATTGAATAAATAAATGTAAAAATTGAAATTTTAGAAATTAGAAATTAAAAAATTAAAAGAATGAAATTTCGGAAACTAGAGTTTTGAATATTAAATTGAGAAAATGAAGTTTGAAAAATTAATTTTAAAAGAATTCAGAATTTTAAAAATTAAATTTAAAAATTAAATTAAGACATCAACATATGAAAGAATAAAAATAAAAAAAAGGAAAAAAAAATTTGAGATTGGTAGTGGGTTGGTCTTGTCGGTGGTGATGATGGAAATTACAACATGGAATGATGGTAGGCTTTTATGGATTAAAAAAAAAAGAGAAACATTTGACTAATGATGAAACTGGAAATTGAGACTTTTAATGGCACTCTCATTAAATGCTACTCCCAAAATCAAAGGCAAACTAAAGTTAGCATTGGTGGCGTTTTATGAGAGAGATAAGTTTCATGTTCCTGCTGCGCAGACTTGCTGGCATCCTCTCGTCTCTGCACAGCTCCGCCAAGGGCTCCAGCCGAGATCTTCTTGTCCCTTCACAAAAATACATCAGCGTGTTTTCCTCCGCCGAAAACTGTATGGACCAGCTTCTCTCGTCCAAAGAGGCGAAAATCCTTGGCTTTGACGGACGACGGCGACACTGTTTTATCAGGATCGGAAATGGAGTCGGACGATGACGAATCATGGCTTTGCAACTCGTCGGTGATCTTTTCCAGCGAGGATTCAGATGCGGCTCTCGAATCTTTGGCGTGTTCAGCCATTTTTATCGGACTGGGATCCGAAACGTAGTCCTATCGTGTCGGCGAAAACGAGAGGGGGAGTTGATATTTCAGGGACAGAAACAAGATTCCGGTGAATGAAAATGGAGTTGAGAGGGTGGCGACGATGGAAAGAGAAATGGGTTCATATTAGTGAAAAAAAAAAAACATATACAGAGTCAAAACCAAACTGCAACCCGTGTCTCTGGTGTCTCATGATGGATAAGACGAAGGCCTTTATCAGTTTCTCAAGCCGGATCCATGGAACAGAGAAAGAACCAACAGCACAAGTGTATAAACGAACACATAAAGCAACAAAGACATCCAGTAAAATGATACCCAGAATAAAAAAATATGGTTCACAATGAACGTACCTGGAGTGCTTCCTGGAGTCGGATTTGCTCCCCCTCCACTCAGCTTTTCTGCCCCGCTTCTCCCTCCAGCCTGCAGCCACCTCTCCAGATTTTTCTCCCAGAAAAATCCCCCTCCGTTCCTCTCTTCTCTCTAGATTTTTTTCTTTTCCCCGTCAGTTTTTTTTTTCTTCCTTTCTCCCCTCCAGCAAGCCATCACCAACCTCCCTGTTCATGCATCAGCAAGCATGGGCTTCCAACCGCCCACCTGCAGCCGCACGTCCATGCCTAGAGAAGGGATCCATAAGTCAGCAGCTGGGGGTCCCCTACCCCCTCTGAGAAGTCTTTAAAAAAAACCCCTCCTCCGGGCCCTTGCCACCTAAAAGGGGGTCTTCAAGTAGGTTTTGATTCACTAATTTGAAAACATATAAGAAAAGAAATCACAACTTTTATAAATCAATTTTATTTTCATCTATTTAAAATTATTTTAAAATATATGTACTTTTATAATTATTTCCTCAAATACATTTTCATTTAATAATATTAAATTAAATTATTAAAAAATTTATCATTTTAATTTGACAAAAGTATCTTAAAAATAAATATATTATAAAATTTTTATTATATAATATGTAATATGAAATACAAATTATTTTGCAAAAATTCTCCCGGATCCTAAAGCAATAAGCAAAATCTTTATAATTTCTTAATTAATAATGATTTTATATTATGTAATATAAAAATTTACTCATCTTCTCATATTTTTTTAAATAAAATAGAATAAAATTTTTGTTAGTTACATCAACAATAAAATAAGAAATTTTAAAAAATAAAATATAATTAAAAATCAAATACATAAAAATTAAATACAATTAAAACAAAAAAAATTAAAAATTAAATTCAATTAAATCCAAAAATCTAAAAAATTGAAAAAAATAAAATATTGACTTCCATCGTATTTCAAACTCTTTTTGAAATCTATATTTTTTATTAATGTGATTTAGTAAAGTGAAAATTAATATTTTATTTTTATATTTTTAGCTTTAAAGCTTTTTTTTTTTTAGGTTTAATTTTTAAAATTTCTTATTTTATTGATTTCAAATCAGTTATCATGAAAATTTGTCAATTGGTACTATTAATCTGATAAGTAAAAGGTTATTTTAGGATATAATTATTTTAATTGTGAAAAAGTACATATATTTTAAAATATTTTTTAAATGAAGGAAGATAAAACTATTTTATAAAAATTAAAATTTATATATATATTTTAAATTAGTGAATTAAAATTTACTTTTTTTCAATTTTAATTATATTTAATTTTTTTTCATATTTTAAAAATAACCAAATATTTTTGAATTTTTCATTCTTTAATATTTTTTAACAACCAAATATAACTAGGTTAGGAGAAAGATTAGGCAATTAAAAAAAAAGGTTAATTTCTTCACCACATCTGATGTAAGGTTTGGTGCAAATACACTAAACTATCATCAGTTTTAAAATTTTTATATAACACCCTTATATAATGTATTTTGTCTATAAAATTTATTTTAAAAAATAAATTTATTATTTACAGAATGCTGAAATATATCTATCTAAAATCCTTTTAAGAAATAAATTTTATAAAAAACTACGTTAATAAGGGTATTAATTAATAAAATTTGAAACAATTGTAACTAAGTGCATTTATATCAAAATAAGGCTGCCAGTGAAATTAACTAAAAAACCAATGAAAAAAGGACACTTCATGAGTAGATAAAGTTGTGAGTTTGGTGGGCATTGAATGCAAAAGGAGAAAAACAAGAGTAGAGAGAGAAAATATCGTGGCAAATCACTATCATGACAGCTTTCACATAGTACTACCAGGAAATGACAATGTAAAAGAGTATTATTGATGAACAAGGACAATAATACCAGCTATGTGAATGCAAAAGGAGAAAAACAATAGTGGAGAGAGAAAATATAGTGACAAGCCACTTTCATGACAGCTTTTATATAGTATTACCAGTCATTGATAACGTAAAAGAGTATTCATTGATGAACGAGGACAATAATACCAGCCATGTAAATGCAAAAGGAGAAAAACAATAGTGGAGAGAGAAAATATAGTGACAAGCCACTTTCATGACAGCTTTTATATAGTATTACCAGTCATTGATAACGTAAAAGAGTATTCATTGATGAACGAGGACAATAATACCAGCCATGTAAATGCAAAAGGAGAAAAACAACAGTGGAGAGAGAATATATCGTGACAAATCACTTTCACGACAGCTTTCATATGGTACTACCAGTCAATGATGTTAAAGAGATAAAAACAACAGAAAATTAATTGATGAACAAGGATAATAATACCAGCCATGTGAATGCAAAAGCATGTTGAGGATTTTAGCTTTATTGACTGTTTGGAGCCAAGCCTTTTTTTCATGAAAAGTTTCTGAAAATTTTGTACTTAGTTTCAACCCATCAGACTTTTTAGTTTGCTTTTTATATGACATAATTTTCATAAGCCTTATCTAATTTTAATTAAAAAACCTTTAAAATGTCATTACATAGTTTTGAATTTACATGATAGTTTTGGCTATGTTTAGTTGCAGAAAGTCTTAAGTAAAAAAAAAGAAAAAGAAAATTTAATAAAAGTTATTTTTTCACATTTGATTTTACTATAAAAAATAAGAAAAAAAGTTAAATATAATTATAATTAATGAAAAATTTATATATTTTAAAATTATTTAATTTTTATATAAAAATATAAATAAATAAAATTAGTTTGATAAAAGCATATAAAAAAATCAATTAATTTTAATTTTTTTTAATTTTTTTTTCTTTGTTTTCTTTTTTGGTATTTTTCTTAGAGAAATATGTGTAACTAATGACTGTTTCACAAATATCAAACCCATTATCATCTAATTTTAGTAAAATCTAGCTGTAGAAGAAGAATAGTTGGGCAGAAGAATAATAATGCCAACTAAAACTCATAAAAAGGACTCTTAAGAATAAAAGCTTTGTTCAGCTTACATCATCCTTTAACAATTTTCTAACTTTTTTTTTGTAGAAAATTCTTTTTATCTGTCTTTGATTTAACATTTCTTAGTGTCTACAATTTAATGAATATTTGGTGGGATTATATTATTTAACTTGAATCATTTGATTTTGTGCCTCTAATTTAACATTTCTTACTATCTACAAATTTAATGAATATTTGGTGGGATTATCTTATTTAACTTGAATAATTTCAGTTTGTACCTCTAATTTAACATTTCTTACTTTCTACAAATTTAATGAATGTTTGACAAGATTATCTTATCCTGAATCATTTGAGTTTGACAAATTTTTATTAATTAAACAAATAGGATTAAGATTGGGATTGACAATATTTTTATATGAAGTATTTTAATGAAAACATTTATTTTAAAAATATTTTTAGAATAACTATTTATTAAATATTATATATATATATATATATATATATATATATATATATATTTTGATTAATTTTAATAGAAAAATCAACAGTGCATGGATTGCTCCCTCTAACTTAATTAAAAATTTAGATAATATAATTTTTTTATTAAAATCCTTAATTCATAACCTAGATAGTATTTTAAAGTTTAATAGTAAATTTCTTGACATGTATATGTAGGCATGTGATTCCCACTTTCATTTTCTATTCATCATGACAGCTAGATTTTATTTATTTATTTATTTGTCCAATTCTTATTGTTAAGGAACAAGGACAATAATACCAGCCATGTGAGTGCAAAAGGATGTCGAGGATTTTAGCTTTATTGGATTTTTTGAGCACTCCCACCCCCACCCCCACCCCCACCCCCCACCACCCCACTTTTTTTTTTTTTTTTTTTTTCCCATGAAAAGTTTGTGAAAATTTTATACCTCTTTTCAACCCTCAGATTCCTGAGGTTGCTTTTTTACCTATACTACATAACTTTCTTAAGCCTTATCCAATTTTAATTAGACGAACTTTAAAATGTCAATATATTACATAATAGTTTAGCCTCTACTTTTTTTAGTAGGAATTTCTTTTAATATATGTTTAGTTGTTAAGGATCTTCATGCTAAAAATGATTGTGAGTTATTTTAATTTGATGCTTTTTAATTAGTTTAAACTCTTATATTATGTTTGGGTTTCAAAAAATATTAGGAAAAGGAAAAATTTTAAAAATATTTTTTTTATGTTTGTTTTATTATAAAAAATATGAAAGAAAATAAAATATATTATAAATTTATGTATTTTATAATTATTTAATCTTTATATATGAAAAAGAAATATATAAAAAAAATCTAATATTAAATTTTCTTTTCTAATATTCTTTTCTAATAAAAAAAATCTAATATTAAAGAAATATATAAATTTATTTAATCTTTATATATAATTGTTTTCACTTTCTTTTCTATTTTTTAAATTTTCTTTCTCCCATATAAGGTTAGTTTCATTAAAAAAACGAGAGCACAATTTTATTCTATCAGGTAAAAAAAATCAAATAATAATGAGAAGAAATACTAAAAAATGAATGCAAGAAAGGACACTACACCCATTACAAAACTGTGAGTTCTTGAATCCGAAAGAGGAAAAACAAAAGTAAAATGTAAAAGGGGACAAATGTAAGTAAATATTGTAAAAATAAAAAAATAAAAAAATAAGGGTGAAAACAAATCAAGGTAATGATGGGTGAAAATGTGTCATCAATGACTCTTTGACAAATATCATCTAATTCAACATTTCTAACTATCTACAAATTTAATAACCATTTGACAAGATGATCTTATTTAACTTTAATTACTGAGTTTGATAAGTTTTTATTAATTAAACAAATAAGTTTAATGTTTTTAGATCGTTGACCGGTTGGCTCGGTTTGATTCACCTAAGTGGGTTGAAAAAAAGTTGAACCAACATTAGACCAATCAACTGGTCCAACAACTCACCTCTTGATCACAGGAAGAATGTAAAGCCCGTTTCCTTTATATTCTTATTTTTTTTCCAAGAGACCACTCGCAAAGCATGCGCAGCATTCAACCCCATCTGACCATTTGACTGAGTTGAAAAACACATAGGTTACATTTGTTTGGCGAGATTGGATAAGTTAAAGATATTTATATATATTTGAGAATATTATATTTTATTTAATAAAAAATACATATATTAGGATATAATTTTTAATTAGATATGAAATTCTTAAATATTATATTTAATGGACATGATATCTTAGGACGTGTTTGATACATAGAAATAGGGAATGAGAATGAATATTTTGTTTCATTCTCATTCCTCTTTAAATAGAAATACATTTGGTGATTCCAATTTTTGTATTTGGATGTTTTTAGGAATGTAAGGTTGAAATGATTATTTATTTTTATTTTAAAATTAAAATATTTAGTTTTAAAAAAAAAACTCTCACATCATGCATAATTAAAAAAAAAAAAAAAACTATTTTGGTGTGTGATTTAAAAATATATTTGTTTTAAAAATTTATACAACTATTGATTGTTATTCGTGCAAAACAATTTTTAAAAACAAAGTAAGAAGTTTAATAATTTTTAAAAATAATTTGAAACTCAAAAATACATATAATGACTATAAAAATTAATAGACATAATTAATATTTTAAATTCTTCAATAAACCTTCTAATTAATTCTAAGAATAATTTGAAATTCAAAAAATAGATTAATTAATTATAGGTTAAATAAAAAATTTAGAGATTAAACAAAAAATTTTAGAATATCATGTCCTTAATTAAGTACTAAATATATGCATATAATGAAAAATTTTGACTCATTTATATCTTAAAAAAAATTAAACTTTATTTGTTTTTAAATTCATTTAAAATAAAATAGTATTAACAATTATTAATTTTACATTATTATTATTTATTTTTAACAAAATAAATCAATTATGGTTTATTAAGATATTATTATTCATATTTTTATATTATTTATAAAAATATAATTTATGGTTTTATTATAATATCAATATTCATATTTTATTAAGAACTATTTATTTATTTTTAATTTATTTATAATTACAAAACTATTTTTATTTTTGATAAGATTTGAATTAAAGTTAGTTTATATTATATAAATGGAATTTACAATTTTTTTATTTATAAAATCTAAATAAAAATATTTTAAAAAATAATTTATCCAATTTTTTTTTAATTTTTTAATTTTTGAAAAGTGTTTTTAAAAATAAAGTTGCACTTGGGAATCAAAATACCTTCTACTAAAGGATAAATTAAAATTCCACTTTTAAGTGAAATTTGATATCATTTGGAATCATTCTTAATTTCATTCCCATCATTTGAGTTATCCAAACATGTGAATGGATGAGAAGAGAAATGAGATATCCATTCCCACTCCTCATTCCTACATATCAAACATGACCTTAAGGTAGCATATCCAATAAAATATATTATGCTATGCTATGTTTATACTTAATTTTTAAAATGAATAAAAAAAAACGTGTATATTATATTATGTTATGTTATTAAACTTTATAAGTAAAAAAATTTATACGATGGTATTTAATATATAAAAATAAATTATACACACACATATATATAATATTAATATTATTTTATAAATATTTTTTAATTGTTTTTTAACAACAAATTTCATTTTATAATAAAAAAATTTATTTTGTAAAATAACTAATATAAAAAAATAAAAAAATTAATAAAAAATATATATTTATGATACATGAAATATGTATGTCTTAGATCTTAGTATAAGATTAACATATCTTTCATGGAAGGGATATAAAAAACGGAGGGATATATCCAACCACCCAAACATGACTAGAATGAAGATCAAGCATGGGTCTTTAGTAGGGAAGGGTCAAGGGTGCACCAATAAGATATGTCAACGACTTTGTGAAAAAACATTTATAAGAATAATTATAAATTAAGTATATTTAATAAAATTAGAAATACTAAAATTTTAATGAATCTTCATGTCATCCTTATTATAATCAAGAATAAAAATTTCGGTAATCATGTACATGTCGGTATTTCGATTTTACGGATATATCGATGACTATTTTCACAAAAATATCGATTGGTCTAAAATTAATTAAATTTTATAAAAATATAAAAAAAAACTCTTAAAAGTGAAATTAGAAGTATAATAGACTTTTTAAAGTTGTTTTGTTGAAGAAATTGATATATATATATATATATATATATATATATATATATATATATATATATATATATATATATATATATATATATATATATTATTAAATTACATCAAATATTATTTGATAATAATATAGTGATATTTGATTATAATATGTCTAATTTTAAAATATATTTAATATTAAAATTATGATACATTTAATTCAATTGTATTAAATGATATAAAATAAATGATAATAAATGTATAAATTTTTAATATTAAAAACGCTAAGAAGAAAATTATCATGATAATTTTTATATTTTTGCTAATTGATTAAATGAAAAATTTTTATTTAATTATAAAATAATTATAATTAATTTGTTGTATAAAGTATTTTTTTTTAATATTTTATTGATATGATAGTATTAATATATATATACATATGTAGTGTAAGATATTTATTAAAGGGCAAACTTGCCTTGGTGGTAAGGGGTTCGAGCCCTTCCAATAGTAGAGAAATAAGCTCATTTTTGAGCTTTGACCCTGTTAACGCCTAATGTTGACCCGTGTTGACCATCGATATATCCGTCTTAAATATCATTTCCAATTCCATCAATATCGTGATATTTTAATTCTTAATCGGTGACTTTTTCAGTTTAAAGATTGATCTGATTTTATAAATATTGCCTTTTATATTAAGAATGCTCTCTAAAAATAATGCCAAACAACTCTAAAATTAATTACACAATTTGATTAAAAAAAATCATATAATAATAAAAAACTAAATTAAAAAGAAGAGATGAAAGAAAAATGGATATGACATAAATGTATGGAAGGAAGACCGTAGGTTGTTGAACCGAAAAGGGAGGAAAATAGAAGTAAAATGAGAAAGTGATGAGTTAAAAAATAAAAATGATATCAACAGAGTTGCAAGCCTAATTATTGAGGCCAGCTGTTGGTCCACGTGAACCCACCATCATTCAATCTAAAAGGAATCTCAGAAAAAGGGTGGCAGTGGGAGGCCAACAATTGGAATGGGACAATTTAGCTTGTTGACTCATAGAGTATTTCTCTTTCTTCCAAGAACTTTCATCCCTCCTTCTTGCCTCCAGGAAAAAAATTGCTTGCCAAGGAGAAGAATAGTCATTTAGCACCCAAAGCCCCTTTCTTTTCTTTCTAAGCCTTTTTCTAACTTTGCCAGAACCAGTCCGGAAATGGGTTCTAGCAGCACCTTAAAAGCGTCATCTTCCACTTCTAATCCTTATAGTTATTATGATGTGTTCTTGAGTTTTAGAGGTAAAGATACTCGCAAGACTTTCACTGATCATCTTTATGAGAATTTGGTTGCACATGGAATTCACACTTTCAGAGACTCTGAAGAACTTGAGAAAGGAGGAGAAATCGCATCAGATCTCTTAAGAGCTATTGAAGAATCAGAGATTTTTATTATTATTTTCTCAGAAAACTATGCTACCTCCAAGTGGTGTTTAAATGAACTCGTAAAGATCATCGACTGTTGGAAGGAAAAGGGATCTACAGTAAAACCGGTCTTCTACCATGTGGAACCGACAGAAGTACGATATCAAAGAAGAAGATTCAAAGATGCATTTTTGGAGTGTGCAATAGGTGCGGATCAAGAGAAGGAGAAGAAAATAGAAACGTGGAAGAATGCGTTGACGACAGCAGCCAACCTATCTGGATATCCTGTGCAAGACCAGTAATTATACTCGAGCCTTTTCAGTATGATAAAATAAAAAAATATGTTAAAATAAAATGTATAGAGCCTAAAAATGCCTAATCTTAATTTTTTTTATCTAAGTTATCTTATAGTGATGGAATCAAGACTTGATTGGTTAATTTATGACCACTCCAACCTACCTCGTAGTTATTACCAGTATATTAATGTGCTTTTACTTATTTTTCTCTCTTTAAATTTTGTTCATACTTCCTATGATTCAGTATAAAAAGTTAATTTCTTTGAAGTTCACTAATGAATTAAGTTGGGGTAGAGGATGTATAGAAAAGCTAGACAAATGAAGAACAAAAAATTTCAAGAGTTAATAGCTGTCTTCGTGATAGCCTTGTCCGTATGAGAAAACAAGCAACTATACACACACGAGGTTTAGTCACATTTATTTTATGACCACTTAAATCGTCATGTCACATTAGAAATTTTGCAATTTATAGACAGGCCTAGTTCAATGTGGATCATTTATGTGTTTAACCACTTTATGTTCCCAAGACATTTGTGATTATGCCATTGAATTCCTTGCTTATCGCAAAGATTCTCATGCTCCTTTTCCTATTATTTTTAGTCTCATTTTTCTTATTTGTTTATCCAAATTTGTTACATATTAATGATCATGCTTTGAGTATGATATTCTTCTTTGGGAGCTTGTTTTATGATCTTAACTATTTTAATATTCTCTTATCAAATTCTTAATCAACAAACGGATTATGAAAATCTCCACATTGTACCGCATCCTCCCATGGAGTACCTTTGGAATGTCACCACTGAATTAAGAAGGATAAAGTCCTTAAAACATTGGTAAGTTAATAAAACCTTGAGATAAGTGAATGAGGAATCATAAGGAATCTTTTTACTTTTTTTTTTTTTGGTGAAATAAAGGGTGAAAGGAAGTCATGTGAAAGCATAAAGGAGAGTCCTTACTGGTTCTTCCATCAATAAAGGTGTCACTGGATTAGGAAACTTAGATGGCAAACCGGAAGCTAGCTTGAAACTCGGCACATTTTTAGTTGTATCTGCATGTGCTATGATAAAAGTGTGTGACTAAACTTCATTTTTCACTTTTTCCCTCACTTGAATTTTTTGCTAGACATGATTAGAATGCACTTAAATATGTAACTCAATAAATTGGTTTGAACTCTTATTTTATTTATTTTATTTTTTATTTTTTTCATTTTATTACATTCTATTGTTAAATATTAATCTAGTACTGCAAATGTCACCACATCACCTAATTTCCTCCATATAGGTTACATTTTTGACTCATTCTAGTTTCTTGTATCGTATGATTGGCAGACATGAGGCACAGGTTATTCGTGATATACGTGAAGATATCATTAAACTATTGGACCGTGTGCCTTTACGTGTGGGTAACAATATAGTTGGGATGGATGTTCATTTGAAGAAGTTAAGATCGCTAATTAAAATTGAGTTGGATGAGGTTCTTATGGTTGGTATCTATGGAATTGGTGGAATTGGTAAAACTACCATTGCTATGGCTATTTACAATGATATCTCATCTCAATTTGATGGTAGTTGCTTTCTTAGAAATATTGGGAGGAAAGATGAAGATGGTCAACTTGAATTACAAAAGACACTTCTTCAAGATATCTTAAACTGTGAAAGGCCAAAATTTAACAATACTAGAGAAGGAATCAATGTGATAAAGTATAGGCTCCGCTTGAAAAGAGTCCTTATTGTTCTTGATGATGTGACCGACATAGAGCAATTAAAAAACTTGGTTGGAGAAAAAAATGGTTCGTATGGTGCGAAAAGTAGAATCATTATAACAACTAAAAATACACAATTGTTAAAACAATATGGAGTGGAGCCAAATCATAAGGTAGGGGAATTGAATCATGAAGAAGCCACTGAGCTTTTTAACTGGTCGGCCTTTAAGCGGATTATTCCCAAATTTGAAGAAGATTTTAAAAGCCTTTCATCCCGTGTAGTAGAATATGCTAAAGGCCTTCCAATAGCGCTTGAAGTTCTGGGTGGCTCTTTCTTAGGCTTGAACACAGAAGTATGGGAAAGTGCGTTGGATAAGCTAGAAAGAACACCAAATCAGAATGTCCAAAGGGTTCTTAGAGTAAGTTATGACAGATTGGACAATGAAACAAAAGGGATATTCTTGGATATTGCATGTTTTTTTAAAGGAGAAGACAAAGACTTTGTTTCAAGAATACTAGGAAAAAGTGCACAAAGTGAGATACAAGTTCTCTGTGAGAGATGTCTCATTACTATTTCAGAAAACAAGTTATATATGCATGATTTATTACAACAGATGGGGCATGAAATTATTCGTGAAAAATATTCCAAAAATCCTGAAAGAAGTAGCAGACTTTGGGATCCCAATGATGTTGCTAGAGTGTTAAAAACAAATGAGGTAAGAGCCAAATTTATTTTGTTTAAGTAATTATATATTTATATAATTTAATTAATCTTTACATCTTTGCCTAACTTATTTTTGGTTTTTATTTTTTTAGGGAACTAAAAAAATTGAAGGACTATTTATAGACATGTCTACATCAAGACGGATAGAATTTACAACAAAAGTTTTCAAAAAGATGAATAAGCTAAGATTGCTCAAAGTCTATAACTGGTATGGGAATGAGGGGCACCTTCCCATAGACTTTGAATTTCCTTCTTATGATTTAAGATATCTCTATTGGGATGGATATCCCCTAGAATCCCTATCAACAAATTTTGATGCAACGAATCTTATTGAACTCGATTTAATATATAGCAGCATAAAGCAGCTTTGGGAAGGGAATGAGGTATTATTATTGTTGTTTAGTTAATAGTTTTTATATTAATTTTGAAGTTTACCAAAAACTACCTGTTAAGACAATTCATTTTGTTGCAGACTCTTAACAATTTGAAAGTCATCAACCTTAGTTATTCAAGGAATCTCATTGAAATCCCAGACTTTTCAAGTATGCCAAATTTGGAGATTCTAATCCTAAAAGGTTGTATAAAATTACTTAAATGTTCATCCATTTCTATTATTATTGGAATTATTAACTAATTTTTTCTTGAATATAATAGGTTGCACATGCCTTGAGAGTCTTCCAAGGAACTTTTGTAAGTTGAAACTTCTTCGAAGTCTCTCTTGTGATGGTTGCTCAAAGTTGAAGAGGTTTCCGAAAATAGGAAGAAATATGACAAACCTAAGAGAGCTTAATTTAAGTAAAACAGCCATAACAAAAGTACCATCATCAATTAGGCATCTACATGGGCTTAAAGACTTGAATCTAAGCTATTGCGAAAACCTTGCTATTCTTCCTGTGGGTATTTGTAGTCTGAGCTCCCTTAAAAACCTTAAATTGGATTGGTGTTCAAAACTAGAGGACCTTCCAGAAATGAAGGCTGATATGGAAAATCTAGAGAGACTTGATTTGAGTTCAACAGCTATAAAAGAGCTTCCATCTTCAATTGGACATCTTAAGGCTCTTAAACACCTTGATTTGTCATGTTGCGAAAACCTTGTGAGTCTTCCAGAAAGCATTTGTAATTTGAGCTCTCTTGAAACGCTCTATCTGCTTGAGTGCTCAAAACTAAAGCAGTTTCTAGAATTCAAGGGTGACATGAAAAATCTAAGAACTCTTGATTTACGATCAACAGCAATAGAAAAGCTACCATCGTTCATTGGAGGTCTGCATGCTCTTGAACACTTGAATCTCTCACATTGCGAAAACCTTGTGGATCTTCCAGAGAGTATTTGTAATTTGAGCTCTCTTCAAACTCTCCATCTATCTGGGTGTTCAAGACTAAGGAGCTTTCCAAAAATCAAGTGTAATATGAAAAATTTGACAACTCTTGATTTGGAATCAACAGGTATAAAAGAGCTACCATCATCCATCGGACGTCTGCATGCTCTTGAGCACTTATATCTGTCGGGTTGCAAAAACCTTAAAAATGTTCCAGAGAGCATTTGCAATCTGAGCTCTCTTAAAACCCTCCATGTTCGTGATTGTTCAGAACTCAATGGATTGAAGCTGGACCTTGGGGGTCTGCAATGTCTAGAGGACCTTCAGTTATCACACATTAGTTGTGAATGGGGTTGTTTGTCAAGTTTATGCTCCTTAAGATCTTTGCATTTATCCTGTTGCAGTCTAGAGCAAGGACTAATCCGGAGGAATGACTTCTTCTCTACTCTAAGAAGTCTAGATGTAAGTGACTGCAAAATCATGGAAGGAGAAATCCCCAGTGATATTCAGCACCTGATAAGATCTTCTATAGAGCAGAATCGTCCAACAATGGTACAAGGTAGTTTTTCTCATCGGAATTTTGGTTTTGGTCACCATATATCAGCAGCAGGAGGAGATAGCAATGGTAATGCTCACAATAAAAGGAACCGCACAGAACAGAGCCCTTCAGAGGAGCCACGCCTTAAAAGATTCAGTGGAACCCAAGACTGATCTAAGTTTTTGGCTTGGGCACACTTGCATCAGCAATCCTCTCTTTACTGGTAATTCATCTTCCTTTCACTTTCTAATTTATCATGTTCCCCGTTTTTATCTGCTTGTTTTCTGAGATAAAAATAAAAATAAAAATTGAGGCTATTTTAGTTGGCAATCTTAAAGCTTTAGAGAGCTTCTTGAAGGAGTTTTATAATCTGCTCATCAAAAAGTGCTATAGAATGTGTTTTGGTTTGGTGACTTGAATTCTATTTGGTTTGAGCTGAAAAACTTGCAATGCTACATATATGATGAAACTATAATTATGAGATTTTTTGGAAGATTTGTGGTTTTTCCTGTTTAGGGATTTTCACGTAAATCTGTGTGTTTTTCTTATTTTTCTTTTTTTATTGCCTATTTTTGTTATTTTGTAACAAAATGCCTGTTCATTTGAAATATTTTATCTCTTATGTGGACACAGTCCTCCAATTTCTTTTATAAATTCACTTGTTTGTCTTATGCCCTGATGGAGGTACCTCTGCTTCTTAGGATTCTTGCATGATTCATTCTTTAAGCCTATATGGATCAATGACTTTCATGGAAAAGGAATCAGAATTCACGAAATCAAAATCAGATGATAGATTACATGGAATTCATGAAACACAAGGTTTGGCTTTTCTATGGTACCTGTAAATTATTTAGTTTATGATGAAAGGAGTTGATGTCTCTACCTGATAGAAGTGATCGTCTCTATCAGTGATTTCAGGATTAATGATGATTAGTTGATGCTAAGGTCATGTTATCTTCATTAAACTTTTAGTAAATTGTTGTGACTCCTTAATGCTCAATCTATTCTCAATCTTGTGATATTTTCTTGCTTTTCTTGCAGTTTACCATTTTCCATATGTTTCTTGTCAAATATATCGTATCTAATTTTATGGCTTGACACATCGACTAAGTTTGTCCAATGCAAAGCTGAATATTAATCATATGATAAAAAGGTTGAAAAGTGAATTATCATGTTTAAATTGAGGGCTAAATTATAAAGCGAGTACATGAACAATGATGCAACTAAATTTGATGAATCGAATTCCAGATTATGATCTCATTTCTTACAATTTCTTATGTTCCTTTAATGTATATATTTTTTCTTATAATCATTTTCCTAAACTTAAATTAAAAAAAAAAAAACTTTTTAAAATAAAGTTACAAATTGATGAACTTCTCCAGCTTACTGAAGGTTTGGAAGCCACATTTTTCTAATAGAATTCCATTTATGTAGTAAAAAACAAAAACTTTGTAAAATGATGATTGCTTTGAAAGGAATCCTATATTTGTTTAAATACAACCAGTGTATCACCTTAAACAAGTGAACTAAAAAAGTCTCTTTCTTCTCAAATCACTTATGGCACATGAATCCAATGTGTCTAAAAATGCTACAGCTGAGAGTTTTCAAATCTGTTGTAGATTTTTGTTACAGCTAGACATTTTTCTTGTTTTTCTTATTAAAATTATATTAATGTGATGTTTGTGTTGGAAGCAATTTTTTCCATTCTACTTATAAATGTTTTTGCCTTATTGAAGGTTCCAGTTTCATTGAATTCAGAATAGTAATAACTCAATTGTTAGCATTTTAGGTTGGATTAGGTCTAACAATCATACTTGGGGCAAACTCGGATGTAGGTTTGAAATCCAAAGAACATGGGTCAATTATTTAATCAATTGCACCCATTTCTTCACAGGATAATCATGTAGAGGCACCTAAAGAGCTTTCTGAGAAGACTAAATTGTTCTTTACACATGCTGTTGGTAAGTAGAATGCTGAATTCTACCTTAGAGTAAAAATGATATTGTTTATGTGAATATTAGTGACTATCAATAGCATGAGCTCTTGTTCTATGATAACATCACGACAGCATTTGATTTTTTATATTCAAATAATAAATATTAAGAGTTTATTCGATAGTGTTTTTAAAAAGCACTTTTAATCAAAATAGTGTTTTTGAAAATGATCAATTATTTGACAAAATGTAAAAAATATTTGAAAAATTTGAAAAATTACTTGTAGTGCTTTTTGGAGATACATTTAATAGGTGATTATCCAAAAAATACTTATAGAAAAAACACTTTCATTAAAAGCACTTCAAAGAGAAATACTACAAAAGACGCTTTAAATTGGAAAGATATTGTAGTCAACTTCCTTTAATTATCAAATTATATTTTTATGTCCAATCAACTTAATGTGTTGAAAGGAAATTTCTAAAAGTAAGAACATAATCAAAGTAGAGATGGGACCTTCCCCCCTTTTTGTTTTTTTTTGTGTTTTTATTTATTTATTTATTTTTTAGAGTATAAATGTGGATGAGGCTTTCAATCTCTGATTTTCTTTCCATATTTGCAGTTTTTGAGGGAGGAAGTGGATTCACTCAAATACAAGTTTCAAAAAGACAAAGTTATAGCAAGAGCTACTAAAAAGAAGTATTATCATGAGAATGGAAAGCTGAATGAGTGCAAGCTCAATTTAAAGCCACAAGTGATATTTGCCAAGAAGCATGTACACATTTGCAGAGTGAGGAAAAAATTGTCTAAGAAGGTATGGCCTATAATCTTTAGATGTACAGATTTACAAAGGATGGCTTGGAATATATGTATGATATGCTGATATTTTTATTTCAACTGAGTGAGTGGCCTTCTTTTAATGACATGTAGGAAGTCTGCTATGAGTTCCATGTACAGATGCATGACCACTATACATGAATAACATCAAAACTTGAGAAAATTGATGCATAACCACTATGTTGATTTTCTTCGATCAAGTTTGATCATTATAACAATAGGATTAGATTTCTCTTAAAGTGAAAATATGTAGGTTGATTACTTCTTAAGATTAGTGTCTCATATAGAAATTGATTTGCAAACTCTCAGTGTCATTATAAAGACTGCTTCATTAAAAGAACCAAATAGGAAACATCTGCATGTACAATGGGAGCATGTAAGTCAAGTCTTTTCTTAGCAATCAAGTCATACATAAAAATTAACATGAAATGAGTTTCTTCTTTTAAATAATTAAATAATAAAATTCACTTTGAAAGCTTAGATCTTATTTATGGAATACTTAGAGGGAGGTGAATAGGTAGTCTCTTGAATTAATTCTTAAATTAAAATTTTTATTACCTACTTTAGGTATGTCCCTTTATATTAATTATTTACTGAAAGTAAAAATCCCATATACGGGTAAACAGAATTAATTTCATGCAGTGCATGAAATAACACAGAGAAACAACCTAACAACCTAACAACCTACTAGGTGTGTAAAAACATGGGAGAGACACCCTTTTATATAAATAAGAAATTATTGTCTTGTTGTCTCTTTTTACTTTTGTTTAAAGTTCTTCTGCGATAAATCCAAAATTTGGCTTGTTACTTAAACCAACAAGGTTGATTGCTCTCTTTCACCTTGTCCTGTAATCTTGGTCTATAAATAATTATCTAATATCTGCATGATAACTTGTTATGTATCTAGTAAAGTAATAAAAACATTGTTAAGATGTTTTGGTTCATTGACTATTTGGTCTTTTGCACTATAATTTTTTATTTATAGGTAATTTGTTATATATGTGTATGTATATATCACCTAATACTATTGCCCTCCATTTTCCTTATCATTGATATGATGATATCTTGTCTTCAATTCAATCTACTCTTTTATTTACATTTGCCTACAGCCTTGCAAATGTTGATCCTATTTATGTGGCTAGAAATATCACAAGGTTGAATCCTGAAATTACGTTAGGTAAATCATTACTCTTTAATCATATTATTAAGTTTTGTTTTATCTTTGCAACTGCAACTACTGTTGTTTTAGCACACTTTAATTTTAGTGGATTTACTTGCTCAAAAGACAATATCGATCTCCTCTAAAGCATAATTTTGTCCATGTTGAAACACAAGATATTTCAAAGTCCTAACTTACATTGTTTCTAGGTCAAATTTATGCCTTGAGCAAGGGATAAATAAGAGGCATCCGATGCACTAATTTGTTTGCTAATTTGTGATTGGTGTTTGCTAATTTGTCATTTTCTTTTGCAATATGTAAAAAGGCTTAAACAATATCATACAATTTTGACATATATTGATATTTTCTTCCATATACAAACTTGATTCTATGCATGCTTTTATTTTTACTTCTATTTTTTTTAATGCTCTCATAATCCAACTTTTTCTTTTTAATACTGAATGAAAAAGAAATCTAAAACTTCAATAAATAGATATTCAAGTAGAACTTCTAAATATTCTTTTTGTTTTTGATGTAGCTTGTAGAACAGTTGGCTTTGATCTTAATAATGGTCTTACATTCTAGGACTAGGTAAGAGGCTGATATAGTGGTAAGTATCTCCTTTTTCTTTTGGAGGACAATATAGTTAATGCAATATTTGACTAGTTTTAGAATTATTACTCCCGGTTTGTAGTGCTATTGGTGTTCCATTTTTTTCTCCAATATGGTTTCTTAGTTGTTGAGAAGTATGATATGATAACTTATATGGTCTTTGTTAGAGCTTGGTGATCCGATTTCCTTTTTTGCTCTGACATGTGAAGTTCGCAGTGTGACATATCTGGTGAAAAAAAATTATGGATTATATATATAATATAGGTTTTTAGGGATTTATATGGTAGTTGCTTAATACTCTCTCCTTTTGTACCAATTTTTGACATAGTGGATTATTCTTTTCGTATGTCCATGGTTTTTCCCGTTTAAGATTTTTCACGTAAATCTGTGTGTTATTATTTTTCTTATTGTTTATTCTTATTTTTCCATAACACTCCTTTTATTTTATAGCAAATACTTCTAGATGACTTCACAAATGCCTTTAACTCAGCATATTATCTAACCCTAATAAGTAGTGAAAAGTAGGTTTAGATACATATTCAGTTTAAAGGAGAATATTAGGGTTCTTCTACGAATTTTATTTTCCATGAAACAATTATTGGATATTTTCGATGGCCACAACATTTTTCTGGTCATTTTAGCACAATTACATGTGTTTAAAAGAAAAAAAATCTAAAAAAAATGGTAGTTTCAAACACACAACACTTTATATTTAAGTCAAAACCATCTTTTGAAAAGACCATTTCAGTACAAATTTATAAATTATGCTTATACTCAAATCTCATTTTGAAAAACAATTTTACCTTACAACTATTTATGTTAAAATTGCTTTGAAAAAGATGATTTTAGTACGACTTTATAAATTGTTCACATACTAAAATCCCATTTTGAAAAGACAATTTTTGTATGTGAATTTTTTTTTTAAAAATATGATTTTAAAGGTATTATATTTTTGTAAACATTTTTTAAAATGCTTTTGTATAAAAAATATTTTTTTTTTTAAAAAAATAATGTTATTTAAATAAAAAATCCCATTTTTCTGTTGTTTCATCTTTTGAATGTTCAAATTGTAGTATGAGTTGAGAAGTTGGAGAATTGATTTCTTTTCCTCTCTAGAGCAAAAGGTGAACCAACAATGAGCAACTAAAGATTAATGTGGCTGCTACTAGTTACAGTCTCTGCAATTACATGATCTCTAGAATTGTAATCAAATAATATTGCATGTTGGATGTGCCAGAAGATAATGTAACAATGGTTTTTTGTGTTAACATCACATCTATGCTTCAGGTGCTTTAGATTTGTTGAGTGTATGGAATGTTCTATACTGTTTTAATTTAAACTGCCAGTAATTATTTGTACCCTAAAGATGCTAGTTTACCAGCATTTTTTATAATGCTGAGATTTCTAATATGCCTTCAGGCCATCTTTACCATACTCCTGAGCCTTGGAGGAATTTGCCCCCTCATATCCAACAGGTGTGTACCATGGGCTTCTGCTTGCATTCTAATCTTAGAAGTGTCTTCTCAACATGAAAAATTATTTCGGATTTAAGTTAGCATGGAGAGTAATGGAAAGGGAGTCTTAATTGATGGTATTGAGTGTCAGATTGCAGCTGGTGGCTGTTTGTACTACAAGAACATGTAAGCTTGAATTCATCTTCCAACATTAAAACTCATCTTCTTGGAACTTTCAAGGGCATGTTACTCCTTGTGATTTTATTGGTGTCTTGAAGAGTCAGCAACCTGCGCACTTGAAAGGTACCCGACCCCAAGAAATGGATATTTCTGATAGTCTTGCATTACATAATTCTTGATTGAATTTGATTTGCAGGTGAGCGCATGTTGAACTTCTTTGAACAGCTAGATGCCCTTTGGATTCTATAACTTCCCTTTGTATTCAAAGAGCAATATTATTTGAGTTAAACAGTACAGGAAATTAGCCTTTGATAGGATCGGACTAGAAACATGCCACTTGTATATAGAGTATGCATTGCTCGAACTTTAGAGAATATTCTGAATCAGCTTCATGAAACCATTTCTCAGCTGCTTGGAAGCTATGGAACAAGAAGGATGAGTTCCTGAAAGAAAACACCAGATGCAACACAAGGACATTGCAAAATTGGAAGTGGCTTTCTCCTTGGGA
Source organism: Vitis rotundifolia (assembly GCA_030254885.1). Classification (NCBI taxonomy): domain Eukaryota; kingdom Viridiplantae; phylum Streptophyta; class Magnoliopsida; order Vitales; family Vitaceae; genus Vitis; species Vitis rotundifolia. The sequence goes on along the minus strand of CM058168.1, from coordinate 30,242,709 downwards.
TTTGTTGCAACTTGAATCTTTGCAAAGTTTTTCAGATTTTGAGTCTTTTCAATGTATTTAACTTTTTTATCTTGATTGTGTTTGCATTTAGCTGCATTTAGATTCTGTTTTTCAATGTGATTTAAAAATAAATTTCAATTTTTAAAAATTGAATACTCCTTTCAAAAATTTGGGGCACTATTGAAATGTATGAACAGTTGTTCATGTTTTCATTGATCAAAGTAAGCGTATAAATACAACAAGAGAGTTAGAAAAGTTTGTTATAGAGGTCCTATGAATTAGAGTTGTTGAAATTAGAAGTCTATCATGTACAACTAAAAAACCTTTTTGAATAAAACAAAGATAAAAAGAATAAATAAAAAATAAGTTGCTAAAACTAAAGAGATGAGTTAATCCTATGAAGAATCATCATTCTAATAAATATATGAAGTATTAAGAGAATGGAAACATGACTATGTAATGTTGATAAAACAACAACTAGATACAATAGTAGCGGAAGCAAGGTTTGCTAGATGAGTTACATTGTTGAGAATAATTAAATTGAACTAAAATATATAATGGAAATAGAATACATATCCCACAGGTGTAACAAGAAAAACACTAGAGCTAGGTGCTTAGTGACTTGCTCTTTGAAGTTGATTCTATCAATGCACAAGTCTTCACCTAAAAAAAAAAAAAAAACTAAATCTACGAAGTCCACATAAGGTCTAATGAATAGTTATGATACAAAAGTGTTTGGATCAACCCATATTAAAGACGATTTTAAAACATATCTATAATAAATTTGCAAATAAAAATTAATATAAAAAAATCATAATAGCATTTTAAAAGGGTATGAGACGTAAAATATGCAATCATAAGTTTAGACATATCTACGGTCAATCCATTGGCTATACAAAAACCTACTACTCTTGAACAATCACATTTACACACTCTTTAGGGTCTCACTACCTTCAATCATAATACCAAAGAGGTCATCTCCTAGTCATTCCATTAAAGGAATACATAGTGTACAACATTAGTTTGAGCTCTACCATCTAGCTTCTCATCAAAATCCATAATCCCATCATAAGACCTCTCTTTTGCTACACAAGTGGCGTGGAGTCCTAGAATAAAACTACACGAAACACCTCATGGTGTTTTATATCATGAGGTGTTGTATGATATACTTTTTTGACATTTATTTATAATGCAGGTTTCTAAGAATTATTATAGAAATAGGGTGTTTTACGAAAATACATTTGAATTGTTTTCAAATATTTTATTATTACAAAAAATAATTATATAAATACAAAGAATGATTAAAAATAAATTATGATGTATAAAAGTTATTTTTAAGAAAATTTTAAAAATATAGAAAATAAGTTAAGAATATTCCAAATTTTCAAATGAAATTTTGTTTTAGAAAACATTAAAAAAATTAGGAACCATTTGATTATGGTTTTTGAAACTTATTTTTAAAAACTATTTTTTAAGTTAAAGAACAAAAAATAAGGGTGTTTGACAAGTTGTTTTTAGAAACAATTTTTAAAAATAAAAAATAAAAACTTGTTTGAACTAGTTATTTTTAAAAATATTTTTTTTTTTGTTTTGATTTTATTAAAGCATTGAAAATTCAATTTACATAATATACATTAAAGTTAATTCCAGTCTTATTAAAAATGAAAATAATTTTATAATTATAAATAAATTAAAAAATAAATAGTTTTTAGTAAAACATGAATACTAATATTATAATAAAATAATAAATTATATATGTTTTTTTTTAAAAAAAATACTATTTTAGTATAAGTCAGAAACATAAGGATATTAACATCTTCATAATTTTTTTTTATTAAAAATGAATAATAATTTTTAATAATATTTGATTTAAAATGAATAATAAATAAAGTTTAACTTTTTTAACAGACAAATGAGTCAAGTTTTTTATTTCATGTTCATATTTAATATTGAATTACAAATATAATATTTTAGAACATTTTGATTTAATCTGCAATTAATTATATTGATTTTTTTAATTCAAAATTATTCTTAAAAATTTTAAAATTTATCAAAGAATTCAAATTATTAATTATGTCTTACTTAATTTATAATTTATTTACCTAAATTTTAAAAAATATAGTTGTGTGTATAGGAGAAACAATAAAGTCATGACTCATAATCTATCAGTTTTGATATATTAATTTTTTAATGATTAAATCTATTTTTTCAGTTTCAAATTATTTTTAAAAATTGTTAAATCCATTAATAAATTCAATATAAAGCGTTACTTGATTTAAAGTTCATTTTTATAGTGAAAAATTTTATAAAATATAATTATATGTAGAAAAGAAATGAAATTCATTATATTATCCATAAATCTCATGTATTGATGAGTTTATTATTTGAGTTTCAGATTATTTTTTAAAAATTAATAAACTACTAATGAATCCAATACATTAAAGTCATTATATTATCCGTGAATTTCATGTATTAATAAGTTTACTATTTGAGTTTTAAATTGTTTTAAAAAAATTATTAAACTGTTAATGAACCCAACACATTTAAGTCTTATTTAATTTAGAACTTATTTGTTTGATGAAAAAAATTTAGAAAATAATGATTCTATGTAAAATAAAAACAATAAAGTCATTTTAGACCAATTTTTATTCATAACTTTTTAGTATTGATTTGATCATTATTTGAGTTTCAAGTTATTTTTAAAATTTACTAGATTTTTAATGAATTCAACACATTAAGTCTTGTTTAATTTGAAATTCATTTACTTAGTGAAAAAAAATGAGAAAAATAATAATTCTATGTACAAGAAAAACAATAAAGTTGCTCTACACTAATTTTTGTCCATAAATTTTTGATATTAATTGGTTCACTATTTGAGTTTTAAGATATTTTAAAAATTATTAAACTTGTTAATGAATCAAACACATTGAGTTTTGTTTAAAGTTCATTTGCTTAGTTAAAAAAGTCAAAAAATAATTATTATATGTAGACGATATATAATAAAATCGTCCTACACTAATTTTTCTCCATAATTTTTTTTATATTAATGGTTCACTATTTGAGTTTTAAATTATTTTGAAAAATTATAAGACTTATTAATGAATTAAACACATTGATTGTTATTTAATTGGGAGTTTATTTGCATAATAAAAATATTTGTAAAATTCTAATGTTATTGAGTTGTCATGACTTTTTAACATTAATTAAATTGGTTTTTGGATTTTAAATTATTTTTAAAAATTAATAAATTTTATATCTCAAATAAAGTTTGATTTAGAATTTATTTATTTAATGAAAAATTTTAGAGAAGTTAAACAAGATTTGAAAAAATATGTATAATTTAAAGGAATATCATATTTAAAGATTTTCATATTGGGATCATGGAAAGAGAAAAGGAATGATATCGTGTTCAATTTTATTTGTTTTTTAATTTTCTATGTTTCCTTTTGTTTTTAAAAGCAGAAAAACAACTTCTACTTATTCTTTGAAAAGTGTTCTCTATTTCACTTTATATTTAAAAACTGTTTCAAAGAACAATAATCAAACAACGTTAAAAATTTTTAAAAATAATTTTCTATTTTTAAAACTAAAAAACTATTATTCAACTAACAATGACCAAATTTTTGTTAAATTTTAAAAAAAATAATATTCTATTTTTAAAAATAGATAACTGTTTTTAAATCACATAGAAACAAACTCCTATTTTCATAAAAATAATTTTCTAAGAACTATCTTAAAAAATATTCTCAAACCAATCCTAATCGCATTCTTGAAATTTACCACCTATCATCACTTCAAGCATTATATCTAGATGGGAACCATTTTAGTAGTATACCTGCTGGCATCAATAAACTTTCTGAGCTGAGAGTTCTCAACTTGAGTCACTGTCAAAAGCTTCTACAAATTCCAGAATTACCACCAAGTCTGCGATTTCTAGATATACACAGTTGCACATCACTGGAAACTTTATCGATTCCATCAAGTCTTCTTCCGTCTTGACTGTTCAAATGCTTCAAATCAACAATTCAGGTATTATTTTCATGGAATTTAACCATTTTTTTTTCCTTTGTCCAGACATAAGATTTACACTGTACTTTCGTGCAGGATTTTGAACGTGGTATTCTTATTCCAATAGAGTCATATGTCCCCGATAGCAGCTGTTCAAATCATCAACTTAGAATTTGTATTTCTAGTAGTGGAAATCCAGGGTGGATAAGGTATGATCAAAATGAAGGATCTAAGGTATCAAGAAAGCTTCCTCTGAACTGGTACAAAAATAATGACCTCTTAGGATTTGCTTTATGCTCCGTTCATTTTCCACCTGACAAGGAATCTGAGGATGGACTTGATGATGATGGTACTTGGAGTTTAAAATGTGAATTAACTATCGAGGATAGTCATCAATTTAAAGTCGTGGTTCCTTTATCGTTTCAGTGCTGGTGCGATTGTGACATTGATGATGATGTATCAAGTCAAGTGTGGGAGATATATTATCCTAAGATTACTTTTCCGAGCAAGTATGCCTCCAATAAAAGGAGGTCCTTCTTGAAGGCTGCATTTCAGGGTTACTTCAATGGTGAACCAGTCAAAGTGGAAAATTGCGGGATCCATCTTATATACGCCCATGAACAGGAGCCCAGCAGATGAGCCACACCATGATCTCAGCAAGCTTGAAGCCCAATAAAACTTGCTTCAAATAATTAGTAAGTCACCCTCCTTTCTCACAAAACTGATTTAAAGGTTTGAAATTCTTTATCATTTATTTTTAAATTTTCTCCTATTTATTCACCTTTTACAAGATTAAAGAAAAAAGAAAAACCTCTAGAAGGCCTTTTTTCCATTTTGTAGAGGCAACTTTGAGGCAATTTAACTAGTAATCCTCTAAGGCATGATGGAGCTTTGAAATCCTGATCCATTACGCCCAAAGATGGTGCTAGTAGGACGTGATGATGTAGAAGAGATGATTTATACTTCAGTTACTATATTCTTGCTGATAAGGGAGTAAAGAGGCCACAACCCAAAGGCCAAATTGTTAGAGTAAATGCCAATGGTATTAGGATTTGAAATGGTGATTTTCAATGTTAAGATGATTTTTCTTGTTTCAAATCATTTATGAGCACCTCTAAAAATGTCTCCATATGTTTTCCTAATTATCAGTTAAGTAGCACTCACCTTAATTTCCCCTTTTTGGATCATACAAAAGTTTGATGAAACTAGCTTGAATTCTCTCTATTATTTTATGCACTTTTTATTAATATATAGTTTGGGGATAGATATATAATAAACAAACATATAATAATGTGTATCAAAATGAGACCATTTTGAAGATAATGCATTAAAAATTAGTGACTATGCTTATTACGAATCTTGTATCACTATCATGATTTGTGTTTTATTTTCATAAACTACCTATAACACAATGTAGGTTACCTTCTGCAAGTTAATGTCTACTTAGCCTAAAGGCTTCCATGAACTTTTCAGGTTAAGGGAACAAACTATAGCAACTGCGTTGTGTGGGCTACTATGGTGAGTACCTGTTCAGTTTTTTTATTTATTTAAATTTACCTGTATAGTATTATTTATTTATTATTTTTAATTATCTCATTTATTGTTATGTTCTATATTTTACATAACAATAAATAAATACCTTTTAACCTCTTACTTCATGATAGGTTTATATTCTATAGTTTTAATTTCATCCAACTCCCTAATGTTTGAATTAATTATATTTTATTATTATAGGCTTTTATTTTAATTATTTTCCTTGCTAGAAAAATTTTGCAAATCAATATAGGAAGATTTTGATTGTTTACAACCTTCATCAACAACGTGATTTTATAAATAACAACAAATTCACCTAGAAAAGTAGTTGTTTTGTTAGAGTACATTTCAAAAAGTAGTTCTAACATTTTTAACACTTAAAAAAATCAAAGTTTTATGAGTATTTGAAAGATTAGAAACACTTGTTAGAGTCAATATTAAGCGCACTCTTAGTATAACTAGCGGCAGTTTAACCCTTTTTCCGCTCCACAATGATTCAAAAAACTTTCTCTACACTGAGTCTCTCATTTCTCTTTATATAACTTTGTAGAATTTTCATTCAAATCTTGAATTTCTAGAAGAATCAAAACCACATTTCTCTCTTTTTCTTCAGATCTCTAGAAAACTTGAAGAAAAGTGTGGAGGATGGAAGAGCATTTGTAATCTTATATCAATGGTACATTTCTCTATCCATTTAGGTTTATCTCTCTACAATACAACTTGATTTGGTGAGTGATTTGAATTTTTTTGTGATGTTTTTTCTGTCAGAATGGTGCAGATTTTGAGGATGAACCCGCAAAAATCTCAGTTTGAGAATTCTGAGTTCTTTTCTCTATCTTTTTCCCTTCTTGAATTGTAAAGAATAGCTAGAATGTTGTTCCTAACTTCAGTGACCTATTAATGAGGGGCATCCTCTCTATGAACATAGGGTCTGGCAATATCGATAAGGAAAAACAGCTTTGTACTCTGCCTTGATTTGATCAAAATTTGCAAATAAGGGGTTTTACATACATGATAGAGTTAATTTGACAAAGAAAATGTGTTAAGTTGGTCAATTGCAGACTAAAATGGGTTAGCATAAGGACATTGAATCTTATTCAACAAGAAAGACTGCTCAACCTTTCTGCCAAACTCATTGAGGAAAGGTGATTAAAATTACAAACTAAAAAAAAATGGAAGTGCAGATAACATTGTTATACCAATCGACCTTTTTGTTCAATATCACTTACTATAATTAGGTGTGTAGATTTTTTGGGTTTTCTATGTTAAACATTTATGATGCCAAAATAAGGGTCTCTTTGCTGTTCGTTTTGAGTAAGATTGGATTATTACTCACAAACTTAGCATTGATATCAGAGACAAAATGATATTTTCTTACTTATTCTACCTTTTTCTTTTCAATGAAAAATGAAAATTCACTGTCATAATGAACTGTTACTCCAAAGAACTGGATATTGTTTATTGAAAATTGTCTTTTCTATACCACCTGTGTGGGTTCTCTTGCACATGATATTGTCTCGTGTTGTTTTTAAATGCTTAAGTTAAAGAGCAAGGCTGAAGGATTATCTTTCATTCTTGACAGGATAATAGCCAATGTATATTTTAAAATTGACAACCCGGCAGAACTTACTTTGGATCTTATGCTTCCTCTGATGTTAAATTGTTAATATCAAATTCCTCTAATTCTTATGTTGTTTAGAGTCTTTAGACTATTCCATCAAATAATATTCCTAGTTTACATTTGTATTTTATTTTTATTTTTTTACAGATTTTATTTAACTACTATTTTAGAATTTGGATTTAAATGTTTTGAAGGTTATATTCTCTTCTTTAAACAACTCTTCAACAAAAATTAAAAATCATGGGCAAGTATGAATGCAATGACATTCTCCTAATAATTTATTAATACAAGTCACATAAAAATGCCAATAATCCCCAAAATAAATTTATAAGAACAAATTTCTCCTTAACATCTTTATAAAACTAAACAAAACATTATTCAAGAATATCCAAAAGATAACCACACCAATTTTAGCCTGTATCTCATCCATTCAACATACATACTCAAGTAACATACGATATCAATAACTAAAAATAAATCAAAGAGTTGAATGTGAGAAAAATAAACAATAACATTGAATTTTACTTGAAAATCTCTTAGGAGATAAAAAAATTAACCATGAGCCTACCAACAATAAAAAATTCCACTACGAATAACAACCAACGTGTACAAGGATTTACCCAACTCAAGTCCACCAATCCTTCACAAATATTTGACCAGTTAGTTGCATGTTTTCATCTTTTAAAATATACTTAGAGTCCACACTAAGTTTGATCTCGGCCTCTTCTTGAAGCTCAATTATGAAGAAAATAATTTTTCATCCAAACCCAAATAGATGAAAAAATGAAAGATGAATGAATGGGAAGAATCAACATATATTTTTTTTTTTTAAAAAAAATTGTTGGAAAAACAATTTGAAATCAAGGTGAAATGGGGATTTTCTTGGCAACTAAACACCTCTAATTTGGCGTGAAGAGTGAGAGGTCAAGAAGATGAAGAAAATAGCTACTAGTGTCTCTTAACCTTAATATGGAAGCATTTTGGTTTAAAAGGAAAGGAACCCTTGATCCAACTACTAAGAAAAAATCAAGAAAAAAAAAATGATCGATCCAAAATCAATCTTGCCCAAATTTGGATCAATCCTCAAATAGGGCACTCTTAAACACTTTGTAAAAAAAAAAAAAAAATACTATTTCCCACTAACTCTTTAAAAAGTATTTCAAGAAAAACAACCATTTGAAAATCTTGGTTAATTCAATTTCATCCATTTGCAACCTCCACTACATATATTGGTCTCTTAGCAAATTCAACATCTTGATATTTATTAGGCAAATAGTTTGAAAAAGGATTTGGAAAATTGAGTTAGGAGACACTTAAAAATTTTGTTTAGAATTGCCAACCTAACTAAACACTTAACTTTTTTGGAATGTACCTGCAACAAAAATCTTCTTGTTAAGCCCATGTTTTGATCCCATAGTTATTTCTGAAATCATGAAAAAAATAATACATTATTGATAATATAAGATTCAAATAATATAGGCTCCATAACTGCTCCTAGCATCTGAAGGGCATAACAACAGCTCAATGGGCTCATCATAGCCTAAATCAACCTCTGGTGAGGTTATTTGTCTAATGAGGAGGCCAACTCGATAACTCCCTTAGTATTTGCCAAAGGTCCAGCTAGTTCTACGACATATTTCATTGTTAAAAAAGTCAATGCTACTATCACTTGTGTGAACTTGTAGATATTGAAACAATTAATTGATCTAATTTGCTGTTAGAGTGAAGACCAAGTTGTTGATATATTCACCAAGTCAAAGCTGCTTAGTGTGTGCACTTTCGAAGACCCTGTTTAAGGGAGGGAGGGTGTTGCATAGCTTGTATACATTAAACTAAGCATTGGCAAACATCAAGTTAAGTGAAGGATCGTTGAAAAAGTCAATGTTGCTTTGTAGGTTTGTTGAGTTGTCCTAGTTTTAAGGTTATTATTATTATTTTCTTTTTCGGTTTGTTGAAGAACATGGTTTAATTTACCCGATTTATAGGAATTAGTCCTTACATGGTCCATGGTTTTAGTTGGTGGTTAAAAGTACTAGACTAGTAATCTTAATTTTTTTTTAGCAATTTCCTATTGGTGTATTGCCTATTTGAAAGTTTTTTTGTTAATGAATAGTGATCATCAAAAGTTCTTCTCTCTTACAATTTTTCTCTATACTTCTCAAATTTACAAGTTTTTGTACTCTTCCAAGATTTTCCCTCTACTAGTAACAATCTCACCTAAAAATTGCAATTATATGCGAAAGTTAGATTCATTTTTAGGCTCTAAAATGAGATAATTTAAAGCTTGAGTCATATGAAATAAACCTTGAGTTATTTCTATATCACGGCAAACGAGGACTTTCATACAACTTACTTGACCACCTGTATCCGAATCTCTTTGAGGTTTCATGCACTAACGCATGAATACTACACAAACAATAAACATTATTCTCAAAATCACATCATATTAAATTTTTATTTTCTCCTTGTATGAGTATCTCATTCGTGTCACCATCATGATTCACATTCCATTTTGGTAATTATGCCTATAACAAATGGCTGTGTAATTTGCATAATATATAAGCCTTTGGACTTGTCATCGACTGACCATATTTGCATATCAGAATTGATTATGATAATTTGCTCCTTGATTGGTTCTGTTTGTCCGGCATCTCCTTTCTCCTTTTCCCCTTCAGTGAGCTTTGAAAGATCATCAGCAGCATCATGTCGACCTTGCTTATGCTCAAGATGACATTTTGTAAGCCTCTATGCATCATCCTATGCAATCTAAAAAATGCAATACATCCTAATTCAAACATATAGTTTAAAACTATGCATATAGACACACACATATAGAATATTAATGTGGAAGTTAAAAAGTTTAAAGGAGAATGCAAGAGAAAGAAAACAGAGAGAAAAAGTAGAAGGAAAGAAAAAGTGAAGGAAATTTAAACATAAATATGAAGTTAATAAATTATTTTTATATACTACTTTAAATCTTTTTCACTTATTTAACTTTTTTATATAAAAAATTAAATAATTTTAAAATATATAAATTTCTTAATAATTTTAATTATATTTGATTTTTTTTTTTCACATTTTTCATAATAAAATCAAATATGGAAAATTATTTTCTTTAATATTTTTTTTTTCTTATACTTTTTGAAAAACCAAACACAACCCATAACTCCTTAATACCAAAAGGGATGATTATTTTGGAATGAAGCAGCCAAGGCGTTGTGGATTTAGGTTTTGCTAGTTAAGTATAAATGTCAACAAGCATAGGAAAAAATAATTGATGAGAGATGACCTAAATGGCAAAGGGATGAAGTAAATATAAATAATTGAAAAGGACAATAATTTTCGCTATATAAAAATGCAAAAAATGACATTGAAGATTTAAGACTTATACTCATAGAAGTTCATTGACCTTTAACCACTTTAGTTTAAAATTTTTTTATTGAAAAGCACACTTTGTAAAATGGAAAAAAAAGTAAAAACAAATGTAGAAGAAGAATGCTACATAAATGCAAAAACAAAATGAATATTATTATAAAATGCAAAAAATAAAAGTAAAAGTGAAAATTAAGAACATTAAAAAGTGAAAAGCGGAAAAGAAAAAAAAAACCACATTAATAATGACAGTTGTAACAGGTACATTGGGATAGAGGTATGAACAAGCAATGCCATGAGAGCCACACAAAATTTTGTTCACTATTGGGTAGTGCATATCTTCTTCAAAAACTCCAGAAAATATCATGATTAAAATACTCTATGGAAACAGACTATTTGAACGACCACGTGTTGTGGCCTTTATTAAAGGTGAGAACAAATTACATGAATCACAAGTGTTGAATGATTACTACTCAAAAAGTGCTATTTTATAGCTTGTAATTAACTCTTTTAAACACTTTTGAGTAGTAATTACTACCTTTTAACTCAATTGGCATGTTAAGGACCCTTGCAATCGTCTCTAATCAAATTGTGTTAAGTTTTGGTGTTTTTGATAGCTTTTTGATCATCAAAACAATCCAAGAATGAGGGAGATCTTTGTATAGTTTATGGCAAAGCAAATTGAAGTTCAAATTCATGAAGAAACCAAGCTTTGGAGCTTCGTGACCCTTTGCCAAAGTCTTTCAAAGTATGCAAGGAGGAAAAACAGAGAGAAGAAGTTTATGAAGAAAAACAGAGGAGAGCAGCTACAGTCTTCTTTCACACATTTGGAGCACTTCCCGGAGTCTATTTTCTACATTCTATATACCATTTCAAAGCTCAGGAAGTCAAGAGTCCAATGCTTCAAACGGTGTGCAAATAGGAGCTGAAATGAAGAAGTTATAGCCGTTGGAAGAAAACCGCACCAGGCTGAAAGACAATTTCGCAACATGCGAAATCATCTTGCCAAAGTTTCGCAACATAGGAATCAACTTGCTGATTCGTGCGGACCCAGTCGGGTCTTTTAATCAAAAACATTTATAAAACCTATGACCTCATACTGGCGTAGCAAAGCTACTATAGTATAGCGGCTCTAGGGTCGAACTCTGGGATGGGTTTTCACTCTACCAGTGATAGACTCAAGATTAGAAATTGAATTTGATGATTTCCTTTGTCAAAAACTCAAAGTTTAAAAGAAAATAAAATTTGTTTTGAAAGTGGTTTTTGGAACTAAACTAACATATAACTAAATAAAAATGGAAGAAAGAAAGTCTCCCGGAGCTAAGGGTTGCTAGGATCAAGTTCAGAATGCAAAGTGGAAAATTCCGGATTTTTCTCCTCGCATTGGGGATTTAACCTATAGTTATTTCCCGAACCGGTATAGGTTTAACAATGAAGATTTAATCCATAAAAAGTCGATAGAAATGGTAGTCAAGGTCCATTAATGGCTTTAAACACTATGGGTCTTCACCTTGAGCCACTTTCCAATGGCTCGTACATGATAACTAATGGACTGATATGGATCTAGCAATAAGCATCCATAGAGACCTGAAGCTTACCATGTATTGGCCATTCAAAGTGATTCTAAGGGAGTTAAAGCAAAACTTTGGATTGGAAAGCCATTAATGAACTCCAACTACCGGTATTTAAGGCACGGGAGTTTTCCACCTTTGCATCTGGACTTTTCACCTAGCTTCCTTCACTCCAAGAAACCGAAGGTTTAGCCTCTCATCCTCTGGGAAAACATCCTCAGAGGTTGTTTGGCTTCCAAGAAAAAGAAAATAGAAAAGAGAAAAGGAAAGCAAAGAGAGCCCTGTTTTTTCTCCCCGAGAGGAATTTTTCTAAGTGTAAAATTTTTACATAGCATCCGAGAGGTGATTACCACCCCTCTTATAGTCTTTACAAAAGCCAAGCTTGTAATTGGCTAGTTACAAGGATAAGAAAGGAATTTACATCAAAAAAATACAAAAGAAAAGATCTAAAATGGAGTCGGCGGAACAGGGGAAAATTTCGCACCACGCATGGGCTGTGCGAAGCTGGTGCGAAGCTGGTGCGAAATTCGCACTTGCATGGGCTTGTGCGAAGCTGGTGCGAAGCTGGTGCGAAATTCGTTCTCAGCTTGACACAGTTGTCTTCCGAAGGCCATATCTTCCTCATTTCAGCTCCAAATCGTACACGGTTTGAAGCGTTGGATTCTTGACTTCCAGAGCTTTCCAAAGGTATATAGCATGAAAAAAATGGACTTCGGGAAGTGCTCCAAAAGTGTGAAAGAAGACTGCAGTTGCAGTCCTCTGTTTCAGCTTCACTCGTTTTCCTCTTTGCTTGATTTTCCTCTTTGCTTCTCTCCTTTACTTGGCTTGTCTTAATGATCCAAAAAGCTGTCAAAACACTAAAACTAGCCACAAATATGATTAGAAGTCATTGCTAGGTCCTTAACATGCTAATTGGGATAAAGATGGAGAACTACTACACAAAAGTGCTTAAAGCATAATGACTTAAAGGTGTAAAAATGCACTTTTTGGGTAGTAATCACTCCCCCCAACTGACACATTGCTAGTCCCTTAGCAATGAAGGAGAGAAAAATAAAGAAAAATAGATAATATAATAATTTACAAAATCATGCGGATCACTCCAAAAAATAATCAAGTGGCATGATTCGATTAAACTCTCACATGGAACGTTAAAGAAATAAAATTCAATCTTCAATAGAAGCTATCAAATAAGTTGCCTAATCACAATTCATAAAGAGTAAGCATTATGCAAATTTAAGCTTCAAAATAATTTCCACTCCCAAAGGGTCAATCCTTACTCTTCCACAAAAATCTATGTGTTACTTATTAGTTTCCGAATATAGTATGTCAAACTAATCTCTCCCCTCAACCTAGTTCTTTTCAAAGCTTAGCAAACTGATCAACCTCCAATAGGCTAAGAACGCACCTCTTTTCTTTCACATTTTTTTCTTGTAGGAGTGCAATGCTTAAAGGCATTCTTTTCTAAATTGTCCATGTAACGGGGGTCCATCGATGACTCCCAACCAATCAAGGTTTAGGGCATCAAGCTTTAAGGATTTTTCAACCACTAACTCCTCGGATTTCACCCCGGACTTTTGAGAATGAATTTTTAATACCCAAGCACCTACAATATGTTAAACTCCACCCATTCACCCATGTAACGAGCATTGAGGTCGGTGACTCCCAACCAATGAAGGTTTAGGGCACCAGGTTTTAAAGATTTTCACCATATACCCCTCAGACCTTGCTCGGGTTTCAAGGCAAGTAAAACATTTTTTTTTTTTTTTTCTTTCTTTTTCCAAAGGCTCATTGGCCTTTTATAAGGTGTCTCAACACTATTAAAATGAGGTCAAAGGTACCAAGTCTAAATTTTCCTAAGTAAAGGGGGAAATTAGTTTTCCATCTTATAATTGGAACCTATTGTGCACAGTGTGTGAATAGCTTAAAGTGGAAGACATAAGGTTGAATTCAAAAGGAGTTTCATAATTCATCAACTTCAATAAGCATAATACAACTCTAAGTTTCAAGTAAAAAGACAAAAATTCAATTTCTCCCATTTCATTTTGAAAATTTTTCCTTAATAACCATGGAGAGTAAAATAAAAACTTTAAAAATTTTAAAAATTAAGCAAAAACAACTAAATTACCAAAATAAACCTAGCATTAATAACAAAAACTTCCTTCCTCAACTCTCCCCCCAACCAAGCTGAACATTGTCCTCAATGTTTCAAGAGCGATTAAAAAATAAAGGGAGGAAGTGGTACCTCCTGAGTGACATGGAGTCTGAGTCGTTTAGGAGAAACCACATGTTTCAAAAAAAACAAAAGATTGAGTGAGTAGAGGAAATTAAAAAAAAAATGCCAAGTTTGAACAAAAATGATGTTTATATATTAATCTGAGAAAATAGAATATAATATATGATCATGCAATACATCCAATCCCAGAATATAAAACATCAAAACATGGAATTATCTATACTAATATAATAAGTAAATACAAAAATTAAAGAGATGATCAAGTAGTGGTCTCCTGAGTGGGTCCTGTGGAGATGATGGCTCTGTGGCGGCCTCCTGAGATGGCATAGTCTCCTTAGCTGGAGCTCTCAGCTGGAGCTATGGGCTGTGATGGTTTAGGGAGGTCAAAAATGGAGTGAGAGACTTTGTGTGTGATCCCAAGGTCCGTGTTGGGTGCTCCTCTAGTCTTGGCCATGGCTTGATTTCCATTTTTCGCAACTTGGATCAGTTTTCGCAAGTTGGTTCGCATCGTGCCAATTTGTCCTTCAGCTAGACGAATTTTCAAGGTGTTGTGCGAATTTCGCACAAGCCTGGAGCAGTTGTCTTCTGAAGGCCATAAATTCTTCATTTCAGATCCAAATTGCACACCGTTGGAAGCATTGGATTCTTGACTTCAAGAGCTTTCCAAAGGTATATAGAATGTAGAAAATTGACTTCGGGGAGTGCTCCAAAAGTGGGAAAGAAGACTGCAGCTGAAAAATTCGCACAAGGGGGGGTGTTGTGCGAAAATTTCGCACAAGGGAGAGTGTTGTGCGAATTTCGCACAAGGTTCGCACAAGGTTCGCACTCCTGTGAAATTCGCACTGATGGACCGAGAGCATGTTTTTTTAAATTTTGTCACAAAAGAAAATTCGCACAAGGGATGTGTTGTGCGAAAATTTCGCACAAGGGGAATGGGTGGTGCGAATTTTGCTGTCAGCTCGGCGCAGTTTTCTTGCAATGAGCATAAATTCTTCGTCTCAACTCCGATTTGGACACCGTTTGAAGCGCTGGATTCTTGACTTCTGGAGCTTCAAAACGGTATATAGTATGTAAAAATTTAACTCCAGAAAGTTGTCCAAATGTAAGAAAAAAGACTGCAGCTGCTCTCCAAACGTATGAAAGACTGTAGCTGCTCTTCAAATCGCCATAACTTTTTTGTTTCAACTCTGATTTTGACACCGTTTGGAGTGTTGGACTCCTGACTTCCCAAGCTTCGAAATGGTATATAGCATGTATAAAATGGACTCGAGGAAGTGCTCCAAATATGTCCCGAAGTGGCAACAAAACCAATGGCCAGAATTCTCTCTTCTCTTCTTCTTCTTTCATCATTTTTTCTTTTGACAGTACACCCAACTGTTTTGTAGTCCCTCCTACAATGATCATCCAAAAACTTATGTTAAATGCAAGCTAATTCAAATTAAAGCATTGAAATCATAATTAAAGCAAGTAATAAAATATAACAAAAAGATATGGACTAGCTAGTCTTTAGAAAGACTAAGTCCATCAAAAAATGTGGTCCTGTTCAGCTTGTCTTCTACCCGGTATGCATATTTCATCTCTGGAGGTAGCAGGTAAAGAATAAGCTTTGGGGGCTCCTCCTTAGCATGTCTCTGTATCTCCACCGCATTGAGTAAGGGTTGCATCTCTTTTCTTCTCGTCCATGGGGACAGAGTAGCAAGCAAATTTGAGGGTTCAGGTAACCCTTCATCATGCTTTGGCTTGGATGTGGGCTGATCAACCATAACTATTTTAACTTCCCTCACCATTGAAGTTTCTCCCTTTTTAGCCTCCACTTTATGGATACCCTTGGGATTTTGATAAGGTTGAGAAGGAACGTTTCCGTTTTCTCGCTCTGTGTTGAGGTTGATAGGCCTTGTGATTTGGTATTGGAGATTATCTATCTTCTGAGATAGATCATTGTGCTTGCCATCCATCCTTCTGTCTTGATTGGCCATTTCTTGCCTAATTTGAGCACTTTCTTGCCTAAATTGATCATTGATGGATTTCTGGTCTTCAACAAAATCTCCCACGATCTTGATAAGATTCCCAATGGCTTGTTCAAGACTTGGGGCTTGCTGAGGTGCTTGAGCAGGTAGCGTGTACTGGTATGGCTGTGGTTCCCAAGAGAAATTTGAATGATTCCTACAATTTGAATTGTAGGTGTTGTGATCACCAAATATCTCTCTTGCCGCTGGAATGATAGGACACTCCTCCACCATGTGATCATAGGATTGGCAAATGGAACAAGGGATAGCTTGCACTGATTTCTCAAAAATGGCGTGCACTTTTTGCTTCTCCCTCATTTCTAGCTTCTCCAATCTTCTTTCCATAGCCGCAAGTTCTGCTTTCATATCGATGTCTTCGTTCAAGAAATCCATGACTTCCCTTACTATCTTCTATCTAACAGGGCATGCACAACAAAAACAAAAACAAAGAAAACAAAAGAAAAACAATTCTAGAAGAAAAGAAAATTAAAATTAACTAAAAACTAGATAACAGATAAACTAAAGACAAAAACAAGTAAAAAGAAATAAATAAAAAGAGTTAGTAAAAGAAAAGAAAAATCACCAAACTTGTGATGAAGATCACAAGTGTTCCACAAAGATCATATCACTGTGAAGTGGCACCATCCCCGGCAACGGCGCCATTTGATTCGTGCGGACCCAGTCGGGTCTTTTAATCAAAAACATTTATAAAACCTATGACCTCATACTGGCGTAGCAAAGCTACTATAGTATAGCGGCTCTAGGGTCGAACTCTGGGATGGGTTTTCACTCTACCAGTGATAGACTCAAGATTAGAAATTGAATTTGATGATTTCCTTTGTCAAAAACTCAAAGTTTAAAAGAAAATAAAATTTGTTTTGAAAGTGGTTTTTGGAACTAAACTAACATATAACTAAATAAAAATGGAAGAAAGAAAGTCTCCCGGAGCTAAGGGTTGCTAGGATCAAGTTCAGAATGCAAAGTGGAAAATTCCGGATTTTTCTCCTCGCATTGGGGATTTAACCTATAGTTATTTCCCGAACCGGTATAGGTTTAACAATGAAGATTTAATCCATAAAAAGTCGATAGAAATGGTAGTCAAGGTCCATTAATGGCTTTAAACACTATGAGTCTTCACCTTGAGCCACTTTCCAATGGCTCGTACATGATAACTAATGGACTGATATGGATCTAGCAATAAGCATCCATAGAGACCTGAAGCTTACCATGTATTGGCCATTCAAAGTGATTCTAAGGGAGTTAAAGCAAAACTTTGGATTGGAAAGCCATTAATGAACTCCAACTACCGGTATTTAAGGCACGGGAGTTTTCCACCTTTGCATCTGGACTTTTCACCTAGCTTCCTTCACTCCAAGAAACCGAAGGTTTAGCCTCTCATCCTCTGGGAAAACATCCTTAGAGGTTGTTTGGCTTCCAAGAAAAAGAAAATAGAAAAGAGAAAAGGAAAGCAAAGAGAGCCCTGTTTTTTCTCCCCGAGAGGAATTTTTCTAAGTGTAAAATTTTTACATAGCATCCGAGAGGTGATTACCACCCCTCTTATAGTCTTTACAAAAGCCAAGCTTGTAATTGGCTAGTTACAAGGATAAGAAAGGAATTTACATCAAAAAAATACAAAAGAAAAGATCTAAAATGGAGTCGGCGGAACAGGGGAAAATTTCGCACCACGCATGGGCTGTGCGAAGCTGGTGCGAAGCTGGTGCGAAATTCGCACTTGCATGGGCTTGTGCGAAGCTGGTGCGAAGCTGGTGCGAAATTCGTTCTCAGCTTGACACAGTTGTCTTCCGAAGGCCATATCTTCCTCATTTCAGCTCCAAATCGTACACGGTTTGAAGCGTTGGATTCTTGACTTCCAGAGCTTTCCAAAGGTATATAGCATGAAAAAAATGGACTTCGGGAAGTGCTCCAAAAGTGTGAAAGAAGACTGCAGTTGCAGTCCTCTGTTTCAGCTTCACTCGTTTTCCTCTTTGCTTGATTTTCCTCTTTGCTTCTCTCCTTTACTTGGCTTGTCTTAATGATCCAAAAAGCTGTCAAAACACTAAAACTAGCCACAAATATGATTAGAAGTCATTGCTAGGTCCTTAACATGCTAATTGGGATAAAGATGGAGAACTACTACACAAAAGTGCTTAAAGCATAATGACTTAAAGGTGTAAAAATGCACTTTTTGGGTAGTAATCACTTGCGAAATTCTCGCATATCAAAAATCCACCTGCGAAATGGCACTCCATGTTGCTAAATCACCTGTAAACTTTTCGCAGGTCACAAAATATGTTGCGAAATCACCTGCAAATTGGGATATTTGCGCGCCGACTCCAGTTGATATTTTTCTTCAGATATTTTTGTATAAATTTCCATTCTTCTCCTTGTAATCCACCAATCATAGGATTGCTTAGCCAGGAAGGTTGGAAAAACTTCTCTATATATATTCTCTTGCAACCATTATAAAAACAATCTATCAATATATAGAATATACAGAGCCTTGCTCTGTTTTTCCTTCTCTTTTTGTTTTCTCTTTTATTTTCTTTCTAGCCAAACATCCTCTGAGGCCTCAGAGGATGAGTGGCTAGGCTTTTTGTTTCTTGGGTGAAGGAAGCCAGGTAAGGTTCCGAATGTAAAAATTGAGATTTTGTTGAGTCCGTTTTTAATGAAGAGAAAGTGTGATCCGTTGGTGGTTTTTATATTTTTAGTTAACTAGGATTACCACGAATAGCCAATACTTGGTAAGCTTTCGGATTCCATGGATTCTTATTGCTTGCAATCTTGCTCCATGGAGGTCTAATTGTTATCTCTTGTTCGCTTGTGAAGGATGATCCGATGTTAAGGATCACTTTGAATGGCAAATACTAGGTGAGAGGTACGAGCCATTGCAAGGTGTATCAGTGAGAGGGATTTAGTGTTGAAACCTTTAATGGTAAGCATCTGTACCACACCGGTTGGGGAAATAACTATAGGTTAAATCCTGAATGTGAGGAAAAGATTTAAGTGACCGGAATCTCCTCTTTTGTATACGATACCTGATCTTAGTGACCTGAAGTTTCAAGAAACATCTTTCTTTCTAATTACTTTTAGTTATTTTATGTTTGGTTAGCTTAAAACCATCTGTTTCCATTCAAACTTATGTTTTCTTTTAAAGCTAACCTTGAAAAGGAAAAACACCAATTCAGTTTTGAACTAATATCAATTGCAAAGTGAAAACCCATCTCTGTGGACGATCCTAGAGCCACTATACTATGCTAGCTAGTGCTACCTTGGTATATGGTGAATTAGGTTTATAAATTTTGCTGATTACTCTCGTCTGAGGATTGAAATCGAGCACATCAGTTGATTGAGCTAAATCAACTTGGACACCAATCGGGCACGAATCAAATGGCGTCATTGCCGGGAATTGTGCCATTTTACAGTGATATGACTTTTCCAGAGCACTTGTGATCTTCATCACAAGTTTGGTGATTTTTATTTTCTTTTACTAACTCTTTTTAATTGTTTCTTTTTCTTTATTCATGTTTCAGTTTACCTGTTAGCTAGTTTTAGTTAATCTTAATTTTTTTTAGAATTGTTTTTCTTTTGTTTTCTTTTGTTTTCTCTATTTTTAATTCACAAATTGCTAGTTGTGCATGCCATATTAGATACGAGATAGCAGAGGAAGCCATGAACTTCTTGAGTTATGTGGCTGAACTTTCAAGAGGATGGGATGAACCAAATGCTAGAAATATGGGAAGAATGACGTCTCAACCTAATGCTACGGGTGATATGTATATTTTGAATGAAGACATTGACATGAAGGCAAAGATTGCAGCTATGGCAAGGAGATTGAAAGAGGTAGAAATGAAAAAGATTCAAGAAGTGCAAGCCATCTCTCAGACACCATTGCAACCTATGCCCTGTGCCATTTGTCTATCTTTTGCGCACTTGGTGAACCAGTGTCCTACCATTCCAGCGGCGAGAGAGATGTTTGGTGATTGCAGCACCTACAACTCCAATTTGAGGAACCATCCAAATTTCTCTTAGGAACCACAACCACCTCGGTATATACAACCTGCTCAAGCACCTCAGCAAGCCTCGAACCTTGAACAAGCAATAGTTAATCTTAGCAAGGTCATGGGAGACTTTATTGGACATCAGAAATCCATCAATGCTCAATTCAGTCAAAGAATTGACAGTGTAGAGAGTACAATGAACAAAAAGATGGATGAAGCGCAAAATGATCTATCTCAGAAGATAGATAATCTCCAATATTCAATCTCAAGGTTCACCAACCTCAAAACGGTGCAAGAGAAAGGAAACTTTCCTTCTCAACCTCAGCAAAATCAAAAGCGTATCCATGAAGTGGAAGTTAATGAGGGAGAATCTTCACATAAGAGGAAAGTCAAAGTAATGATCACTCTAAGGAGTGGTAAAGAGGTTGATTTGCCCACATCCAAGCAAGAGCATGAATCAGAGAGTGAAAGAGAGAAAGAGAAGAGAGAGGAAATCAAAGGAAAGAGAAAGGGGAAAAGCATAGAGAAAGATGACTATGATCTTAATATAGATGAAGAACCACATAAGATAGTCATCAAGGAAGAGATGATGAAGAAACACATGCCTCCACCTTTTCCCTAAGCTTTATATGGCAAAAAGGGAATTGCTTCCGTTGCCATCATACAATGCAAATCTCTAGTGAGAGATGCAAACTTTATATGGGATCCTGGCAAGCTGAATCAGGATCAAGTTTTTTGATGGACTTAGTCTTTCTAAAGACTAGCTAGTCCATATCTTTTTGCTTCATTTTATTACTTGTTTTAATTTTGATTTCAATGCTTTAATTTTAATTTGTTTTGAATTAATATAAGTTTTTGGATGATCAATTGCAGAATGGACTTCAAAACAATTGGGCGTACATGGCCATTTACAGAACAGCTTACAAGACCATTCTCGAAAAATAAACATGGACTTAACTCAAGCCGGGATGAAGAGCTTCTTAGACCTTAATGAGATGGAGGAATTGAGAAACGATGCTTACATCAACTCCAAAATTGAAAAACAGAAGATGAAGAGGTGGCATGATCAATTGATCTCAAGGAAAGAATTTCAGAAAGGACAAAGAGTCTTGCTATATGACTCTAGGCTCCACATCTTTCCAAGGAAGCTAAAGTCAAGGTGGACATGCCCTTTCCTCATTCATCAAGTGCATTCCAATGGTGTAGTGGAACTACTCAATTCCAAAGGCAATGAAACTTTCAAAGTCAATGGCCATCGTCTCAAGCCATTCATAGGGCCTTTCAACCAATGACAAGGAGGAAATCAGTCTCCTTGAACCACAGCAACCTTGAGAGAACAGGGTTAGATGGACTTAGACTATGAAAAGACTACTTAAGTCTATGTGTTTTATAGTTAATTTTTTTTATTTTCATAGCTTTATTATTTCTTTTGATTTTAATTCTTGCTCAAATTTACTTTATTTTGAATTAATTTCAAGTGTTTTTGATGATCAATTTCAGGAAAAATCATGAAAAAAATGTGGAGAGGCCTTGAAGAATCAAAGAAAGGAGAAAAAACATGAAAATAGAGCACTGGAATGCATGTTGCGAAAATTTTGCAAGATAACACTCATGTTGCGAAAATCCAGGTATGTTGCGAAATTCCCAAAATCCATTTTCGCATGCATTGTTCATGTTGCGAAAATTTTCGCATGCTGCGAATCACTACTTTGGCACACGAGTGCCATTTCGCATTACCTAAACCAAGTTTCGCACGGTGCGAAACATGTTGCGAAAATTTCACAACTCCACTATTCAAGATGCGAAAATCCAATTATGTTGCGAAAATCATAAATATGTTGCGAAACTCAAAAATTCCATTTTCGCATGCACAGTACATGTTGCGAAAATTTTTGCAGGGTGTGAAACGCCTCTTAGGCACACGTGTGTCATCACCTCAAGTTGCGAAATGGTTTCGCACGGTGCGAAACATGTTCCGAAACTTGAAATATGTTGCGAAACTTGAAATATGTTGCGAAAATTAAAATATGTTGCGAAAATTTCGCAACATGCAAAAACATGTTGCGAAAAAATCAACCGTCTTTTTTTAAAGCATCCAGCTCAATTTTTTAAAGTCGCAACCCCATTTCACCATGCGAAAAGGCTTTTAAGCCTGCAACCATCCAAATTCCACTTCTCCCCCTCCATTTCAAGTGCCGATACACCCATTGGAGAAGAGAAGAGCCCCGCGCATTGTCTGGACACTCTCTGGAGAAGAAGAACAACCGTTATTTCCCATTTCGACCATGACCAAGACAAGAGGAGGCCATTCCTTGTCTCCATCAGCTCACACCCCCAAGACGAGAGTGTCATCTAAGCCAGATTCCACTCTAGAGCCACCCCAGGACTCCGCCATTCCACCATCTGAAGGTGGAATGCATTCCAGCCCTCCTCAGCGTCGGTACCAGACGAGGAGACCACCTACTATGTTTGGGGTAGCCACTTCAAGCCCTAAGAAGACAATTCGTCGGCCACCTGCAAAGAAATCCAAATTTTCAGGACCGGGAGAGTCATCGAAGCCGCCCACTACAGAGTCTCAGATTCCTTATGAGGTGCCCCCATAAGTCATTATCAGGAGACCTATGATAACAGGACCGCCAATAGAGGAAAATTTGGATTGCCGAGTTAGGCCATTCCACTCCGAGCTATACTTTGACTTGGAGACTCTCAGAGAGCAGCCAGAGCTTAGAGACACATTCTTTCTATTATAGAGATACCGTATGGAGCCACTGATGACTCCTAGGCAGTTCTATTACCCTAGAGTCGCGTTAGATTTTTATCAGTCTATGACTACGCGAGGCGTCCCACATCCTACTCTCATTCATTTTACCATAAATGGACGCCAGGGCATCATTGGAGCTCGCCACATTACAGAGGCCCTGTATATTCCTTATGAGCCTGTGAGTCAAGCAGATTTCACAGAGTGGTCCTAGTTTTCTCAGAGGGATATGGTTCATATCTTGTCCCGAGGGACCTCTACAGCTCCATTTTTTATGAGGAAGGAGCTTTCATCTGGGATGCTCCTTATCGATATACTCCTACGCTCCAATATTTTTCCGCTTCAACATAGAGTGCAGAGGAAAGGAGCTATACTAGAGGCCTTGTTCAGGATATTTGAGGGTTACTACTTTGGCCCTCATCATTTGATTATGGCCTTTCTTCTTTACTTTGAAGAGAAGGTCCATAGGAGGAAGCTACAGAGAGCCGATGCCATTCTTTTACTATTTCCTAGGCTACTCTGTCAGATTCTAGAGCATCTGGGCTATCCTTCAGAGCCACAGTTTGAGCGATGCCGCCATTGCCGAGAGGAGTTCACTCTCAACAAATGGCATCATTGGGCAGCTTATGTTATACCTCAGGGCATCCCCATTAGGCCCACGTCACCAGAACCAAACCAGGATGAGCAGCCACCACAAGCACAGCAGGGTGATATTTATATAGACATTATACCCCTTTCTCCTGCAGCACACACCTCAGTGCTCATGCCTGAGGCTGCATCTTATGCTCCTCCTACCATTTCTGACACTCCACCAGTTATGCCAGCTACATCAACGCCTCCTCCTTCATCTGAGTCTACTGTCACCGTATCTCTTACGGAGTTTAGAGGCTTAGTGCAAACATTGCAAACATTGAGCACCACTCAAGATGCTCTCTTCCAGCAAATGACCACTATTCATGCACATCAGGAGCAGGTTATCGCCACTTAGACCCAGCATACTGCCATCCTTCATCAGATTCAGCAGCATCTGGGTATGCAGACACCACCTGAGCATGATAGACCTGGACCATCATAGCCTACAGCACCAGATGAGGAGATTACATGATTACTACTCAAAAATGCTATTTTGTAAGCTTGTAATTAACTCTTTTAAACACTTTTGAGTAGTAGTTAATACCTTTTAACTCAATTGACATATTAAGGACCCTTACAATCAATTCTAATCAAAATGTGCAAGTTTTGGTGTTTTTGTTAGTATTTTGATCACCAAAGCAATCTAAGATTGAGGAGAGTTCTTTGGAATCCATGGCAAAGCTTTTGGAAAGCTCAGAAACATGAAGAACCAAAGTTTTGAAGCTTTAAAGTCCTTTGCCATAAGCAAATCCGGAATGCAAGGAGGGAAGCAAAGAGAAATCTGCCATGAAGCAAAACAGAGGACAACAGTTGCAATCTTCTTGGCCACTTTTGGAGCACTTTTAGAAGTCCAATTTCTACATGCTATATACCATTTCAAAGCTCAGGAAGTCCAGAATCCAATGCTTTAAATGGTGCGCGATTCGGAGTTGAAATGAAGGAGTTACAGCCATTGCAAGCAGATCACTCCAAGTTGAAGGCAGAATGTTGCACGGCTGCGAAATCAGCCTTTGGCTGCGAAAATGTTGTCCTTTGGCTGCAAAATTTCGCAGCCATTTTGCACAGTGCCGCGGTGTCCTGAAGCTACCCGATAGCTGCAACCGACATCTTGAGATCTTTTTGCTTTAGATATTTGATGTCTAAATTCCCAAACTCTCCTTGTAACCCTCCTATCACATGATTCCTTAGTCTTTAAGCAAGAACTAAAGGGTGAATAACCTCTTATATATATGTTTGTAATTTTCCATTGAAAATACATCTCGGGAGCTTTTCCAGAGACCGAACTTTGTATAGTTTTTAAAGGAAGTAAAATTCAGAGCCTTGCTCTGCCTTTCCTTCCCATTTTGTTTTCTCTTTTATTTTCTTTCTAGCCAAACATCCTTTGAGGATGTTTCCTCAGAGGATGAGTGGCTAGGCTTTTTGTCTTTTGAAGTGAAGAAAGCCGGGTAAGTTTCCACATGCATAAATTGGAAGTTTTGTTGTTTTGGTTTTTAATGAAGAGAAAGTGTAACCCGTTAATGGTTTTTATCTTTTTAGTTAACTTAAAACACCTTTGAATCACCTGAGCCAACACTTGGTAAGGCAAGTGATCTCCGTCCATTGAGATGCACTAGTTTACCTCTTGCGAGCCTTTGGGAGGTGGTTTGAAGGTAGGATTTTCTAGAATAGCCAACACTTGGTAAGCTTTTGGACTCTAAGGAGACATCCATTAGTTATCTCTTGCGAGCTTTTGAAGGATAATCCAAGGTTAAAGATCCCCTTGAATGGCAAATGCTAGGTGAGAGGCACGAGCCATTGCAAGGTGTATCAGTGAGAGGGATTTAGTGTTGAAACCATTAATGGTAAGCATCTGTACCACACCGGTTCGGGAAATAACTATATGTTAAATCCCCAATGCGAGAAAAAGAAACAAGTGACCGGAACTCCCTTTTTGTACAAGGAACCTGAGCCTAGTGATCTGAAACTCCAAGAAACGCTTTTCTTTGTAATTACAATTAGTTACTATTTTTGGTTAGCTTAAAACCAACCTTTTCAAACATCTTTATGTTTTCTTTTAAAGCTAACTTTGAAATGAAAAAGCACCAATTCATCTTTGAATTAATATCAATTGTGAAGTGAAAACCCATCCCAGTGAACGATCCTAGAGCCACTATGCTATGCTAGCTATGCCACCCTAGTATATGGTGAAATAGGTTTATAAATTTTGTTGATAACTCCCGTCTGAGGATTGAATCAAAGGTACATCAGTTGATTGATTTGAATCAATCAGAACACCAATTGGGGACGAATCAAATGGCGCCGCTGCCGGGGATGGTGCCACTTTGCAATGATATGATCTTTTGAGAACACTTGTGATCTTCATCACAAGTTTGGTGATCTTTCTTTTCTTTTACTAACTCTTTTTAATTGTTTCTTTTTCTTTATTTATGTTTTAGTTTACCTTTTAGCTAGTTTTAGTTAGTCTTAATTTTTTTTTTAGAATTGTTTTCTCTGTTTTAATTCACAAATTGCTAGTTGTGCATACCATGTTGAATACGAGATAGCAGAGGAAGCCATGAACTTCATGAGTTATGTGGCTGAAGTTTCAAGAGGATGGGATGAACCAAAGGCTAGATATATGGGAAGAGAGACGTCTCAACCAAATGCTAAGGGTGAGATGTATATTTTGAATGAAGACATTGACATGAAGGCAAAGATTGCAGCTATGGCAAGGAGATTGGAAGAGCTAGAAATGAAAAAGATTCAAGAAGTGCAATCCATCTCTTAGACTTTATTGCAAGCTATGCCTTGTGCCATTTGTCTATCTTATGAGCACTTGGTGGATGAGTGTCCTACCATTCCAACGGTGAGGGAAATGTTTGGTGATTGCAACACCTACAATTCCAATTGGAGGAGTTATCCAAATTTCTCTTGGGAAACATAGCCACCTCAGTACAAGCAACCTGTTCAAGCACCTCAGCAAGCCTCAAACCTTGAACAAGCAATAGTTAATCTTAGCAAGGTCGTGGGAGACTTTGTTGGAGCTCAGAAATCTATCAATGCTCAGCTCAGTCAAAGAATTGATAGTGTAAAGAGTTCATTGAATAAAAGGATGGATGAAGTGCAAAATGATCTATCTCAGAAGATAGATAATCTCCAATATTCAATCTCAAGGTTTGCCAACCTCAACATGGTGCAAGAAAAAGAAAATTTTCCTTCTCAACCTCATCAAAATCAAAAGGGGATCCATAAAATGGAGGTTAAGGAGGGAGAATCTTCACAAAAGAGGGAAGTCAAAGCCGTGATCACTCTAAGGAGTGGTAAAGAGGTTGAATTGCCCACATCCAAGCAAAAGCATGAATCAGAGAGTGAAACAGAGAAAGAGAAGAGGGAGGAAATTAAAGGAAAGAAAAAGGGAATTGCTTCCGTTGCCATTATTCAAAGCAAATCTCAAGTGAAGGATGCAAACTTCATATGGGACCCGGGCAAGCTAAATCAGGATCAAATTTTTTGATGGACTTAGTCTTTCTAAAGACTAGCTAGTCCATATTTTTTTGTTTTATTTATTACTTGTTTTAATTTTGATTTCAATGCTTTAATTTTCATTTGTTTTGATTTAACATAAGCTTTTGGATGATCAATGGTAGGAGGGACTTCAAAACAATTGGGCACACATGACCATAGAGAGCAGCTGCAATCTTCATTCCGACATTTGGAGAACTTTCCCAAGTTCATTTCTTACATATTATATACCGTTTCGAAGTTCCGGAAGTCAAGAATCCAACGCTTTAAACGGTGTCCAAATCGGAGTTCAAATGAAGAATATATAGGCTTTGGAAGAAAACTGCGCCGAGCTAAAGGAAAATTTCGCAGCGCTACAGTGCCGTTGCGAAAATTGCCCAGCCCGCTGCGAAATTGGCCTCCCGCTGCGAAACCATTTCGCAGCGCTACAGTGCCCACTGCGAAAAGGGTCCTTGGCACACGAGTGCCATTTTGCAGCCCCATACACTCATTTCGCAGCTGCGAAATCCTCCACGCTTAAAAATCCTCCATTTCGCAGCTGACATGCCATTTCGAAGGGTGTTTCGTAGCTGCGAAACCACCCTTTGGCACACGAGTGCCACTTTGCAGCGCCGTACGCCCATTTCGAAGCTGCGAAATGGGCTGCGAAATCGATGACGAAATTCTCCTCGTTGCGAAAATGCCTAGCCGCTGCGAAATCCACACCTCCTCGCTGCGAAATTGCCACCCTGCTGCGAAAATGAAAAGCGTCCCTTGGCATCCTTTTAAATGGTATAAATTCCATTTTTTCAATTCTAACCAATCATCTGAACTTCAAAAAGGTACCAAGAGGAGCCAAGCCAAAGCACTGGTTCTGTTGCCGCGCGCACCTCCGGCCGTCTTCTCCGACGCAACTAGCACCTTCATTTTGCAACTGTTGGATACATTTCGAGTACTTCTCGAAGTCCATTTCATGCATACCATATGTCGATTCAAATCTTGGGAAGTCGGGAGTCCAGAGCTTCAAATGGTGCTTGATTTGGAGGTGAAACGAAGAAGGTATGGCTGTTTGAAGATGACTGTGCACACCATGAACGAAAATGTTGCATTTCTCTACTATTGGACACATTTTTGAAGCAATTCCTGGAGCTCAAATTATGTATTCCATATTTCAATTCGAAGCTCGGGAAGTCAGGAGTCCAACGCTTCAAACGGTATGCAATTTAGAGTTGAAACAAAGAAGTTATGGCCTTTTGAAGACAAACGCGCAAAGCTGAGCGGGAATTTCGCAGCCAAAGCTCCATTTCGCAGGGTGTTTCACAGCTGCGAAACACCCCTTTGGCACACGAGTGCCATTTCGCAGCACAGTACCCTCATTTCGCAACTACGAAATGGGCTGCGAAAATGTTTCTCCGCTGCAAAAATGTTTCTTTGTTGTGAAACGATCTCCAAGCTTCCAAATGGCTACAAAATGATCTCCAAACTTCAAAATGGATGCAAAATGATTTCCAAACTTTGAAATTGGGTTGCGAAACTCCCCTTTGGCTGCGAAATCATTTCGCAGCCCCATAGTCCCCCTGCGAAAATTCCCTTTGGCTGCGAAAATGTTTCTTTTTTTCCTTTTGGCTTCGAAATGGCTAAGAAATGGCCTCCAAGCTATGAAATGATTTGCGAAAACACTTTGTGAAGCCAAGGGAAGTTGCGAAAAGGGCCTGCCACCATGCAAAGCCAGCCTCCCATAGTTTTCCTCTCCATTGGACGCCCCATGACCACACGTCTGAAGAGGAAGCACCCAACACTCACCTTGGATCACACACGAAGCCTCTCACTCCATTTCTGATCTCCTGAAACCATCAAAGCCCATAGCTCCAGCTGAGAGCTCCAGCCGAGGAGACTATTCCATCCAAGGAGACTACCAGAACAGAGGTCAATGTCATGATCCAACCCACTCAGGAGGCCACCACAAAGCCATCAATTCCACAGGACCCTACCATTACTTGATCATCTCTTTACTTTTTGTCTCTACTTATTATATTCCATGTTTTGATGTCTTATATTTTGGGATTGGATGTATTACTGATGATACATCATATATAGACATCATTTTTGTTTGAACTTAGCATTTTTCTATTTTCTCTACTCACTAACTCTTTTGTTTTTTTTGAAACATGTGGTTTCTTCTATCCGACTTGGACTCCATGTCACTCAGGAGGTACCACTTCCTCCCTTTATTTTTAATCGCTCTTGAAACATTGAGGACAATGTTCAGCTTGGTTGGGGGGAGAGTTGAGAAAGTAAGTTTTGCTAATAATGCTAAGTTATTTTGGTAATTTAGTTGTTTTTTGCTTAATTTTTAAATTTTTTAAGTTTTTGTTTTACTCTCCATGGTTATTAAGGAAAAATTTTCAAAATGAAATGGGAGAAATTGAATTTTTGTCTTTTTACTTGACTTAGAGTTTGTATTATGTTTATTAAAGTTGATGAATTGTTGGAACTCTTATTGCTTTCAACCTTGTGTCTTTCACTTTAAGCTTACCACACACTGTGCACTAGGTTCCGTTTATAAGATGAAGAACTATTTTCCCCCTTTACTTAGGAAAATTTTAGACTTGGTACCTTTGACCTCATTTAGTGTTGGGACACCTTACAAAAGGCCAATGAGCCTTTGAAAAAAAAGAAGAAAGAAAGAAAAAATGTTTGCTTGCCTTGAAACCCGAGCAAGGTCTGAGGGGTATATGGTGAAAATCTTTAAAACCTGGTGCCCTAAGCCTTCATTGGTTGGGAGCCACCGACCTCAATGCTCGATACATGGGTGAATAGGTGGAGTTTAGCATACTGTAGGTGCTTGGGTATTTAAAATTCATTCTCAAAAGTCCGGGGTGAAATCCGAGGAGCTAGCGGTTGAAAGATCCTTAAAGCTTGATGCCCTAAACCTTAATTGGTTGGGAGTTATCGATGGACCCCCGTTACATGGACAATTTAGAAAAAAATACCTTTAAGCTTTGCACTCCTACAAGAAAAAAATTGTGAAAGAAAAGAGGTGCGTTCTTAGCCTATTGGAGGTTGATTAGTTTGCTAAGCTTTGAAAAGAACTAAGTTAAGGAGAGAGGTTAGTTTGACATACTATATTCGGAAACTATCAACTCACACTTAGATTTTTGTGGAAGAGTAAGGTTTGGTCCTTTGGAAGTGGAAATGATTTTAAAGCTTCAATTTGCATAATGCCTTCTCTGTATGAATTGTGATTAGACAAATTATTTGATAACTCCTATTGAAGGTTGATTCTTATTTCTTTAATGTTCCATGTGAGAGTTAGATCATCATGCCACTTAAACATTTTTTGGAGTGATTAGCATGATTTTGTAAATTATAGTACTTTTACTTTTATTTTTCTCTCCTTTATTGCTAAGGGACTAGCAATATGTCGGTTGGGGGGAGTGATTACTACTCAAAAATGCTATTTTGTAAGCTTGTAATTAACTCTTTTAAACACTTTTGAGTAGTAGTTAATACCTTTTAACTCAATTGACATATTAAGGACCCTTGCAATCAATTCTAATCAAAATGTGCAAGTTTTGGTATTTTTGTTAGTATTTTGATCACCAAAGCAATCCAAGATTGAGGAGAGTTCTTTGGAATCCATGACAAAGCTTTTAGAAAGCTCAGAAACATGAAGAACCAAAGCTTTGAAGCTTTAAAGTCCTTTGCCATAAGCAAATCCGGAATGCAAGGAGGGAAGCAAAGAGAAATCTGCCATGAAGCAAAACAGAGGACAGCAGCTACAGTCTTCTTGGCCACTTTTGGAGCACTTCCAGAAGTCCAATTTCTACATGTTATATACCATTTCAAATCTCAGGAAGTCAAGAATCCAATGCTTCAAACGGTGCGCGATTCGGAGTTGAAATGAAGGAGTTACAGCCATTGCAAGCAGATCACTCCAAGCTGAAGGCAGAATGTTGCACGGCTGCGAAATCAGCCTTTGGCTGCGAAAATGTTGTCCTTTGGCTGCGAAATTTCACAACCATTTTGCACAATGCCGCGGTGTCCTGAAGCTACCCGATAGCTGCAACCGACATCTTGAGATCTTTTTGCTTTAGATATTTGATGTCTAAATTCCCAAACTCTCCTTGTAACCCTCCTATCACATGATTCCTTAGTCTTTAAGCAAGAACTAAAGGGTGAATAACCTCTTATATATATGTTTGTAATTTTCCATTGAAAATACATCTCGGGAGCTTTTCTAGAGACCGAACTTTGTATAGTTTTTAAAGGAAGTAAAATTTAGAGCCTTGCTCTGCCTTTCCTTCCCATTTTGTTTTCTCTTTTATTTTCTTTCTAGCCAAACATCCTTTGAGGATGTTTCCTCAGAGGATGAGTGGCTAGGCTTTTTGTCTCTTGGAATGAAGAAAGCCGGGTAAGTTTCCACATGCATAAATTGGAAGTTTTGTTGTTTTGGTTTTTAATGAAGAGAAAGTGTAACCCGTTAATGGTTTTTATCTTTTTAGTTAACTTAAAACACCTTTGAATCACCTGAGCCAACACTTGGTAAGGTAAGTGATCTCCGTCCATTGAGATGCACTAGTTTACCTCTTGCGAGCCTTTGAGAGGTGGTTTGAAGGTAGGATTTTCTAGAATAGCCAACACTTGGTAAGCTTTTGGACTCTAAGGAGACATCCATTAGTTATCTCTTGCGAGCTTTTGAAGGATAATCCAAGGTTAAAGATCCCCTTGAATGGCAAATGTTAGGTGAGAGGCACGAGCCATTGCAAGGTGTATCAGTGAGAGGGATTTAGTGTTGAAACCATTAATGGTAAGCATCTGTACCACACCGGTTCGGGAAATAACTATACATTAAATCCCCAATGCGAGGAAAAGAAACAAGTGACCGGAACTCCCTTTTTGTACAAGGAACCTGAGCCTAATGATCTGAAACTCCAAGAAACGCTTTTCTTTGTAATTACAATTAGTTACTATTTTTGGTTAGCTTAAAACCAACCTTTTCAAACATCTTTATGTTTTCTTTTAAAGTTAACCTTGAAATGAAAAAGCACCAATTCATCTTTGAATTAATATCAATTGTGAAGTGAAAACCCATCCCAGTGAACGATCCTAGAGCCACTATGCTATGTTAGCTATGCTACCCTAGTATATGGTGAAATAAGTTTATAAATTTTGTTGATAACTCCCGTCTGAGGATTGAATCAAAGGTACATCAGTTGATTGATTTGAATTAATCAGAACACCAATTGGGGATGAATCATTACACCGGCTGAGCAGACCATACCAGATGAGGAGATCACAGCCGAGCCATCATCTCCATATGATCCCAATATCTGATCATCTCTTTATATTTTTTGTATTTACTTTATATATTAGACTTGTGAATCCCATATTTTTTATGTTTATATACTGGGATTTGATGTATTACTTGAGCATCATGCATATTGTACTTTTTCAAAGTAATACATATATATCATTTTTGTTTAAACTTGGCATTTTTCCTATTTTCCTATACTCATCACTCTTTTGTTTTTGAAACATGTGGTTTCTCCTATACGACTCAGACTCCATGTCACTCAGGAGGTACCACTTCCTTCCTTTATTTTTTAATCGCTCTTGAAACATTGAGGGCAATGTTCAGCTTGGTTGGGGGGAGAGTTGAGGAAGGAAGTTTTGTTAATATGCTAAGTCATTTTGTTAATTTAGTTACTTTTTGTTTAATTTTTAAAATTTTTAAAATTTTTTATTTTACTCTTCATGGTTATTAAGGAAAAATTTTCAAAATGAAATGAGAGAAATTAAATTTTTGTCTTTGTACTTGAAACTTAGAGTTGTATTATGCTTATTGAAGTTGATGACTTATTGAACTCCTATTGATTTCAACCTTATTTCTTTCACTTTAAGCTTATTACACACTGTGCACACTAGGTTCCGAGTATAAGATGAAGAACTATTTTCCCCTTTGACTTAGGAAAATTTAGACTTGGTACCTTTGACCTCATTTTAATAGTGTTGGGACACCTTATAGAAGGCCAATGAGCCTTTTGAAAAAGAAAGAAAGAACAAAGTGTTTTACTTGCCTTGAAACCCGAGCAAGGTCTGAGGGGTATATGGTGAAAATTTTTAAAACTTGGTGCCTTAAACCTTCATTGGTTGGGAGTCACCGACCTCAATGCTCGTTACAAGGGTGAATAGGTGGAGTTTAGCATACTGTAGATGCTTGGGTATTTAAAATTCATTCTCAAAAGTCTGGGGTAAAATCTGAGGAGTTAGTGGTTGAAAAATCCTTAAAGCTTGATGCCCTAAACCTTGATTGGTTGGGAGTCATCGATGGACCCCCGTTACATGGACAATTTAGAAAAGAATACCTTTAAGCTTTGCACTCCTACAAGAAAAAAATTGTGAAAGAAAAGAGGTGCGTTCTTGGCCTATTGGAGGTTGACTAGTTTGCTAAGCTTTGAAAAGAACTAAATTGTTGGGATAGATTAGTTTGACATACTATATTCGAAAACTAATAAGTAACATATAGATTTTTGTGGAAGAGTAAGGATTGACCCTTTGGGAGTGGAAATATTTCGAAGCTTATATTTGCATAATGCCTACTCTGTATGAATTGTGATTAGGCAAGTTATTTGATAGCTCCTATTAAAGTTTGAGTTTTATTTCTTTAATGTTCCATGTGAGAGTTTGATTAGTCATGCCACTTGAAATTTTTTGGAGTGATCAGCATGATTTTTTAAATTATATTACTTCTATTTTTATTTTTTCTCTCTTTCATTGCTAAGGGACTAGTAATATGTCGGTTGGGGGGAGTGATTACTACTCAAAAAGTGCTATTTTATAGCTTGTAATTAACTCTTTTAAACACTTTTGAGTAGTAATTGCTACCTTTTAACTCAATTGGCATGTTAAGGACCCTTGCAATCGTTTCTAATCAAATTGTGTTAAGTTTTGGTGTTTTTGATAGCTTTTTTATCATAAAAAAATCCAAGAATGAGGGAGATCTTTGTATAGTTTATGGCAAAGCAAATTGAAGTTCAAATTCATGAAGAAACCAAGCTTTGGAGTTTTGTGACCCTTTGCCAAAGTCTTTCAAAGTATGCAAGGAGGAAAAATAGAGAGAAGAAGTTTATGAAGAAAAATAAAGGAGAGCAGCTGCAATCTTCTTTCGCATATTTGGAGCACTTCCTAGAGTCCATTTTCTACATTATATATACCATTTCAAATCTCAGGAAGTCAAAAGTCCAATGCTTCAAACGATATGCAAATTGGAGCTGAAATGAAGAATTTATGGCTGTTGGAAGAAAACCGCGCCAGACTGAAAGACAATTTCGCAACATGCAAAATCATCTTGCCAAAGTTTTGCAACATAGGAATCAACTAGCGAAATTCTTGCATATCAAAAATCCACCTGCGAAATGGCACTCCATGTTGCGAAATCACCTGCGAACCTTTCGCAGGTCACAAAACATGTTGCAAAATCACCTGCAAACTGGGATATTTGCGCACCGACTCCAGTTGATATTTTTCTTCAGATATTTTTGTATAAATTTCCATTCTTCTCCTTGTAATCCACCAATCATAGGATTGCTTAGCTAGGAAGGTTGACAAAACTTCTCTATATATATTCCCTTGCATCCATTGTAAAAACAATCGATCAATATATAAAATATAGAGTCTTGCTCTGTTTTTTCTTCTCTTTTTGTTTTCTCTTTTATTTTCTTTCTAGCCAAACATCCTCTGAGGCCTCAGAGGATGAGTTGCTAGGCTTTTTGTTTCTTGGGTGAAGAAATCCAGGTAAGGTTCCCAGATGCAAAAATTGAGATTTTGTTGAGTCCGTTTTTAATGAAGAGAAAGTGTGACCCATTGATGGTTTTTATATTTTTAGTTAACTAGGATTACTATGAATAGCCAATACTTGATAAGCTTTCGGATTCCATGGATTCTTATTGCTTGCAATCTTGCTCCATGGAGGTCTAATTTTTATCTCTTATTCGCTTGTGAAGGATGATCCGATGTTAAGGATCACTTTGAATGGCAAATACTAGGTGAGATGTATGAGCCATTGCAAGGTGTATCAGTGAGAGGGATTTAGCGTTGAAACCTTTAATGGTAAGCATCTGTACCACACCGGTTGGGGAAATAACTATAGGTTAAATCCCGAATGTGAGGAAAAGATTCAAGTGATCGAAATCTCCTCTTTTGTATACGATACCTGATCCTAGTGACCTGAAGTCCAAAGAAACATCTTTCTTTCTAATTACTTTTAGTTATTTTATGTTTGGTTAGCTTAAAACCATCTGTTTCCATTCAAACTTATGTTTTCTTTTAAAGTTAACCTTGAAAAGGAAAAACATCAATTCAGTTTTGAACTAATATCAATTGCAAAGTGAAAACTCATCTCTGTGGACGATCCTAGAGCCACTATACTATGCTAGCTAGTACTATCCTGGTATATGGTGAATTAGGTTTATAAATTTTGTTGATTACTCCCGTTTGAGGATTGAAATCAAGCACATCAGTTGATTGAGCTGAATCAAGTAGAACACCAATTTGGGGACGAATTATTGAAGAAGTCCACTAAGAAGCAATCAAATTGTTTAATACTTAATAATTGAATATCATATTACAAGAATAATGGGACATATAAGAAGAATCTATCCATATAGACAAGAAGAAGAAAAGACTCAAGCACAAGGAAGTGCTACCATTATAGATGATGGTTATGACAATGCAAAGGTACTCACTTTTACATTGAATCAAAATCATGAAGAATGGGTCTTGGACTCGGGTTGCACCTATCATATGTGTCCAAGAAGGGATTAGTTTTCATCCTATTAAGAAGTTAATGGTGGAAAGGTGCTGCTGGGAAACAACATGAGCTGCAGTGTGGCTAGAATTGGCAAGGTGGCTATTAACATGTTTGATGGAATGACAAGAACTCTCAAAGTAGACCTAAAGAGAAATCTAATATCTCTTGGAACTTTGAACGAATTATAACTTCAAAGCAGAAAATGGGAAATTAACAATTTCAAAAGGTGCCATGGTTGTCATGAAGGGTCAGAAGAGAAATGACTTGTACATCCTAAAAGGTCACACATTGAAAGGTTTAGTGGGATCGGTGTTAAGAACCGAAACTGATAAAATAGTTCTTTGGCATAAAAACTTGGTCACTTAAGTGATTGAGGTCTAAAAGAATTGTACAAGCAGGGCTTATTGTGTGGGGATAACATCAACAAGATTGATTTTTGTCAGTATTGTATTCTTGGCAAGCAACACAAGTTCGCATTCAAAGCTACAATACACAAGTCAAAGGATGTATTGGAATATGTGCATTCAAATTTATGGGGGCCTATAAGAGTCTCTACTCACGGTGGAAACATGTACTTTCTATCTTTGATTGACTCTAGAAAATTTTGGCTATACTTGTTAAAAACTAAAGATGAACATACTGTTTTAACTAAAGATGAACATAATGTCTTAACAAAAGGTTAAGGAGTGGAAGGCTTTAGTTGAAAATCAAACTAATAAAAGAGTAAAGGTGTTAAGAACAGATAATGGGCTAGAGTTTTGCAATGAGGAATTTGAAATGTTTTGTAAAAATCAAGGTATTTTAAGAAACAAAACAGTAAGGAATACACTTTAACAAAATGGCCTAGTGGAGAGGATGAATAGGTCATTGTTCAATAGAGTAAGGTGTATGTTGTATAGTTCTAGCTTATCTAAACATTTTTGGGGTGAAACTATAATGATAGCTTGCTATTTAGTAAATAGAACTCCATCTAGTTATATAGACTTTAAAACTCCAGAAGAGCTTTGGTTTTGAAAGCCTTCTAACTATGATCACCTTAGAATCTTCAGGTACACAGCTTATGTTCACCAAAGTGAAGGAAAATTAGAACCAAGGTCAATAAAATGAATCTTCTTAGGTTATCCAAAGGGTGTTAAAGGTTACAGGCTATGGAATAAGGAATCTTCGGGCGTTAAAATAATAATAAGTCGTGATCTTTCTATGAGGACTAACACTGCAAGTACAGAGAAAGATTCTAAAAACAGGAGCTTGACACTTGACAAAGACCATTTTGAGTTTGAGGTGGAGTTATCATCTCAAGATGGTCATGATCAACAAAATGATTTAGCACATGGTGGCCTAGAGACAGAAGATAATGAGGTGACAGGTTCAAATGTTGAAGGTGGTGCAGGAACCAACTCACAAGAAGCTGGTCTTGATTATCTCTTGTCAAGGGTGTTGGATTTAAGAGTATGGAAACAAATGACTAGCCTAAAAGACACAAACAAAGAACATAATTAATAAGAAGAAAAACTTATCGGCTGAGGCGTGACAAACACTGTCCTTGAAATAGATCCACCCTCCTCGAAGACGAACTCGGTGCACTAGGGTACCAGTGGTCTACCTCCAGGATTCAACAGCTAGATCTTGCCTTGGGTGCACTTTATAAACGAGATGTGTACAGCTCGAGTTTTGAAAAAATTCCTCCAGATGGATGTATGAAAAGACTCTCTGAAAAACTCTCTAAAAAATTCTCTAAAAAATTGGTATTCGTATATAGAGAGTGAGGGGTGACCTGCTTTTATAGGTCACTAACACAATCCCAATGAGAATCTACTTGTAATTAGAACATGGCTCAAAGTGGAAGGGGATTCTACTTATAAATGGAATGGGACTCTACTAGCACAGTCCCAATAGGACTCTTCCCAAAAATATAAGACTAATAGAATAAAATAAAATAAAATAAAAATGATTCCCAATAGGACTCTTCCCAAAAATAAAATAAAAATAAAAAATTATTTACACTCTTCCTATAAAGGGATAGGGCTAAGAGGAACATAAAACCCCCAAATAGGTTTGGTTTTGCAGATCTGATTACATATGCTCTATTGACTACTATGGAGTTGTGGACCCGCATTTTTCACTTGCGTCCCCACTCGATCGGCAAGACTCGCTTTTATTGGTGAAAAATTAGTTTTTGGAAAAGTTGGAGTCGCCACTTATTTTATTTTTATTTTAAAGGGAAAATAAAACAAGAAAGAAAACCCTAAAAAAATAACTCTATAAAAATTTGTCTTTGAAAAACCTGAGTCTAGGTCCGAGGATCAGGTTACCTATTGGGAAGGTACCTCTAAGAGGTAGCACCCTTCTAAGCCTCATAAAGGTCTCTACTGACTAAGTTGAGGGAAATGTGGCAATTAATTGGTTGATTGAGAGTACCTAGGTAGACTAAGGTGATTTCTATAAAAATAACACACTAAACAAGAAAACCAATCACAAATCTTAAAGAAGATTTAAGGTGCGTACCTGGACTGCTTCTTAAGCGCTATCATAAGACATCAAAGTTAGTATAGAAATATAGTACACAACATGCATTTTTTCCTAGCAAATCTAACATACATCTAAGCACCCAAGGATGGAATCAGACATAGATATGGCTCACAACAACATGCATGTTCATAAAATTCCGGAAAGCAAGTGATAGAGAGTGTACCTGGATAGCATGCATAATTTATAAGATTCCTCCAAAAATGTTAGAGTGGTTCGGACAAGCATAAATTATATAACGTATCCGTTACGTCTAATATACAGTTCCAAATCCAAAAATTGAGCTAAGATAAATCAAATGACTCTAAAAATAATAACAATTTCAAGTAAAGTATAAAACCATTAGCATGCAGTTAGAAAAGAATGCATCATAAAAGAATTTCTAAAAAAAAATGGTTTAGAGTGGAATTTAATAACGAAAAATTTCAGGAAACAACTCCTACACATCTAGATCAACATACCGAAAGCCAAACACTCATTTAAAGGACAGATTACAACAAAGACATCTAAAGGTTCTACAAAGTCCAGATTAGATAAGAAAAAATGTCATGCATAAACGAATTTAAAAAAAATAATAAATGACCACATAAAATCATAAAAAAATCACACACATAGTTCAAAGTGTTTATATCACATAAAAAATGAATCCAAGGTCAGATATTACTCAAAAATATTTTTAAAACACTCAAGCTAATCAGATGTCCAGAATCCAACATACACAGTAGGCATGACTTTGAAAAATCATATCTCCCTCAAAAAAGCATATTTTTTAAATATTTTATGTGTCTAAAATCAATTTCAAGAAGCCTAGAATTGAGAAAAAATATTGAATAAAATTTAAAAAAGTCTTCTGGTATTTTATTTTTGCAAAAAGTTCTCGGATGTCCAAAATTGGGTGAAAACGGAGCCCCCCCTAAAGACTTGTTCATATCTTCTATTCCAAAATGGCTTTCTAACTCAAACGAAACTTTAAATTCAAGTTCAAGAAGTGAGGAAAGTCGTACAAGTTTTGGAAATTTTTTAAAAAGTATTCTAAAGTTGCTAAAATGAATTTTAAAACTAAATGGTCAATGGTTGCGTGAAAACTGGCAGCAAGGAAGAGTTTTGAAAACTTTTCTTGTGTAGGGGTTCCATCAAGTGCCCATTCAATTTCCATAAGTTTTACTTGTGTATCCCCATTAGTTTGGGAGTATAAGTCCAAACCTATGTGAATAAAAATAAAAAAACCAAATTTTTGAGAAACCAACAAAGGAGAAATGCAACTTAAATGAAATTAGTTGCATAATTTTAATAGAAAGTGTGTTTTTTGCCTAAAGCTAGAATGAATGTTTTCTAAAACCTTTTATTGGTGATTTAAATGGTTTTGAAAATGACTTTAAGGGAAGTAAAAGAAAAAGACTCAATGATTTGTTAAACCCCAATCAATAGGCACAATATAGAGATTTTAGATTTCTAACTTAAAAGGGTTTTGAAAATAAAAGAAAAGCTAAATTGGATCCTCTTTTTGGCTACCTTTCATTTGGGATCAAGGAGCCAAACTTATGATGGGAAAATTTATTTTTGAAAAAAAGAAAATTTGACTCAACTCAAAATGTCAATTTAATAAAAATAAAAAATAAAAACCTTTTTCTAAAGAAAGTTCAAACTCAAGATTTCCCTAAGGTGCCTATAAAATAAATATCAAAGATAAAGAAAACTAACAATTCAGGCACATATAACATCTCATATATCGTTCAATGACTTTTTTTAAAAGGTATCTACCATGTGAATTTAATCAAACTAAAACTTAGTAAACTTTTAAGAGTCATCTAGCATGTGAATTTAAACAAATGGATACTCAATAAGTTTTTAAAAGGCATCAAACACGTGAACTTAAAGAAACCAATACTCAATGAAAATTTTAGAACTCAAACTCCAACTAACCTCATTATTTATCAAAAAATAAAATCCAAATTAGCACCAACAATTATTTGAAAACTAAAGTCCATTATTCATCAAAACTAATACAACAAACTACGTCCGTACTTATCGAAACTAAAATCCAATCATCAGAGCTAATACAGCGAATACATCCGTACTTATCAAAACTAAAATCCAAACTAATTAAAATGGATGAAAATAGGTTTAAAAAAAAAAAAAAAATGAGGTACCCTAGCAATTTCACCAATGGATTGAAATAACAAGAAATAAAAAATCTAAACCGAAGGGATAAATTTAAACTAAAATAAAATGAGTTTAAGAATGTGAACTTACCTTTCAGATCAATGCATGGAGGCTGTTTCGAAGTCCAAAGGTGTGGGTTGTTTTCTTCTACGTGGGCTATGCATCCCCTCAACGTAAACGTGCTGAGGATTTTAAGTGGCAGTCTCTCCTTTCCAATAGTGGTTCTCCCTTTTGAAGGCGGCGCGTGTGCTCCAAGTGTGGTGGAAAGTGGCAGCCCACTTTGGAGAGAATTTGTGGCTGCTTGTAGAGAATATTAGAAGAGTAGGAAACAAAGAAAACCCAAACCCAAGAATTTCACATCCGGCCGGCTGTGTGTGCTACTCTCCTGCCCTCCTTCCAATCCCCAATTCTGTCCATTGGGGCCCCACAGAATTACCTACCAAAAATTTCTGAATCTGCTCCCGAAAATCTCCAGAAAACATCACCAAAATCTGAATTTGCTTGACTTTCCTTTACCAATAAAAATATGGTGCCTTGCTAGTGAATTTCTTCTGATTTTTATGATGCAAGTGGTCCCACGTTCTCAAAGAAATATCATGCACCCCCTAGAATCTCCAGCCGAACTGGTGTTTTCTTCTGGTTTGGTGCACCCCCCGAGATCAGAATATGGTGGCACGCTGTTGCAAATAACCGTGATGACCCCCAACTGGCGTGCTTTCCTTGAATAGGATCTCATTTATGTGTGAATCTGGTTGTCCTCCATTGATGTGCCTTGAAGATACAATTTGTCAAGTTTGGTCTAGTTCCTAATTAAATCAGGTATTTTCCCGGATAAATTATTCCCATAGCCAAGGACACTATTGGCTCGGCTCTTGTTTCTATACCTGCTGTCAACAGTCAACCAACCACGCCCACTTGTTCTTGAATCATAGCCATTAGATCCCAATCCAGAACCTATCCGGAATACATTCCCATACTGGTCATACATCCTATTGTTTGCGTACATGCGGCTCATCAATCCAGAAGCCTGTCCCAAGCTAGATGCCGGCCTTGCATGCATCAGTTGCGGAATAGGGCGAAAATCCCTTTAGCATCTCTTGAATAAAAAACCCTTAATCAGATATAGACCCTCAGAGTCCAACCTTGCACCATAGATCAATCCCAAAACCCGTTCCCAATAATCCTTCCCCAAAGCGTGCCTCCCTCACATGAACACAGCCTCACACCCCGTCTATACATGCTGCATCAGTTTCTTTCCACTTGCCAAAACCGGTTATGGAAATTTTTCATTCAGAAAAAATGATGCTCTCTCACCGGATTGATTTCCCCACTTTCCAAAACATCACCATCTTACTTCCTATACACGTTCTGTTGACTCCACCAACTTGGAAATGACACCAAAACAATGAACAATGCACCTAGGGATTGTCAGGTGCCCCACAGAAGTTGGAATACTCTTAGCCATCAAGTCAATTCTCTAAGGATTTGCGAACCTGACCTACACCTGGATTGGTTCTCCAATAATCCAAATCAGCTCATATCCGTCCTTGAATTTCCTCTTATATCCAGTTGCCGCTCCCAATATATGCACTCTGAATATTCCTCCAAGATGCAGCTCCACATGATTTCTTTCAATCTATTGTGGACTTCCCTACAAAATGTCAAAGTTAATAGATTAAATAAAATAATAATAATAATAACAATGATAAAAAATGAGTAATAATAATAATAATAAACATTTCAAAAAAATTATTAAATTAAAATAGATAAGTAAGAACAAGTATTATGAAAAAGTGACAAAATAATAAGAAAATAAAATAATGGAAGAAATAGACAAGATAATAAATAAACAAAAATAAAATAAATAAAAAGTCAAGTCATGCAACTTTATAAAAAAAAAAAAACGAGTCATGCAAGCCATGTAAGGCATGCAAGATATGCCAAAGAGGTGACCTAATCAAAACTAGGTAGTCCTAAGTGGGCTAAGGTGTGCCAAAATGGGCCTAGATGAGCTTGGATGGGCCTAAGTGAACCTAAGTGAGCCTAAGTGGGCCAAGTGTATTTAAATGGGCTTAAGGTGCCTAACTGGGCCTAAGGTGGCCTAAGGTGGCCTAAGGTGCCTAAGTAGGCCTAAAGTGGTGCCTAATGGGTCAAGTGTATCTAAATGAGCCTAAGATGCTTAAAGTGAGCCTAAAGTGGTGCCCAAGTGGGCCAAGTGGGTCAAGTGTACCTAAATGATCCAAGGGTGTCTAAATTAGAGCTGCCAAGTGTCACAATAGAGTTAGATAAATCCCTCAACCAAAGTTCCCAATGTGGCTTAGAAAAGATAAGCTACACGAGTAGCAATGGGCCACCAGGGAATTGCTGTAAAGTATCGAACAAATACTTAATAGGACATGTGCTAGGAGGACAAAATGGAGGGTCTACAGGAGTATGAAGAGAGTGAGCCACTCCCTTACCAAGAAGCTATAAACAACAATGAATCAATGAAATGGCTCACAACAATGACTGAAGAATTTGAATCCTTATAGAAAAATCAAACCTAGGTGCTTGTAGAAAGAAAGCCAAATCAAAAAGTGGTAAGTTGTAAATGGATATTCAAGCAGAAATAGGGTGCCACTGCGAATGAACTCATAAGGTTCAAAGCTAGATTAGTGGCTCAAGGGTATACTCAGAAAGAGAGCATTGACTACATCAAAGTATTCTCTCTAGTGGTGAAACATAGCTCAATTAGAGTATTGATGTCCATTGTAGCTCAATTTGATTGGGAATTGGAGCAACTAGATGTTAAAACTGCCTTTTTACATGGAAACTTAGAAGAAAAAATTCTAATGACTCAGCTTGAGTTTTTAAAGAGCCAGAAAAGGAACATCTAGTGTGTTTACTTAAAAAATCCTTATATGGATTTAAACAATTCCCAAGACAATTGTATAAAAGGTTTGACACCTTTATACTAAAAACTGGTTTCAAAAGGAGCAGTTATGATGGTTGTTTCTATTACAAGAAGTTACAAGGAAGTTTGATGATGTTTTTTCTGATATATGTCGATGATATGTTATTGGTTTGCAAAGATAAGTCACAAATTCAAGAGGTGAAGAGGATTCTAAAGTCAGAATTTGAAATGATGGATCTTGGGAATGCAAGAAGAATACTCAACATGGAATTGTAAGAAACAGAGAGGATCGTACTTTATTCTTTTCACAAAAGGGCTACTTAGAAAAGGTTTGAAGAGGTTTTCCAGGGAGAATTCAAAATCTGTAAGTATACCATTGGTAGGACATTTTAGATTGTCAATGACATAATGTCCTCAATTTGAAGCTAAAAGAAAAGAGATGAATTATGTTCCATATGCTAATGCTATAGGGTCACTTATGTATGTAATGGTGTGCTCACGACCAAATGTTGCTCATTCAATAAGTGTTTTGAGCAGGTTTATGGTAGAGAACATTAGAATGAAGTTAAGTGGTTGCTAAGATATATAAGAGGATCTCTTGGTGTAGGATTGAAGTTTAGATCTTCTAAAGAGGGTGCTGGTATCATAGGTTCTGTGGATTCAGATTATGTAGGGGATCTTGATAAGAGAAGGTCAACTAGAGGTTATATTTTCACCTTATTTGGAGGACCTATTAGCTGAAAGTCACAACTTCAATCGGTAGTGGCACTTTCAACCACTGAAGCTAAATATATAGCAACTATTGAAGCCATGAAATAAGCTCTTTGGTTGCAAGCACTTGTTAAGGAGCTTGGAGTGCTGAATAGTGTAGTGGAAATATTTTCAGACAGTCAGAGTGCAATTCAGTTGTGAAAAAATCCCATGTTTCATGAAAGAACCAGACATGTCGACGTTAGATATCACTTCATTAGAGAAACTATAAGCTCAGGAGTAGTGAAGCTGGAAA
Source organism: Vitis rotundifolia (assembly GCA_030254885.1). Lineage (NCBI taxonomy): Eukaryota > Viridiplantae > Streptophyta > Magnoliopsida > Vitales > Vitaceae > Vitis > Vitis rotundifolia. The sequence goes on along the minus strand of CM058168.1, from coordinate 30,198,096 downwards.
AGATTTCAACAGCTAATAATCCAACAAACATGGAAACTAAAGTTCTACCAATAAGCAAATTCAAATATTGCCTGGATTTGGTCTAAGTAATGTGCAACTGATGATAAGTCAGATCTTTATTCGAAGAATCCAAAATCAATTATGAACCAAGGAGGAGAATGTGGAAATTGGTGATCCAAAATTGTTTAGCCACATAAACAAAGTTAGTTGATTAACAAACTAAAAGTGTGAGCTAGCACACCTGTTTGCTTAGCATTTCCATGTACTCATGTATAAAAATGTGAAGAAAAAAATGTGAGTTTTCTGAATTATAGAATAGAAGTGAGAGGATTTTAGAATGTAAGTCTTCTTCATTGTACAATAGAAAGAGCTTGATAATTCTCAAAGATTCTTGAGGGTGTAAAATGGTTCAATCTTAGTGGATTTTTGGAGATGATCTTGATCCGTGGATGTAGGATTCAAATCTTAGATCCGAACCACCTAAATCCTGTTTGTTTTGTTCTATTTTTTTTTATTTCTGGTATTGTTTTCTTTGTCTTCTTGGATTGGTGTTCGATCTCAATTTATTGAGGAACTTGGATAAAAACTCAATAAGGGTTATGAAATTCACATTTGTTTTAGCATTTGGCCTATATATCTCAAGAACTTGAGACTGTTTGTGATGCTTGGGATCAACCATTTGACCATGCAAGTTATACTTGTCTATGAACTTGAGTACTGTTGTGAGAACAACTGAGTTGCTGTTCAATATTTCTTCTATGTTATCTCTGTTACCTAGAATCAATGTTTGTTAACAAGACCAAATCAACAAGAGATTCAGCTCAGAATGTATGTTAAAATTGCATTTATTTCATGTTTAGATCATGAGAAAGGGCTTTAAAAAATGCAACTTTTTACCAAGTTGACTAACTCTCGGAGCTATTGATACTTTCCAAAAGCCTTGAGTAGAATGGTGACATTTTTCTTAGGGTCTGGCTAGGACGGTGCAAGTATCATGGGCTTCTGTGGATTTGCGAAAAACTACATATTCTACATCATACCTGTTATGGTGAATTCACAATATTCCAACAAACACCAGAATTTTTCTACCATTTCTTTGTGCAAAACTAAATAGGCAATATCAACTAGCAGTAATAAATAAATAAACTCATGCAATAGAAAAATAAATCAGACACCAGAATTTTTACGTGGAAAACCCCCTAATGCGAAGAGAAAAACCACGGGACCGAGTCCAGTTTAAACTTCTACTATCAACAATAATGGGTTACACCTGTCTTTTCTAGAATAATCTTTAGAGCCTGCCAAATACATCAAGAGTACATATAGCTTTGGATTATACAGTCTCTCTTGGCAAAAAAAAAAACAAAGAAAATTGGAAAAAGTATACCAAAAAATGTTATTACTGTTCATAGGTAATAACACCAGTTCTTGAGCTCAAAATATGATCTCCACCATTCAGATTGTAGCTACTTAAGTATCAAACCTCTCCTCCAAATTTCAACTCGATCGGACCACAGATGAAGTGGGATCGACTTGTTGATAAAATCTGGGCAAATGCGTTTTTCCTCTCTCTCTTCTCTTATCTCTGTTTTTTTTTTTTTTTTTTCCGATCTCTTTTTTTTTTTTTTTTTTTTTAATGTAACTGACTTGGTCCCCAAGCATATAGGGCCCACTCTCTAACATACGAGGGAGCCCAAAAAATCTCCCATTCCCAACTATGTGAAGGGCTCTACCAAGCCCGCTTGCTTTCTACAGAATTGTAGCTTCTCTGTGGGTATTGGTTTTGTCATCATATTTGATTCATTCTCATCAATATGGATTTTCTCAAGGCAAAAAAATTTCATCTCTAGTGCATCACGAATCCAATGATATTTCACATCAATATGCTTGGATCTAGAGTGAAAAGTTGGATTCTTATTGAGATGAATAACACTCTAATTATCACAGTAGAGTAGATACCTTTCTTGCTGTAGACCTAATTCTTGCAGGAACTTTTTCATCCACAGTAACTCCTTACTAGCTTCAGTGATAGCAATATACTCAGCCCCTGTGGTTGACAAAGCAACACATTTCTGCAACTTTGATTGCCATGACACTACTCCCCTTGAAAAAATGATCAAATAACCAAAAGTAGACTTTCTAGAATCAACATCCCCAGCCATATCTGCATTTGTGCATCCTACAAGCATAGGTTTGTTAGTCCCAAAACATAAACATGTCTTAGAAGTACCTCTCAGATACCTAAGAATCCATTTCACTGCAGCCCAGGGTTCTTTGCCAGGATTAGAAAGGAACTTGTTGACAACTCCAACAGCATGAGCAATATTAGGCCTTGTGCACACCATGACATACATCAAGCTACCCACGGCTAATGCATAGAGTACTTTTCGCATTTATTATTTTTCTTTCTCACTTAAAGGACTTTGTTTGGAACTTAGCTTTAGATGACTTCCAAGTGAAGAACTCACTGGTTTTGCCTTGTCCATATTGAACTTGACTAAAATCTTTTTAATATAGCTTTCTTGAGATAGCCACAATTTTCCATTTGTCCTATCTCGAGAAATCTAATACCCAGAATTTGACTTGCAAACCCCAAATCCTTCATTTCAAAGGACTTGCTCAAATCTTTTTTCAATTTATCAATTTTACCAGTATCATGACCAACAATCAGCATGTCATCCACATATAACAAGAGAATAATAAATTCTCCATTAGAGAATTTCTTCACAAACACATAATGGTCAGAAGCAATTTTATCATACCCATGCTCAATCATGAAGGAATCAAACTTCTTATACCATTATCTTGGTGCTTGCTTGAGACCATACAAGCTCTTCTTCAGTCGACACACTGAGTGTTCCTTGCCTTTGATTGTAAACCCTTTTGGTTGCTCCATATATATTTCCTTCTCTAACTCACCATGGAGAAAAGCAGTCTTCACATCAAGCTGTTCAATCTCTAGATTCATACTGGTAGCCAAGCCTAACACAACTCGGATCGAAGACATCTTAACCATAGGCAAGAAAATTTCTTCAAAGTCAATGCCTTTCTTCTGACTAAAACCCTTCACAACCAATCTTGCCTTGTACCTTGGTTGTGATCTATTTAGTTCAGGCTTCCTTTTTAGTACCCATTTATTCTTCAATGCTCTCTTACCCTTAGGCAACTCCATCAATTCATAAGTGTTGTTCTTATGCAAGGATTTCATCTCTTCATGCATAGCTCTCAACCACTCTTTTTTTTTCATCATGCAGCAGAACCTCTTAATAATTTTTTGGCTCTCCCTCATTAGAAATCAACAAATACTCATCACTAGTATACCTTCTAGAAGGTTGATGCTCTCTAGTAGAGCTTCTTAACTGTGTTTCAGTAGGCAACTTTGAAGTAACTTTTTCTTGCTGTTGTTCTAGGCCATCATTCTCAACTATAGGATTTTCGTCTACATCATCAACTGCAGACTCATTATTTCTGTCAATTGTATCAACCTGTTCTTCTTGCACAACTTCCCTGTGTTCATTATGTCCCATAAAGTTAGAAGAGACTGAACCCAAATCAACCTGTTCTTCATTGAAAGGCTTTGGCTTCTTAACCTAATCCAAGTCTTCAATGATTTGATCTTCAAAGAAGACAACATTTCTACTTCTTATAATTTTTCTGGTAGTCGAATCCCATAACCTGTACCCAAACTCTTCATTTGAATAACCTAAGAATATACACTGTTTAGTCTTGCTGTCAAGCTTGGACCTCTCATCTCTAGGAACATGAACAAATGCCCTACAGCCAAACACTCTCAAGTGCTCAAAGGAAACAAATTTTCCTGTCTAAACCCTCTCTAGAATATCACCCTCTAAAGGATATGATGGAAACAGATTAATTAAATCAACGGTTGTCCTCATAGCCTCACCCCAAAAAAACTTAGGCAATTTTGCATGAAAGAGCATACACCTAATTCTATCACAGATGGTTCTATTCATTCTCTCAACTACACCATTTTGTTGCGGGGTCTTAGGAACCGTCTTCTCAAGCCTGATACCATGACTTCTGCAATATTGCTCAAATGGCCCCTTATATTCACCATCATTGTCTGCTATGATAGATTTTAATTGCTTGCCGGTTTGCCTCTCAACCTTCACATGAAAATCTTTGAATAAATCAAGTACCTGGTCTTTAGATTTCAAAGCATATGCCCACACTTTTCTTGAATGATCATCAATAAAAGTCACATAATAAAGTGCACCACCAAGAGTATTAATTTGCATAGTACAGACATTAGTGTGAACTAAATCAAGAATATCTAGTTTTCTACGTGAAGGAAATCTACGAAATGCAACTCTACTTTGCTTTCTAGACAAACAATGTGTACAAGATAATAGTGACGTACCTTTAATTGGTAGAAACTTTTTTCTAGTAAGAACCTGAAGTCCTTTTTCACTTATGTGACCAAACCGCTTATGCCATATCTCAGTAGAGGCTTCATTCTCAACAATGTTCACATCTCCCTTGACTAGTCTCGGTTCTATCTGGTAGAGAGTATTGTTTTTCTTACCCCTAGCTAAAACAAGAGAACCCTTAGTAAGTTTCCACTTACCCTTTCCAATGTGACTATGGTAGCCCTCATCATCAAGTTTCCCAACAGAGATCAAACTAAAGCGCATTTCAGGAACATGTCTAACATCTTTCAGAACCAATTTGCACTCAATGCTAGTTTTTAGCTCTACATCTCCCATGCCAACAATTTCACATTTTGCTTCATTTCCCATCTAAACCTAACCAAAACTGTCACTGGTGTAGGAAGAGAAGAAATATCTACATGCAGTAATATGAAACGACGTTGCTGTATCAACCACCCAAGTGGAATCCTGACATGCAAGGTTTACACATGCATCATCACAAACAATGATCATATCACCATCAGATGCAACTACTGCAATGTCTTTGTCTTCTTTCTGTTCTTCATCTTTTCCTTTAAATTATTCTCTTCTAAATTTTCTGCACTCTCTCTTAATGTGCCTTGGCTTGCCACAATAAAACACTTTATCTCTTTTCTGAACTTTGACTTTTCTCTTGACTTGTCAAGGTTATAATCAATGGAAGGTTTTCTACTTTTACTTCTTCCTCGCCTCTTTGTAACAAGTGCTTCTGTATTAGAGAAAATACCTAACTCTTTTCTTCTTGCTTCTTCATTAAACATGCTTTCTTTTACCATGTTGACAGTTTTCACACCATTTGGGGCTGAATTACTCAAGAATACTACTAAAGCTTTCCAACTGTCTAGTAAGGAACTCAACAAAAGTAAAGCTTGTACCTCATCATCTAGCTCAAGCTTCATGGTAGACAACTCATTTAACAGTCCCTAAAAATTAGTGAGATACTCTGCAACACTATTACCATCCTTGTACTTTAAATTCACAAGCCTTCTTATCATAAAGGTTTTGTTCTATGCAATCTTTCTCTCATAAAGACTCTCTAATTTATGCCAAAGGCTATATGCATCAACTTCCTTGACTACATGATGGAAAACACTCTGATCAACCCACTGCCTAATCTGTCCAATGGTTTTCCAATTTAATTTGTTCCACTCATCCTCAGTTGTAGTAATTGGCTTATAACCCCTGCATTCAATAAGCTCAAACAACTCTTTACAATATAAAATATCCTCCATCCTAGTCTTTCAAATTGAATAATTGGAAGTTGTGAGTTTAATCATTCCACTACCAGCCTCCTCCATTTAATTCACCAAAGATATCCCACTGATAATCAACTTAGTTCTGATACCATTTGTTAGGGTGAATTCACAATATTTCGATAAACACTAGAATTTTTCTACCATTTTTTTGTGCAAAACTAAATAGGCAATATCAACTACCAGCAATAAATAAATAAACTCATGCAACAGAAAAATAAATCAGACACTAGAATTTTTACGTGGAAAACCTTCCAATGCGAAGGGAAAAACCATAAGACCTAGTCCAATTCAAACTTCCACTATCAACAATAATGGGTTACACCTATTTTTTCTAGAATAATCTCTAGAGGCTACCAAATACATCAAGAGCACATATAGCCTTGGATTATGCAATCTCTCTTGGCCAAAAAAAAAAAAAAACAAAGAAAATTGGAGAAAGTATACCAAAAAAATGTCGTTACTGTTCATAAATAGTAACACTAGATCTTGAGCTCAAAATATGATCTCTACTTTTCAAATTGTAGCTACTCGAGTTTTAAACCTTTCCTCCAAACTTCAACTCGATCGGACCACAGATGAAGTGAGATCAGCTTGTTGATGAAATTTGGGCAAATGTGTTTTCTCTCTTTCTTCTCTTCTCTCTATTTTTTCTTTTCCGATCTTTTTTTTTTTTTTTTTAATGTAACTGACTTGGTCCCCAAGCATATAGGGCCCACTCCCTCACATATGAGGGAGTCTAACAATACCCATCATACAGTCCCCATTACCCTTCAATCTCTTACCTTGTGCTAGTAACCACCATTTTAGCTGCATTCAATCCCATCATTATCTTGTAAATTGAATTTATGTCATCCATGGATAACCTCTCTTGTTTGAGTAATTGCTCAAATTTGCTTGAGTAATAGCTTGAGTCGACCTTAGTGTAGACCCTTTATTTTTTCCATCGACACTTGCATTTATCTTAGGGGCGTCACATGCACCCAATTTTTTCCGTATGGCACCACCATGGCCCCTTTTTTGGGCTTGATCAATTTTCGAGCCTTGTGTAGATTCATCTGTGGTCCAATGTAGTGCGAGTGTGTAGTTCATTTTGGAGTGCCGTCATGGTCAATTCCCTAGTAGTCCACATCATGCTAAAGAAAGGAAGTGAGGTCTCCCCAAAACTTCAGTTCGGTTGGAGTTCATAGGAGCAGGTTCGAATACGGAGCGCTTGGGCTTATTTTGATCATATCTCCCTCATCCGAACTCGGAATCGCACACCATTTTTTTTTGTTGGATTCCTTATTTTTGAAGGAATATTCTATCAAAATTTCAATTTTTTTCCTCAACCGGTTAGTCGGGGCTGCTTGCAAACGACTCTGTTTTTGGCATTTTTGGTGCCCTTGTTCAAGCTGGTTCGAGCCTTGGTGCTCCAGATGGGTTAGGAGGATGGTTTTATGTCCGATTTGGGCCTTTTTTCGGGTTGATTGCAACCCACCTTGAATCCATGTGGATTCTTGGTGGGCAAGGAATTATGAAGTAATGAGAGGGCAGTTGCCCACCTCGGGAAATGGGGGAACTGAATGTGTTAGGGGGTTCGAAAGCTAAAGGTGATCTTTCTAGAGCTGAATGGGAGGAAAAGGATATGGTGCGAAGGTTGAGAGGAGAAGTTTGAGAGGTTTTCGAAAAAATAGGGGACGTTGGGCAGAAAAAAAGGGTTTTTTAAAGAGATCCAAAAGGAGACTGGGTAGAAAAAAAACTGAGGCGTGGGGGAGAAAGTGGAAAATGGAGAGTTTCTGAGATTAGGGAGCAGGCTATACAAGGCAAAGGAAGAGAGACTCTGGAAGAGAAGAACCAAAAAGCGTGGGGAAAATTCTGAGGGGAAAAAAGGAGGGTTCTTTGATCATTTTTGTAGAAAAGCTCAAGAGCGGGAAAAGAGTAATTGCGGCCGAGTTTGTCTAGGTATACTTCTTGTTATTCTTGGAATTCTTACCCATGTTCGATTTCTCCGCGTGTTCGTTTCTGAATATTTAATATACTGTTGATTGGTATGGACGGAAAAGGCCACAAATTGTTTTGTTGAGATTGGTTGCTCACTTGTTTGTCCTGTTTTGGATTCTGATTCTCTTATGTGTCATTGATGCCTTCTAAAATTCATGACTCCATGCCTGAATTTGAACATGCTCTGCATTGCTCCTTCTGTCCTTAGCCCACGAATTAATATTTGAAGTGGAGCTATTTAAGTTTATTGATTAATATATTCTGTTATCTTCTTCTCCAAGTTTTACTTTGTTTTTTTTTTATTTGTTCTCTGCCCTTCTTCTTGTACAATATTTGAATCTATTTGATGCGCTTACAGTGTGTTTGAAGAAATGTCCAGAGATGAAGATTTGTTTAATTCTTTAGCTTCCTATTTTGGATCAATTGGGTTTTATGATGAAGTGTTGGTTCTCTTTGGGCAGGGACTAGATGTGGTTTTGTTACCTTATTTGGATTCTGCATTTCATGTAATTATGACTTGCGGTGAATTGGAGATACCTGAAAAAGGGAGCGTCGGTTCATGAGTTTCTAATTGAATTCCTTGATTTCAATTTATGTTAAGATTGGAAAGATAGATTTTGGGAGGTGCGCTTTGTGTGACATGTCGAAAAGATGTAAGGGGGACTATGGAAAGAGATGGGAAATAGTGAGGAGATGCAATGGGAGAGGGAGGGAGGGGGGGGGGGGGGGGGGGGAGGGCTTTAGGTGGCTAAATTTCAGTTGGATCCATAGGCTATAGGAGGCTAAAATTTCAGTTTGTTTCATGGGATTTAAGTAGCCGTAGGTGGAAGGCTTCAGGTGAATGAAATTTCAGTTTGGTTTCAGGGGATTTAGGTGGCCGCATGTGGATGTCTATGTGGCCGAATTTTCAGCTTGGTTTCTTGAGTTCAGGAGGGGCTGCATTGTTGGTTGATTAATGAGCTCCGTGGCCTTAGTCTTAATAAGGTTGGGTGGCTCGGGTTTGGCTTTCTACAAGGAACACGTTGCATTGTTTCGGCAGGTTCTCCCTCGTTCGGGCTCAGAATCGCGCACCATTTTTTTTTTTTTGGATTCCTTATTCTTTGAGAATCTGTTATTAAAGTTTCAAAATTTTTCTCAATCAGTTGAACCGGTTGGGAAACGGTTCAACCGGTTCTACTAGGCAGCCCCATTTTAAAAACACATTGCACTATTTTAGCCAGTTCTCCCTCATTCGGGCTCGGAATTGAGCGCCGTTTTTTTTTGTTGAATTCATTATTCTTCAAGGAATCTTCTGATAAATTTTCAAAATTTTTCTCAATTGGTTGAACCAGTTTGGAACCAGTTCAACAGGTTTTGCTAGGCAACCCCAATTTTAGCATGTTTTGACCCCTATTTTTTGTTGTGGCTTGAGCCTTTAGGCTCCAAGGCACTTGTAGGCCACCTTTAGGGTCAAAGTTCAGTTTGGCTAGATTTCATGGGAGACCACTTCACGGATGAGAAAAATGTGGGTTAAGTAAGCATGGTTTGGTTTGATGGAATCTAGAGGAGTGTGTGCAAAAGAAAGCAAACCATTTATTTCATCTTGGCCTGCTTTCCTCCCTTTTGGGTATGAGATTTGATGCTTGATTGAGAGTGCATGTTGTATGCTTGTATTACTTGCCTCACCTTTTCCTTGCAGCGCATGGCTGGAGACCACATGTATGCACTTCGACTTTGGATAATGGAATTCACATGAATGCTTGGTGCATGATTGCTATGTATATTTGTTGTGCATTTGAGCTTATTGACTAACCTCTTATGCAGTGCTTGGTTGGGGACCTCAAGTATGCACCCTGATTTTGACTTGTTGAGTGTATGTGCATGCTAAATGCTAGGCGGGTCCATGTGATTCATGTCATTTGTTTAGCCTAAGGTTTGTTTGATCTCTAACCCATATGCTCCCATATGCCCAGTTCATTTGTAAAGACCAAGTTCCGAGCCTAGAGCGGTGCTACCTCGCATGAGGTACCTTCCCGATAGGTAACCTGATCCCCGGACCCAGAATCTAGTTTTCGTAGACCGCTTTTTCTTGACTGGAGTCATGTTGCGGGTTTTTGTTTTTACTTAAATTTTTCCCATTTAAAAATAAAAATAAAAAGTAAGTGGCGACTCCAAACAAAAACCGTTCCTCGTTGGGATGAATTTTCTAAAACTCGAAAACCAATTTTCTCCACATTCACTTCATTCGTTTTTAATTCGTGAGTTGCACCGGTCAGTGGATCGGGTGAGGGTCCACACTCAGGTAAGGTTATTTGTCTTGGGAGGAGGTCCAACCGATACAGTCTCTTTGTATTTGCCAAAGCCCGAGCTTGTTCTATAACATATTTCACCTGAAAACTGCAACAAGATGCAGAAGATAGATTCATTTTTAGGCTCCAAACTGAGATATTTTAAATACCCTCTAGACTCAAATTGCCTAAGATTGGCCTCGACTTGGATGAATTATTTCTATATCACAAAACGGACTCTCATACAACTTACTTGACCACCTATATCTGAATCTAATCCAAGTCCCATGTTTTCTCGACGCGCTAACTTACGAATACTACACAAACAATAAACATTATTCTCGAAATCACATCATATTCATTTTTTTTTTTGGCATTGTATGAGTATCTCATTTATATCACCATCATGATTCGCATTCCATTTTGGTGATTATGCTTATAACAAATGACTGTGTAATTTATCTAAGATATCATATAAGCCTTTGGACTTGTCATTGACTGACCATATTGGCATATCAAAATTGATTCTAGTAATTTGCTCCTTGATTGGTTTTGTTTAGTCGACATTTCCTTTCTCCTTTTCCCCTTTAGAGAGCTCTGGAAGATCATTAGCAGCATCATGGTGACCTTGCTCACATTTAAGACACAATTTTGTAAGCCTCTGTGCATCATCCCATGCATTCTACAAAATGTAATACGCACTTTCTAATTCAAATATATAGTTTAAAACTATGTATATAGACACACACATGTAGAATATTAATGAGGAAGTCCAAAAAGTTTAAAGGAAAATACAAAAGAAAGAAAATAAAGAGGAAAAACAGAAGGAAAGAAAAAATAAAGAAAAATAAAACATAGATATGAAATTAATAAATTATTTTTATATATTATCTCAAATTTTTTAACTCTTCTATAGAAAAATTAAATAAGTTTAAAATATATAAATTTCTTAATAATTTTAATTATATTTGATTTTTTTCTATAAAATTTTTATAATAAAATCAAATATAAAAAAATAATTTTTTTTTACATTTTTTTTCTTTCCCTTATACTTTTCGGAAACTAAATATAACCTGTAGCTCTTTGTCACCAAAAGGGGTGATCATTTTAGAATGAAGCAACCAAGATGTCGCGGTTTTAGGTTTTGTCAAGTTTTGAAGTAGCAAAGACCAAGGACCCAATACATTCGATTTGATTTGGTTCATGGACCAGCTCATGCTCAACCTTGACAAATTCTTGAGTAGTAAAGCACCAAGAGAGCTTGAGACAAGCCAAGTAAGAGACAAGGATTTTGCTAAATTTTCTATTGGGCTATGCCCAACTGTGGGCCCAATTTCACCCATTGATGCCTTTTTTTTTTCCTTGATAATTCAATGAAATTTTGAAGCTGGTAAGATATTTGGTAATATAGAGAGCAAATGGTAAGAGGTGTGGAAGGGGGACCTGCCCCTTTTTGCGAGCAAGATGCCAAATGCAGCCAGCACATATTCTCCAGCATGTTGCTCCTAACTCTTGAGTTCGTTGTTATCATTCCAAGTATAGAAGAATAAGTATAAATGTCAAAAAGTATAGGAAAAAGCAACCACAATGAGAGATTATTTAAATGCCAAAGGGATAAAGTAAGAACAAATAGTTGAGAAGGACAATAATTTCAGCTGCACAAAAATGTAAAAGAGACATTGAAGATTTGAGACTTTGTAGACTTAAAGGTAATGAATTGCCCTCATGGAAATTAGAGCTTCCTCAACCACTGTCATTAATTATTATTTTTTTTCATCTTTTATTAAATCACCTTTAACTTTTCCCTTTTATTTTTTTAAATTTGTTATTTTAAATGACTTAAAAGGTTTCAAAATTCTTTTTCTGCTATTAGTTTTTAACATCTCTCTTGATGATTGAATCTCAAATTGCATTCATAATACGTTTGATTTCCAAACATTTCCAACTATTGACCGTTGGACACTCCAGCAAGCATTTTCAAAACAATATAAAATTAAGAATAAAAGTAAAAAAATGATTAAAAAAAAATTCTAATATCCATTATAAATAGAGAATTTGAGACAGGCTTTTGTCCACATTTCATATAAAAGATAACATGTTCAATGTTTTACCTGGCCTTGAGACTACAATTTTTTCTCCTCTCTCATATAGGAAATTTGACTTTGGGGTATCGAACACTAGAACATCCTCTAAGATCTCCTTGAGTACTAAGCCAAGTATGGCCCAAATATTAACAGCAATCTAGAAGGCTCCTAATTGGTATAAAGATTTTAAATGGGTGCGATTAAAAGATTCTAAAATTCCCGGAGGTAAGATGAAAGTGGAAACGGTTGATTTTGTGGAGAAAATGAAGTGATTGCTAGATATTTTTATGAATTTTAAATTCTTGCTAATCGCATTCCATTTTAAAGGAATAAATAAAAATTTAAAAAATTTCATAAAATTATTTCAAATCTTTTCTTTTTATTATTTTTATTTTTAATAATAGAATTTCAAATTTTTAGGTTATATTTGATTCTTGAAATATAGTAAGAAAAGAACAAAATAATTTTTAAAAAATATGTTTTTTATATTTGATTTTACTACAAAAAAAAATAATTAAAATCACTTAAAAATTTATATATTTTTAAATTATTTAATCTTAATATAATAAAAAAAAAAAAGTAAAATCAATTTAAAAAACTATATAAAAATAATTTATTAATTTTAAATTTATATATATATATATATATATATATATATATATATATATATATTTTTTTTTTTTCTTTCGACATACTTTTTTCTTTATTTTCTTTCCCTTTAATTATTCAAACATTAAACATAAGCTTAGTTTATATTAATTCAAATCTAAGGGTGAAAAAAGTGATTTTTATTGAAAAAGTTACACAATTCTAATAAGGTGTCTTCATCCTACTCAATTAGAAAAAAGTAAGGGAGGCCTTTTTCCTACAAAATTGTATAGAATCTTCCTAATTCAATTATTGTGTGCAAGTTCATTACTGAAAGAAAAAAATGCCTTGCAATAACGAGTAAATTAAGAAAATATTTTCAGATAATAGTTTACTATATAGAAATTGCTAATTAGTTTCATAAATTACTTTAATATATGTATATGGCATTCAGCATCAATATCGTTACCTTTCTTGAAATTATGTATATATATTTTCCCCATTTTCAGATATTTCTATTAACATACATTTTTATATTGGGGCCATGCACTTCCACATTTAAATCGTTTATCACCTATTCAAACAGCCTAGTCAATGAAATTATGCTCACGTACTTTATTAATTATTTTAATGTGTTATTCTTTTACTTTATTATTATTATTATTATTATTTTTTTTTTTTTGTGGTGAAACTAGTTAGATGGGTGAATGTATAGCTAGTTCCTAAATTCTTCCCCCAATTAAATTTTTTATTACATATTTTTGGTTTCTTCCTTTCTATTTTTATTCTTCAAACAAAAATTTATACAAATAAATAAAATTAATTTTCATTGAGCGTAACATGAAAAAAAAAATTCACTTAATAACCTACTAGAAGTAAAATGTGAGAAACCATGGGTGGTCATTCGATAATTCACTAATTATAATAAAATGGTACACAATTGTACTTGATCAAATACAACCATCTCTCCAAGATTTATATTATCAGCACATACAATCTTTTTTTACATTACAACATAGTACTCCTCTTTGCTTCTTAATGAATCCCTCAAAAAGTATTAAAATTTTAAATGAAATCTTTTAACCTTTATTTTAATTAAACATGCTTTCAAGGTACTACAATAAATTTATGATTAAAGTATCAAAATATCAAAACCTTAACCTAAAATTATTCTAAAAATATTTTTTAGAATTAAATACTAATTTTAAATAGATAAATACATTAATATTTAAATTTATCCAAAACAATTTTTGATATTAAAAATATAGCAAAAACTGAATTAGAAAATACAAAGTTGTATGGAAACAAATAAAACCCAAAAAAGTGACATTGTCAACTAAATAAAATATATTGACACGGGTGAATAAAAATCTTATGAAAATTACGTGTCATCATTAATCACTTTTTAACCTTTTAATCTAAAGTGGTTTTTATATCTACGCAATTCTAGACTATAGCTAGCTTTTAATTCAGAGTTACATAATATTTTACCCTTGAATCTTGTAGTTTCCACCGAGTGCAACAAAATAAAAACAAAAACAATGTGCATTTGCAAATGTTGGTATAATGGTAAATATTTCTCATTCAAAAAAGAAAAAGGGGAAACGAAAAAGAATAGTTTCTAATTGAATAGTTCTAGTTTGATTTGAATGTCAAAAAGCACAAGGAAAAAGCAATCAATGAGATATTTAAATGCCAAAGAGATAAAGTAAAGATGAACAACTGAGAAGGACAATAATCTCAGCCACACAAAAATGCAAAAACGACATTCACGATCTAACACTTTGTTGACTTAGAGGTATCCAATGCCCTCATGGAAATTCAGTGCTTCCTCAACCACCCACATCAAATTTTCTTTTCACATCAACTTTACCTTTTCCTTTTCCCTTTTTTTTTTTTTTAAAAAAAAAAACCACATGAGTTTAACATATTTTCAATTAAAAACACACTTCATAAGGAGAATTTTTATTTTAAAAAAAAAAAAAAAGTAAAAACAAATGTAGAAGAAGAACACTGCATAAATGCAAAAGCGGAATGATATATTATTAAATGCAAAAAAAATAAAATAAAGAATAAAGAATAAAGAATAAGAACATTGAAAAGTGAAAAGAGAAAAAGGAAAAACCACGTTAATAATGACAGTGGTATAGCGATATGAACAAGCACTGCTATTTGAGCCACACAAAATTTTATTGACGATCGGGTAGTCCATATCTTCTTCCCACCCACCATGATTAAAATTCTTTCCAATAAGCTTCCCACCTTTTTCTCAAGGCTACGTATCACCCTTCCCCTCCTTCATACCTTGAAGAGAAATCAAGCCTCAAACTTTTCTCTAGTTTGAACCCAAAAAAAGCTCCAAAATGGCTTCCATTTGCAGCCAAATAGCCTCTTCTTCTACTTCTGTCATTCCATGGAATCATGATGTTTTCTTGAGTTTTAGAGGTGAAGATACGCGTTACAAGTTTACTGATCATCTGTATGCAGCTTTGGTTAATAAAGGCATTCGAACTTTCAGAGATGATAAACTCAAGAGAGGAGAAGAGATTGCACCGGAACTCTTGAAAGTTATTGAAGAATCAAGGCTTTCCATAGTTGTTTTTTCAGAAAATTATGCTAATTCTAGATGGTGTTTAGATGAGCTGGTAAAGATCATGGAGTGCAGACAAAAAATTAGACAAGTAGTGGTACCAATTTTCTACCATGTGGATCCGTCCGATCTTCGGAAACAAAAGGGGAGTTTTGAAAAAGCTTTTGCCAGCCATGAAAGACATGGGAGGGACTCCAAGGAGAAGATACAAAGGTGGAGGGCTGCATTGACTGAAGCAAGTAATCTATCTGGATGGCATCTCTTTGAAGGGTGAATTTAACTTTCTTCCATTTTTTATTTATAAGTGGATTTTATTTACAAGTATATGATTTTTTTTTTTTTTTATTGTTAGTAATAGCAATAATTGTGTTAGTATAAAAAGAATGATAGAATAAAAATTGTATTGAATTTCTAATAATAATAAATGATAAAATAATACGTGGAACTTATTAAATGTCAATTAAAAAGTTTTAAAATTTTAGATAAATTTAAGAGAATAACTAACTGTAAAATAATTGAATCAAATTTTATTAACTAGTTTTTCAATTTTCAACAAGTAGTTCATTGATCATACAAAAACTAACCAATTTATTTAAAAATCTGTTTGCATAATTATACAATAAGCGATGATAAGGTAAAGAAAATTAAATAAATAAATAAATAAAATTTGTGTAAAAAAAATATTTTCAACCTTCAAAATTTAAATTGACCTAACTCTTCTATATCATAAAACAATTTGATTGAATGGTAAATAATCCACTAATTTTATATATTTATTTCCAAATAAATAGATTAATTATGAAATAAGTTATCATAATTAAATTATTAATCAATTTTCGTTGAAAACAATTTGACTAATTGTGTTTGGTATCAGTAATTAGATTGTCAACAAATTTGGAAAAAATATGGTGCAATTTTCATAAATTAATCCAAGAAAAATTAAAAATTAAAAATATATTTTTACAAGTAATTTAAAGATTGTGTGCATATGAAATAATTAAAAATATATTTCGTATCATAATATTTGGAAAGATCTCCAAACAATGCTAAACATGAAAGAGATTTCATCTTTTTTATTTCTTTATTGATAATATTTATGATTAAAATATTTAATATTTTATAAATAAAAAATGCATTACAATGCTAAATAATATATATTATATTATATTTACTACATAAAAACATTTTTTATATATTAAGTATTATATTAACTAATATTGTATATGTTGTTTTGTATAATAATAACAATAATAATAAATGTATTATATTTAATTCTTTCCTTTTTTTGAACAAAAAAGTTAATCATAAGTTAATATTTTTTATTTCACAAAGTAATTAATGTAAACAAAACAAATGAAAGAGAATGGATGAAATAAATGAATTTATGATCATAGGATATGGGCATCCCATCTCTCATCTATAATTATTATATCTTATGTATAGTGGATAAAAGGAATATATTAGAACCAATTCTATGATTTTTTTTTCTTCCATTATCAACCATATATGAGATAAATGATATGGTGACTTATTTTATACTATTACCAAGAAAAAGTAGGATTAAATATATTGTCTCACCTCTTATCTTTTCTCATACTATATCCCACAAATATATTGTAAATAATATGATTTTTATTGGATATATATTTGTTTTGATTAGGTTTTGTGTAGCCATGGACTGTTGGAAAGCTTTTTAAATGCTAGAATATATGATAATGATGGTTGGAAATTTGGATATATGTAAGTAATAGATTTATTAATGCTTAGTATCCTAGAATATCCCATAAATATTCTATTTGAAGTTGTCACACAAGCAGCATAAGTAACCAAATTCATGTTTTATTTCCATTGTCATCATGTTACTTGATACCATGAGAAAGTTCTAAAAATGTAAATTAACTAATTCAACCTAATACCTTTGACATATTCTATTTTACTATAAGTCATTTGTTGTGAGAAAAGTCAAATATTTTTTTCTTTTATAATTTATAGTTCATCACTCACGATAAGGATTTTATAATATGCAGATATGAGTCCAAGCATATTAAGAAAATCACTGAGAACGTATTCAGTAGATTGAATTGTAAACAATTTGATGTTGGCTCTAAGTTAGTTGGTATGGATTCCCGTGTTAAAGAGATAAGTTTGCTATTGCATTTGGAATCAGATGATGTCCGTATTATTGGGATATGTGGAATTCGCGGAATAGGTAAGACAACCATCACCAAAGTTGTATATAACCAACTTTTCTATGAATTTGAGCATACAAGCTTTCTTGAAAATGTTAGCGAGATTTCCAAAAATCAAGGGCTACTTCACTTACAAAATCGACTTCTTGGTGATATTCTAGAGGTGGGAGAAAATAAATATATAAGTACAATTGGCCAAGGATCCAATATGATAAAAAACATTCTCCGATCAAAAAGAGTTTTTATTGTTCTGGATGATGTTGATGATTCAGATCAATTAGAATCTTTAGTTGGAAATCATGACTGGCTTGGAAAAGGAAGTAGAGTCATCATAACAACTAGAAACAAACATCTACTAACAGTGCAAAGAGTGGATGAGTTATATGAGGTTGAGAAATTAAATTTTGAAGAAGGCTATGAGCTCTTTAATTGGCATGCCTTTAGACAAAATCTTCCCGAACAAGATTTTATAGATCTCTCATATGATGCAGTATGTTATTGTCAAGGGCTTCCACTAGCTTTGAAAATTCTAGGTTCTCTTTTAGTTAGTAAGACGATACCTCAATGGGAAAGCGAATTGCATAAATTGAAAAGAGAGCCAGACAAGAAAATTCAAAGCATCCTCAAA
Source organism: Vitis rotundifolia (assembly GCA_030254885.1). NCBI lineage: Eukaryota > Viridiplantae > Streptophyta > Magnoliopsida > Vitales > Vitaceae > Vitis > Vitis rotundifolia. Next base: position 30,180,084 of record CM058168.1, on the reverse strand, counting down.
AGAAGTTTTCATGAGTTAGATCACACACAAAAGGATATATTTCTTGATATTGCATGTTTTTTTAAGGGTGAAGATAAAGATTTTGTTCGGAGAATATTGGATGGTTGCAATTTTTATGTAGAAAGCGGATTGAAAGACCTCAGTGATAAATGCCTTATAACCATTCTAGACAATTGGATAGATATGCATGATTTAATACAACAAATGGGTAGAGAAATTGTTCGTGAAGAGTTTCCTAATGAGCCTAGCAGATGGAGCAGATTGTGGGACTCCGATGATATTGAACGTGCATTTGCAACTAGTGAGGTAAAAACCAAGTTATAGACATACTTAAACTTTATGAGGATATATGAGCTTCAATTATATTGTTTTGTCTAATTACATATCAATATAATTTTAGTTATGTTTTTGTCTTATTCTTTGCTCTTATTTTTTCAAAGGATGAAAAAAATGGAGGCAATATTCCTAGACTTGTCAAGATCAAAACAAATACAATTTAAAGCAAACGTTTTTACACAGATGAAAAAGCTTAGATTGCTCAAAGTTTATGGGAGGGAGCATTATGGTTTTATGAGAAAGGAACCTAAATTGATCCTTCCTGAAAACTTTGAATTTCCTTCATATGAGTTAAGATACCTTCACTGGGAAGGATACTCTTTGAAATCTTTGCCATCAAATTTCTATGGTGAGAACCTCGTTGAAATCAATTTGAAGGATAGCAACATAAGACAACTTTGGCAGGGGAATAAGGTATAATTAGTTTGAGTACATTATCATTGTTTTGCCTTATATTATTTTGAATTTTATGGAATTTTATTCATTGAAACAATTTTTGGTTTTTGTTTTTACAGTGTCTTGGAAAGTTAAAAGTCCTAGATTTATCGGAATCCGAGCAGCTCATTGAAATACCAAGCTTTTCAAATATGTCAAATTTGGAGCAACTAATTCTTAAAAACTGTACAAGTTTGGACAAGGTTGACTCATCCATTAAAGTGCTGAAGAACCTTAATTTTCTAAATTTGGGTGGATGCAAAAAGCTCACAAGTTTGCCAAGTAGCATTCAGGACTTGGACTCTCTTGAAACTCTTTATTTAAATGATTGCTCAAACTTGGAGGAATTCCCGAAGATTAAATGGAGTTGTATGAAAGGTTTAAAGGAAATTTTGTTGGATGGTACCCCTATTAAAGAATTGTCCTTCTCAATAGATGATCTCACCTTACTTCAAACATTATCTATGAGTCACTGCAAAAACTTGAGGAGTCTTCCAAGCAGTATTTGTAATTTGAAATCCCTTCAAGGGCTCTATCTGGATGGCTGTTCAAACTTAGAGACCTTTCGGAAATCACGGAAGGTATGGAAAATTTAGAGCATCTTGTTTTAACAAAAACTGCTATAAAAGAGCTGCCATCATCCATTCAACATCTAAAACAGCTCAAAGAGCTGTATGTGGGTGGCTGTTCAAGACTAGAGAAGTTTCCCAAAAACCTGGAGAGTCTGAAAGATTCCTTAACAGTTCTAGATCTTAGCAATAGCAATCTGATGGATGGAGCAATCCCCAATGACGTATGGTGCCTGTCCTCGCTGGAAGTTTTAAATCTGAGAAAAAACAATTTTCACCACATACCTGCTGCTATAACTCAACTTTGTAAGCTGAGATACCTAAAAATTAGTCACTGCAAGATGCTTGAAGGTATTCCAGAGCTTCCATTAAGTCTAAGATACATAGATGCACACGATTGTACAAGCCTGGAAACTTTATCAAGTCCATCAAGTCTACTATGGTCTTCTCTCCTCCAATGGTTCAAGTTGGTACAATTTCAGGTACGATTATTATTTATTAAGCATATGAAACATTTTATGCAGGCACCGGATTTACATGTTATTGTTTATTCTACAGGATCTACAATCCTTTGAAAACTGTACAGGAATTATGATTCCTGGAAGTAGTGGAATTCCAGGCTGGGTATTGCATCAGGAAATGGAAAAAGAAGTGAGAATAGAGCTTCCTGTGAATTGGTATGAGGACAACCACTTCTTGGGATTTGTTTTGTTCTGTCTTTATCAAAATGACAATGAATATCATTTAACCTGTGATTTGGAATTGCATGATGATGATTCATATGAAGTTGTGGATCGTGTTGGGTTTCCTTTCCGATGTGAATACTGCAAGATTAATGATGCTATATCAGATGAATTGTGGGTGACATATTATCCTAAGATTCGTATTCCAGAAAAGTACCATTCCAATCAATTCAGGAACTTTCAGGCTTCATTTTCTGCTACAATATTAGATAATGACACAATTTTGGGCGATATCAAGTGGTGCGGGATCCATCTTATACACTCTCAAGATCATCAGCAGAAAAATACCCTGTTACTAGATTTTCTTGGCACTCAAGATGATGAACACAAACACATGCCCGTTTTGTTAGATCATCCTGACAATTTTCAGGACAATATCGAGTCAATAGCAGAAGATGCTAATGGTCGCGTTAAGAGAAGCCGTGATGATGCAGAGCAAAACCAAGGAGAGGAGCCACCCCATAAAAGATTGAGAACATCCATCTCTATCTTTGATTCGCTCACTCAAGCTGTCATGAAAATTTTTCAGTAAGTTATCTTCCTTTCTCTTCTTAGTTATAAGAACATACATGTACAACATATAATACCATACAGGTTCTTCAAATTTAAAAATGGGAAGTTCCAATAGGGAAACCACAAAGATAAATATTTCCTTTTTATATAGTTTGAATGTCACAAAGTGATTTGAACGGATTGAAGTTCTTTATCATAACTTTTTCTCGTTTATCTTATTTATTTTATTGTAAGAAGGACAAAATTAGTTTGAAGGACTAAGGCCAACTTAATTAGAGATTCTAAAGCCCTAGGGAGTTGTTTTTTTTTTTTTTTTTTTTTTTTTTTTTTTTTTGCTTTTTTCTATTTTTATTATTTTTTAAATATTCCTAGGACTTATGTTTAGAAACTCATATTTGGAATGTGTTATCAAACTCGAAAAAGGAAGAGCATATGCAATTTAGAACTCAAATTTGGAACATGTATTGAAGTTATGTTTGCTTTCAAAAAAAATATATAGGAAAGAAAACAAATACTAAGAAAAATGGTTTTCTCGTTTTTTATTTTACCATGAAAAGTACGAATAAATTAATATAATTATAATTAATTAGAAATTTATGTATTTTTAAATTATTGAATGTTTATATAATGAAGAAAAATATGTAAAATCAGTTTAAAGAAGTATATAAAAATAATTTATTAATTTTATATTTATTTTTTATTTTCTTTAACTTTTTTTTTTCCTTCTATTTCTTCTTTCTATTTCCTTTCCTTTACATTTTTTCTCAAATTTTTGGGAAGTCAAACATAACTTTAGGGTTAGGTATATATCTATATATGCCCACTAATCTAAATTAATGATAGAATTAAGATGATTGATCTTGCTAGATTAAAACTTTTATCTAAAGACTTTTGTATTACTAGTTATTAGTTAATTAATAACCATAACATTTATTAAATTTCTTAGCATTGCTCTATAATTCAAATATATTTTAATATATGATTTAGATGATCCAATAAATATCAAACAATTCATAATTTGCTCTTATCCTTATCCACTCTTATAATTAGGATCATAAAATGTGGGATCATCTCATATATGCACATGACTATGATATGCTCATAAAATCTTGGATGATCATCGATCAAGGGTGGAAGATACTAATATTAATAGTTATTGTAATGATGTAGGTTCTGGTGGAATTGGAATTGGAAGCGATAGTTGCTATGAGGAACAAGAAAACCAATCAATTAATGACCCTTTGCTTAAATTCAAGCACCATTCATATATTAATAGCATCGCACAGGTTGAATTTGATTTGCATGCATCTTCCAAGCATAGAGAATTTTACATGTTTCAACTCATGGGTACGTCAACTTCCCTTCTTTAAGTTTCATCGACAAAGGGATTAAAGTAGCTTAAATTAATTTTCTATTTTCATTATCAATTCTTTTATGAATATATAACTTTATTTATTTTCGGAGTTAAACACAAGCTTGCTTCAAAACCTTACTAGTGTTGCCAAATTTCTATCCCTAACCAGCCTTGGTTAAAATCCCCATAAGCCTAAATTTTAAAATCATTTTGATTTTATGGGGGAAACTCAAAAAATGCTTGCTGTAGGGCACACTGGCCTTTTCATTTACCTGTTGAAACACACCTTGTTTTTCCTAAACAAGTTTAGTGCAGGAAATTATGCAGTTTCTTGGACTTAAGGCTGAGGACTTAACTCATGTAGGTGGGATATCTTCATCTTCAATGCCTAATTAGTAGAAGGCATGTAAATCCTCCCTGAGCATGGTATGTTAGTTTGCATATCTCAAGTGAAATTCCAATTTTAACTAAATGTTTCCTTCAACTATTTTTTGGTTGGAAATTGATAAGAGTTTTCAGTCCATTTCTAGGTGGATATTCCTAAAGAATATGGAGGAAGTCAATCTTTAATGAGGGTCCCTTGAGAAAAATAACATTGCAGCGTACAAGCATAAGATTTTAGACGGTGCTTAGGGTGCATGGCCTAAGCATACGCAGGAGGCTCAACTTACAAGCAAGGAAAAACATGGGTCATTGTTGGGTGGTAGTTCTTGACAAACTTGATCCAAGATGCACGCTACTATTTATTTTGGAAGTATAATAGTTTCCAAATATTAACATATGTTTTCAGCTTTGAGATCTGTGGTTGAAACTAGAATGAAAATTTTGTTGATGGCATAAACATATACAATATAGACTATAATGATCTTCATATCCATAAAATGCATTTTGGTTCTACTACCTCAAATCATAGGTTATGTTGAGTTCTTGGAAAGTAATAAGAAATGAAAAATAATATCAAGGAAAATGATTTTCATTTGGTTGTATTATAGTAAATGCAAAAAAAAAATCAATTATAATTGAAATTAGTTAGAACTTAGTATTTTCAAATTAGTTATTCTTTATATTGAATAGTTAAAATAAGTTAAATGAATTTTAAACAATAGTAATGTACAAAAATAATTTATTTTATTTTATTTTATTTTTTCCTTTGCATTTTCTCTTCTTCACATTTTTGCTAAATTTTTTTAGAAACCAATCATAGCCTATATGTTTATTGGATAAATAGTGTAGCCTATCAATTTTTAGATAAGTTGCATGGTCTAACACAATCTTCAAGACATGTGATTCATGATTATTAGTGTCCTATTAGATAATTAATAAGTGTTCAATTAATTTGATATTATTGTTGTAATTTCTACTATTTCTATTGTCCGCAAATCCTGGGAAAAATATTAAAGAATAGGATAGCCTTCTTGCCTTTATGCATACTAATGAGTTCATTTTTTTAAGACTATATGATACATTTAGAAATTGACTTTGAGAGCATACCTTTCCTTTTATAAAACTTCATAAATAATTCTTTTACCTAACACATTTATAAAAATTTTGATAAATTCACCATCACAAATTTTTGTGAATACTGGGTGCAATTGCATCTAGATATTGCCTTTTTCTTTATATATATATAGAAATAAACAACATCAAATTATATAAAAAAAAAAAATCGAAATAATCACATAAAATTTAAAGAAAAAATCAAAATAATAAAAAATATTTGTGATAAATGTTTTTGTGGAACTACATATAGTTAGCGATTTCCAATTCATGACTGTGACTAACATGAATGTACAAATTGAACTGGATTCAAGAAGCATAGGATTTTAATATATATGACAAGGCAACTTGTATGCTTTAGAAGAAAGCACCAAAGCTAAGTGCTATCCAAGGAAACGCAGCATACTGTAGTGTGTGACATCAACGACATTTTGTATTATCTAATGAAAATTTTAAATCTCCTTTACAGAAGAAAAAAAAAAAAAAAAAACTGGCTTATGGGGATCTATGCTTATTAATTCTACATAAAAATTTTAGGTTATAGTTGGTTCCAAGAAACTTTAAAAGAAAATATAGTAGAAAAGTAAAAGGAAAGAAAAAAACTAAGAAAAATAAAAAATAGATTTAAAATTAATAAATTATTTTTATGTGTTTCTTTAAATTCATTTAACTTATTTTTCTCTATTTTATAAAGATTAAATAATTTTAAAATGCATGGATTTATAACTAAATTTAATAATTTTTTATTTTCTTTTGTAATTTCTATAATGAAACTAAACAATGGAAAACCATTTTCTTTAATAATTTTTTCTTTTTTTCCTTAATATTTTTTAGGAATCAAATATAAACTTATTATTATGCATAATTTATTAATGACTTTGTTGTTACTTTTGAAATGAAAATATGTTTTTCTTTTTAATGTTTCTTCTATTTTAAAAAACAAGCGAAGAACCAACATCTTTTTGTCTAGGAAGATTAAGATATTCCAATGCAAAGAATGTGGAGAATTTGCAGGCTATTACTTTCCTAATCTATCTTGAGCAATATGGCATCCCCAAATAGAAAACCCTTGTCTCCACACTCCCTAGAAAAATGGGATTGTAAAAAGAAAATATAAACACATACTAATGAATACAGTCGCTATTATGATTCCATCCTCAACACAGTAGTCATGATTGAAACATAATTAATCTTTTTTTAGAGTTAAAAACAACTTGTTTCTTTCTTTTTTTGAATCATCACACAAGGTCATGTAACAATGAGGCTCTTGTTTTAAAAAAGCTATTTTTTCCAAGTTTGGTTAATTATTTATATGTTCCATATTTCTTTCATTTACTTATTTGATTAAGAAGAAAATGCACTAAATTTTTAGTAAACTAAGGAACATAATTTTGTCTTCAGTCTATGTATGAACCATCTATTACAAGGTCCTCTGGTGCCTTGCTCATGTCAACCATGCATCACCATATCTGTCGATGTAGTTGCTACATCAACACCCTTGTTCCATGCATCAGTTATTAGTCTGAGTTGTTTATGTTTGTTGCAACATCATCATGCCATGCTATTGCATCCATGGCTTCACAAACTACCTCAGTGCAAAAGGTTGAGCGCCCTCGTACCAACATTGGGAAGGAAATGTTGCACCACACCCCATGCCACTACGACCATAGGTTGCATGCCGCACATGTCGTAAAAACCATGTATGTGTTCTAGCATATTGTTTGTGCGCCATGGTCATGCATAAGGCCATGCCTCAATGCTCTCTTTAGTGTGGCCAAGGCCTTGCCTTAGTGCCTACCTTGAGTTACTTACCCCCTTTCCACTTAAAGAACAATTTAAGTCGTTTTGGAAATTTCTAGAGAAAATATCAACCTTACTCAAGGAGTGTCTGCAAGCGTGCAAGCTAGATGCATGGATGTGTGCACACAAGACATACGAGGTGCATGCAAAGGCATGGGAGTGTGTGCATAGGGCCACCTAGTGCTCAATGCACTAAGCATTTCGCTTGGTGCACTCTAGTGTGTGTACAATATGTGTGAGCTTGTTCGTGGGCATATGTATGAGAGTGCACGCGAGCATGTGCACAGGTGTGCTTGCTGCTACTACTAGGCTAAATGTTGCCCTAACACTTTACCTCCTAACTAATGTTACCAAGCCTTCGTGTCCTCCTTACTTCCATTATAAAGTCCTCATGGGTGCAAAGCCTACCTACGAGGTCCTTAATGCCACTATTTGGGTCAAAGGCTAAGGGGCTAACAAACCACCCTCACCCACTAAAGTTGACACCCACATTGACTGGGTCTACAAGTATGCCTGAACCACCTCCTCAAATTGCCATAAAGCGACGTCTCTTTCCCAACTCTCCTCTAATTTCTAACTTTCCTTCTATTGAACTAGAAAATCGATTTGTCGATTTTTCTTGCTTGCCCCCATGGTTCTATGGTCCAAAATCTTTTTTACATCCCGATCAAATTGCTTTATGACCAATGGAGGAGCCCATTTAGTTCGTATCTTTCCTTTGTCTGGATCTTTGTGATAGGGTTTCAGAAAATTGACATGGAATATTAGGTGAAGTTTTAATCTCTTTGGTAACGTCAACCTGTAGGCCATCTGACCCACCTTTTTCATCACTTCAAATGACTCATCATATCTTGGAATTAGACCCCTCTGCCTCATTTCACTAATAATTTTCTTCTAGATTTGAGGAGTCAATTTCAAGAGAACCTAATCCTCAACCTAAAATTCTAAGGGTTGCATGTCCTTATCTCCATACTCCTTCATCCATCTGGCTACCTTTTCCAAACTCTTTTGTGCTTCATTAAGCAACTTTTGTCGAGATCATGCAAGCTTATATGTTGCAAGACTATTTCCCTTAAGCCTTTGCTTAGCCACTTCCAAAAGGAATTCTTGGCTACAACCCTATAGCCAACTTGAAGGGACTCTTCCCTGTTATAAAGCTTTTATGCAAATTGTAGCACAACTGGGCAATGTTTATCAAATTGACTTAGTTTTTTTGTGTTGTCGTGACATAGTGTCTGAGATCCTCTTTTAACAAGGCACTAATCCTCTTAGCTTGTCCATATGTCTAGGGATGGTTTGTTACAGGGAACTTTAACTCCAAACCTAGGAGTTTGAACAGCTTTATTCAGAAGCATCCTGTAAACTGTGCATCCCAATCATTAACAATATCTTTAGGCATTCCAAAGTATTTTCCACATGATTGAAGAACAACCTAGCTGCTTCCTTTGCAAGGCAAGCATGTGGTGCAAGGATAAACATAGAATATTTAGAAAATCTATCTATAATCACAAAAAACATATTTAAAACCACAAACCTTAGGGAATCCGCAAATGAAATCCATGGATATGCTCTCCCAAGGCTTCTTTAGGATGCGAAGGGATTACAACAACCCTGCAATTTTCTTCTTTTCGATCTTGTCTAATTGACATACCAAGTAGGACTTCATATAAGCTTAAACGTCTTCTCCCATCTTGGTCTAGTACTAGGATCTAACCAGCAATGTCAGCATCCTTTCTCCACTAGGGTGCCCTACCCATTTGGCATCATCGATTTCCCATAGTAGCTCATTCCTCAAGCTACCCCCTCGAACATATAATCTGGATCTTTAGGCCATAAAAAGGTTGTCTTCTAACCAATACTTTTTTGTTACACCATCTATAACCTATTGCCTTAATATGTCATAATCAGTATCAAGCTTTGCAACTTGCTTGATCTTTTCATTGAAGTCAGAGATGATTTTTGATAGTGTAGTGACATATGCCATCACTTCCTTCTTGCTAAGGGCATCTACTACCACATTATGCCTTCTTGGCTGATGCAGTCATTCGAACCTGAAGTTGGCTAGGAACTCCTACCACCTTGCTTGTTTGGAGCTCATCTTCTTTTGTGTTTTGAAGGTGTTGGTAACATTGTCAGTCACTATTATGAATATGCTTCCTAGAAAGTAATCCATCCACTATTACAAGTAATGAATCATTGTCGTCATTTCCTTCTCATGGATGGAGTATTGTCGCTCAGCATCATTCAGTTTCCGACTTTCAAATGCCTAAGGCCCTATTTAAGGTATTTGTGTGGACTTTGAATGGTAGATCAAGATTTGGAAGCTACAACACTTGTTCTATGGAGACTACTTGCTTTAGTTTCTCAAATGCCATTTGAAACTTCACACCCCATTCTTATCTATTGTCTTTCTTTAGTAAGCCAGTGAGAGGAGACAAAATCTTGGATACCCTTTGATAAACCTTTTGTAATAGTTGGCTAACCTAAGGAAGGATCTTAATTATGTCAACATGCTAGGAGTAGGTTAATCTCTTATAGTCTACACTTTGCTTTCATCCATCCTGATCAAGCCTTCATTGATCTTATACCCTAAAAATGTGATTTGCCTTTGTGTAAATTCATACTTCTCTAGTTTTACATAGAGATTATGCTCCCTCAATCTCTAAAATACCATTCTTAAATGTCTCTCATGCTCCTGTAGAGTCTAACTATTTACCACAATAACATATAAGTAAACCACAACAACGACATCCAAGCAGTCAAATAGGACATCATTCATTAAATTGCAAAAGGTTGTCGAGGCATTGGTTAGCCCAAATGACATTATAATAAATTCGTAAGACTGATAACAAGTTGCACAAGTTGTTTTCACCTCATCTTCTTATACAATCTGCCCCTGTCAATATCTTGATCTTAGATCAAGTTTGGTGAAGTAAGTAGCCTTAGATATTCTATTAAATAGTTTTGCTACTAAGGGGATCAGGTATTTGTTCTTTATTGTTACTTTATTTAGGGCTTGGCAGTTTACTCACATGCGTAGGGTGTCATCTTGCTTCTTCTGGAATAGAATTGGTGCACCATATGGAGCCCTCAAAGGTTGGATCAAGCTTGCATCCAATAACCCTTTCAATTGCTTTCTCAACTCCAGCAACTCAATAGGGGACATTCTATAGGGAACTTGTGCAAAGGGCTTTGTATTATGCAACAATTCAATTTTTTGGTCTATGGGTCACTGAGGAAGTAACTTCTTGGGAAGTTTTGCAAGCATCACATCCTTGAACTCCTTCAAAATCCTAATATCTATATCAAGTACTTTCACTGATTGTCCCTACTTGATCTCGATCAAGGCTACAACAAAAATATCTTGCCTTTATTTCAAACCCTTTTTAATCTAAATAGCATGTAGCATTTCAAGCTGGCATTTCCCACTAGTCTTCTTCAATGCATGCACGAAGCAAGGCTAACCATCTTCCAATCAACCCACTAAGGTGTAGGATCAAGGTCATTTTGGCCTTCAGGACGAAGTCTATCCCAATGATTGTATCAAAGTCATCCAAAGGCACGCAAAGTAGGTTGCATGTGCCCTTCCATTATCCTCCTTGTACTAAGACAGCTTTGGCAATACCATGGATCTTCTAGGATTTGTTGTCAACTGCCTTGATTTTACAACTGTCATCTTCCAATTTTAGTCCCAACTTTGTTGCATCTTTAGTGGCCACAAAGTTATGCGTTGCCCTACTATCCACCATAGACTTCTAGTCCATTTTGTCGAAATTGACATAAAAAATAAGCCCTAAAAGATGTTTTCACTTTGTTGTTTAGGAAGAAAAAAGTTGAAAAAAAATTAATAAAATTAAAAAAAAAAAGTTAACCACAGCTCAGGGCCCACTACTATTCTATTAGGGTTATGAAATTCACCTTGGTTTTAGCATTCAACCTATATATCTCAGGAGCTTGATACTATTTGTGATGCTTGGGATCAACCATTTGACCATGCAAGTCATACTTGTCTATGAACTTGAGTACTGTTGTGAGAATAATTGGGCTGCTGTTCAATATTTCTTCTATGTTATCTCTATTACCTAAAATCAATGTTTGTAAACAAGACCAAATCAACAAGAGATTCAGCTCAGAGTGTATGTTAAAATTGCATTTATTTCATGTTTGGATCATGAGAAAAGGCTTAGAAAAATGCAACTTTTTTACCAAGTTGGTTATCTCTCGAAGCCATTGACACTCTTCAAAAGCCTTGAGCAGAGTGGTGACATTTTTCTTAGGGTCTGGTTGGACAGTGCAAGTATCATGGGCTTTTGTGGATTTGCGAAAAACTGCATAATCTGCATCATACCCATCATATAGTCCCCATTGCTCTTTGATCTCTTACCTTGTGCTAGTCACCACCATTTTAGTTGCATCCTATGCAAACATAATCTTGTAAATTGAATTTATGTCATCCCTAGATAACCTCCTTTGTTTGAGTAATTGCTCAAATTTGTCTGAGCAATAGCTTGAGTCGACCTCTGGTGAGGTTATTTGTCTAGTGAGAAAGTCTAACCAATATATTCTCTTTGTATTTGCCAAAATGGCAACAAGATGTAGAAGTCAGATTCATTTATAGGCTCTAAACTAAGATATTTTAAATACCTACTAGACTCAATTTGCCTAAGATTGGCCTCGACTTGCATGAAATAAAGCTTTAGTTATTTCTATGGCACAGAAAGAAGGACTCTCATACAACTTACTTGACCACTTGTATTGGAATCTCTTCCAAGTTCCATGTTTTCTCCATGCACTAACTTATGAATACTACACAAAAAATAAACCTTATTCTCGAAATCACATCATATTCATTTTTTTTTTCACATTGTATGAGTACCTCATTTATATCAGCATCATGATTTGCATTCCATTTTGGTGATTATGCTTATAACAAATGACCATGTAATTTATCTAAGGTAATATATAACCCTTTGGACTTGTCATCCATTGACCATATTTGCATATCAAAATCGATTCTGGTTATTCGCTCCTTGATTAATTTTGTTTGGTCGGCATCTCCTTTCTCCCTTTCCCCTTCAGAGAACTTTGAAAGATCATTAGCATGATGAACTCAAGACACCATTTTGTAAGCCTCCATGCATTATCCTATGCAATGTACAAAACATAATACGTACTTCCTAATTCTAATATATAGTTTAAAACTATGTATATAGACATATACATATAGAATATTAATGTGGAAACCTAGAAAGCTTGAAAGAAAATACAAGAGAGAGAAAATAATGAGAGGAAAAGTAAAAAGAAAATAAAAAATAGATTTAAACTCAATAAATTATTTTTATATACTATTTCAAATGTTTTTTCACTTATTTAACTCTTCTATATAAAAATCAAATAAAATATTTCCTTTTAATTAAACTTCTTAATAATGTGAAAAGCCGCACAACATTCCCTCTCCCCCTCCCCCCTCCACCCCCAAAAAAGAAAAAAACAAAAAAAAAAAAAAAAAAAAAGCCTAATAGGATGATACAACTCTCATCTCTATTATTGAGATTTTTTTTCCTTATCAATTTTCCATGGGTCCATGTTTCAAACACATTTTTATGTGAAAATTGGCCTATAAAGCATAACACCAAATCATAATTTGTTTACTTAGAATCTTTCTATTTTTCACTTAAATTGGGTGATTGCCAAAACATGGATTGAGCATAGATGAATGTTTAGACCCCAAAACTTAAATCATTCCAAGTATAAATGTGTAAAAAATAAAAAATAAAAGAAGCATAGGAAAAAGCAATCATTGAGAGATTTAAATGTCAAAGGGATAAAGTAAAGATAAATAGTTGAGAAGGATAAAGGATAATAATTAAAGATTTAAAACTTTGTTGACTTAAAGGTATCAATTGCACTCATGGGAAGCAAAAGCAGAATGAATATTATTTATTAAATGCAAAAAATGAAAAATAATAATATTGAAAAGTGAAAAGAGAAAGAGGAAAAAACTATAAGCATAAGTGATACATTTAGGGATGGTAATGGGGCGGGTCCAAGACGGGTCGCCCCCATACCAACCCCCCGTTTATTCAAAATAATTTTCATCTCCATCCCATTTAAAAAATTAAACGGGACGGGGTGGGTATGATAAATTCTCATACCCACCCTGTCCTGTCCCGTTTAACTTTTTTTTTTTTTTTTCTTAAAAAAAAAATTTAACTATTTTAAAATTTTTTAATTACATTAAAATAAATATATTTTATAAATAATTAAATTATTATATTTTTTTTATAACTTATTTTATTAAAAATATTTTATTATTATTCATATATTAAAAATAGTAGAATAAAAATTAAATTAAATTAATTAAAAAATTGATTTTATATATAATCGGGTCGGGACGGGGCGAGACAAGGCAATACTCAAACCCGTCTCGGGTTTTTTAAAAAAATTTAAACCCATTTATTAAAATTCAAACCCCTCCCATTAAGGGTCGGACAAGACGGGTACCCAAAAAAACCCGACCCATTACTATCCCTAGATACATTAGGACAAAGGTGCGAACAAGCAATGCCATGTGAACTACACAATTTTTTGTTGACTATTGGGTAGTGGTGTTTTCTTCCCACCCACCATGATTAAGATACTCTTACAGAAAATTACTATACGAACCACCATGTGTTATTGACTTTATTAAAGGGGAGAAAAAATTGCATGAACCACATGTGTTGTTGAAGAAGTCGACCAAGAAGGAAAGTAACTATTTTACACTTAATAATTGAATCTCAACTTACAAGAATAATATGTTTGATTTCCATACATTTTCAGAAATAGGGTTTTATCCACAATTCATATAAAAGATAACATGAATTTGTTTTAAAGAAAAATGTATTTTCACACATTTATTTGGAAAAAAAAATCATAAAATAAAAATTCTTTAAAAATAATTTAAATTTAATATATTTATTAGTTAAAAGTAGTACTTATATTATTAAAAGGTAGTACTTCAACAGTCAAATATAATATTTTGATAAAAAAAAATATACAAAATCCTAATATTATAAACTTGGATTTCTATTTTGTAGATTTTTTGAGGTAGGCATTTGGAAACATGCATTTCCCATACCAAATATCAGGATTACAACTTTTTTCTTCCCTTTCTTATAAGAAAATTGATACTAACCTTTTGATATAAAAAACTAGAATATCCTTCAACATTTTCCTTAAATACCAACCCAAGTATAGCCCTATTATCAACAGCAAACTAGAAGGCTTCTAATTGGTATAAAGATTTTAAATAGGTGTCATTATAAAATTTTGAGGTAGGAGGAAAGTGGAAATGTTTTATTTTGTAAAGAAAATGATGTGATTATATTTTTATGAAGTTTAAATTCTTCCCAATTGTATCCCATTTTAATGGAATGAATAAAAGTTTAAAAAGTTTCATAAAATTATTTCAAATCTCTTTTTTCTAGTGTTTTTTTATTTTAAATAATAGAAAGAATTTTTAGGTTATATTTGGTTTAAATAAGAACTAAGAAAAAAATAACTAAAGAAAATGATTTTTTTATCTTTAAATTTATTATAGGAAATAATAAAGAAAATCAAATATGATTAAAAATAATTAGAAATTAATATATTTTTAAAGTATTTAATTTTTATATAATTGAAAAAAAATAAATGAAATGAATTTGAAAATATATATAAAAATAATTTATGAACTATAAATTTATTTTTTATTTTCTTTTTTTATACTTTTCCTCACTATTTGTTTTTTCCTCGCATTCTCCCACTAATTTTTTGAAAACCAAACATAACTTTAATTTGTGGTATTTCCAATCTAAGGATGAAAAGAGCGTGCGTTTTTTTATTGAAAAAGTTATACAATTCTTATAAGGTTGTCTTCACTCCACTCAGTAAGAAAAAGATGAGGGAAGATCAAAGAAGTCTATGCCTTTTCCTACACAATTGTGTGCAAGTCCGTGGGTGAAAAAAGAAAAAAAAAAAACCTTGCATAGACGAGAAGTAACGGAGTGTTAAATAGAAAACTAAGAAAATCTTTTCATATCATAGTTTACTATATAAAGTCAACAAAAAATATTATTAATTGCTAAATAGTTTCATAAATTACTTTTAACGTAAAGCACATTCCCTATAATATTGTTATCTTTCTTTAAATACTGGTATATGTATTTTTCCCATTTAAACTTTTATAGTTGTTATGCACTTCCATATTTTAACGTTTATAACCTATCCAAATGGTCTGGTCAATGAAATTATGCTTATGTAATTTATTAATTATTTTAATATATTTTTTTGATTTACTTTGTTTTTAAATTTTTTTCAATGAAACTAATAGCACCTAAATTAATCCATAAATTAAATTTTTTTATTCCATATCTTTTGTTTTTCCTTTTATATTAATTCTTCAACTGAAACTTTGCACAAATAAATAAAATTGACTTCCAAATCATAGACAAGGAGTAACGTGTAAACAACCATCTAATAACCTACTAGATATTAGATATAAAAAACCATGAGTAGTCTTCTTATCATCAAATAATCCACTAATTATGATTAAGTGATACATAATTTTATCTAATGGGATGCACCTACTATTTAAGAATTTATGCCATCAACACCTACACTTTTTTTCCATGCCCTAGTCCCTACACAATAATCTCTTGTACTTCTTAATGAATCCCTTAAAACCTTTATCCAAGTATCAAAGTTTAGTGATGAAATCTTTGAGTTTTATTTTAGTTAAATGTACTTTCAAGGTATTAGGATTAAAGTATCAAAGTATCAAAACTCCAATTTTAGAATATTTCATAAATCCTTTTGAGAATCAAACATCAATTTTAGAGAGATAAATACAATTTTAAAACTTATCAAAAAAAATTTAAAATAAATTTTATTAGTATGAATAATCTGCATCAAATGAAATTCAAAATTGTCTGGAGATAGATAAAACCTAAAAATAAGTAACATTTAATTGGTAAAAAAATAAAAATTGTCAACTAAAAAAATATATTAATACGGGTGTTCTAAAATCTTATAAAAATTACATGTTTTTGTTAATCGCTTCTAACCTTTTAATCTAAAGGGGCCTATAGATTTACACAATTCTCGACTCCAACAAGATTTTAATTCAAAGTTGCATAATATTTTACCCTCAAAGCTTCTAGTTCCCACTAAGTGCTAAAAAATAAAAACAAAAACAAAGTGTGTATTTGCAAGATGTTGACTATTGGGCAGTGCATATCTTTTTTAAAAATTCCATAAAATTTCAAGGATAAAGGATGGGTTGTTCCCACACACCATGATTAAAGTACTCTGGTAGAAAACCACATTAATAATGACTAGAGGTACCACCCACCCACCATGATTAAAATACTCTGATAGAAAACTACGTTAATAATGACAGCCGAAAGAGGCACCACCCACCCACCATGATTAAAATTATTTCCAATAAGTTTCCTGCCTTTTTCTCAAGGCTAAGTAGTACCCTTCCCCTCCATACCTTGAAGAGAAATCAAGCCTCAAACTTTTCTGTAGGTTGGACCCAAAAATGGCTTCCATTTGCAACCAAATATCCTCTTCTTCTACTTCTGTCCTTCGATGGAATCATGATGTTTTCTTGAGTTTCAGAGGTGAAGATACTCGTTACAAGTTTACTGATCATCTGTATGCAGCTTTGGTTAATAAAAGCATTCGAACGTTTAGAGATGATAAACTCAAGAGAGGAGAAGAGATAGCTCCGGAACTGTTGAAAGTTATTGAAGAGTCAAGGCTTTCCATAGTTATTTTTTCAGAAAATTATGCTACTTCTAGATGGTGTTTAGACGAGTTGGTGAAGATCATGGAGTGTAGACAAAAAATTAGACAAATAGTGGTACCAATTTTCTACCACGTGGATCCGTCCGATCTTCGGAAACAAAAGGGGAGCTTTGGAAAAGCTTTTGCCAGCTATGAAAGAGATGGAAGGGATTCCAAGGAGAAGATACAAAGGTGGAGGGCTGCATTGACTGATGCGAGTAATCTATCTGGATGGCATCTATCTGAAGGGTGAATTTAACTTCCTTCCATTTTTCATTTATAAGTGGATTTTATTTACTAGTATATGATTTTTTTTTTTTTTTTATTGTTAGTAATAGCAACAATTATGTTAGTATAAAAAGAATAATAGAATAACGATTATATTGAATTTATAATTATAAAATAATTGAATCAAATCTTATAAACTAATCTTTCAATTTTCAATAAGTAGTCCATTGATCATACAAAAATTAGCCAGTTTATTTGAAAAACTATTTGAATAATTATACAACCACCAATAAAAAGCTAAGAAAGAAAGAAATAAATAAAATATACTAACATTAAATTGACGAAATTCTTCTGTATCTATAAAACAATTTAATCAAATAATAAGTAATCCACTAATTTTATATTTTAACCATATTTGTTTCAAAAAAAAAAATTAAATATCGAACAAGTAGCCGTAATGAAATTATTAATCAATTTTAGTTGAAAACCATTTGACTAGTTTTGCTTCAAGTAATAATAATTAGATTGTCAACCAATTTGGAAAAATAATATAGTGAAACTTTCATAAATTAATACAAGAAAAATTAAACTAACATTTTGTATTATCTCTATCAATTTGTCATGCAAACAATCCCTAAATTTACAAGTAATTTAGAGATTGTGTCCACATCAAATTGTTAGAGATAATATAAAATGTTAAATATATAATAATTGTATTTTCCTAACCATCCTTGCTAAGGTGGCATTTGATTTTTGGTCTTAAATCTATTAGACCTAGCATAAGACTAAATAGAACTTTACTTGAATCAAGTATTTAGTTGTTTTCTGTTAATGTTTAATATTATTAAGTATCATTTATTTTATTAATGTTTTACTGTTGTTATGTGTTACATATAAACAAACTTTATTCTTAAGAAAAATAATAGTTCTGTCATAGGTCATAAATCGGGGTTGAGTATCCTGCAATGAAACTCTAAATATTAAAAAATATAATTAAATATTAAAAACTAAAATACTTGAAAGATATATATACATATTAAAAATAAAATGATTATGATATTATTTCCACTTAGATATAATACACTATGTTAATGTTTGATTTACTAAAAAAATAAAATATAGAATGGAAAATATATTGTATCATCATGTTTGATATATATAAATTAGGGAAAAAAAGATGAAATCCCTCTCATGTTTAATATTATTTGGAGACCTTTTCATAGTTTATATTTTAATAATTATTTTTTCTCTTTCCACAATTAATATTCTCTTTCCATGGTTTCTTAATTGATAATACTTGTGATTAAAATATTTAATATTTTATAAATAAAAATACATTATAATGTTAAATAATATATTTTATATTATATCATATTATATATTTAAAAACATTTTGCATGTATTAAATATTATATCAACTAATATTATATTGAGTTGTATTATATATATATATATATAATAAAAAATTTAATTCCAAGATAAGATTTTTTTTATTTCACAAAGTGATTAATATAAACAAATTAAAAATGAAAGAGAATGGATGAAAGAAATGAATTTGATATCAGATATGTGCATCCAATATAAAATATTATATCTTATGTATAGTGGATATAAGAAATAGACTAGAAACCGATCCTATTTTATTTTATTGTCAATTAAATGTGAGATAGAATAAATTATATGAAAGCTTATTTTATTCTAAATCCAACCAAGCATGGAATAGAATATAATCCCACCTTTTATCTTTGCCCGTATCATATCCCACAAACTAAACATGATGTAAAGAGTATGATGTATATATATATATATTTGTTTCAATAAGGATTTATGTAGTCATGGCCGGTTGTAAATGTGCTAGAATAGATGATAAGGATGGTTGGAAATTTGGATCTATGTTAAAGTAATAGCTTGATTCATGCTTAGTATCCAAAAAATAAATAAAAAAATAAAAGGTAATGATTTTAAAAATTATTTAAATTAAAAAAATTAATATCTTAAATCTTAATTTTTTTTTAAAGTGATTTTTAAAAATATAAGGTAAACTTATACTTTTTATATAATATTATACTTTCATATAAAAGTTTTTTATTTTAAAAATAAAAAATAGGAAATGTATTCAAACAAACACTTAGTAAATTTATGTTTAATTCAATTTGTATAATTTAATATTATTTTATTTTCAGAACTTATGGAGTTTGATTTTGTTGAGAATTGTCAGAGTTATGATTTATGAGATAAAAATAAATTTTCAGATTTGAAAATTAATGGAGTTTTTTAATCTACTTTTAATTTAAGTAATTGATTTTGTATGGTTAGTTTTGCTTTTTTGTAAGGCCTTTTTGAAAATTTTAAATTTAAATTTTCTTAAAAAAATTAAGAGAATATAGTTAAAAACTAAACCTATATTTGATTTTTCTTTTTTTATGTCAAACTTGCTAATTTATAGTAAATTTATTTCCCAGTCAAACTGCATAAAATTAAGTAGTTTGATTTATTTTTAAGTCAATAGTCCGCAATACATTTTATAAGTAAATTTAGTTTCATTTGGAATGAAAAATCATATTCAAATGTTATAAAAGTTCAAAGGTTGAAAAGATAAAAGAAGAAAAAGTGACTTTTCTTATTAATAAAAAAATTCAGATTTTCCACTAAAACAAATATATATATATATATATATATATATATATATATATATATATATATATATATATATATATATATATATATATATATATGTATGTATGTATATTAGAATAAATGATATAAAAATTAAAAAAAAAAAAAAAACAAACAAACAAATGGTTCTATTTTATGTCATAAATCAAGTTTTTTTGGGTATAGGTTTCTTAGAACTTAAAACCTCTTGTATTAAGGTGTTGAGTATCCCCTTGCTACAATGAAACTCTAAATATTACAAAATATAAATAAATATTAAAAAATAATATATATATATATATATATATATATATATATATATATATATATATATATAATTTTTTTCTTTTTTGAACAAAAAATTTAATTGTAAGTTAAGATTTTTTATTTCACAAAGTGATTAATATAAACAAATTAAAAATAAAAGAGAATGAATGAAATAAATAAATTTATGATCATAAGATATGTGGATCTCATCTCTCAATAAAATTATCGTATCTTATATACAATGAATATAAGAAATGGACCGGAAACCAATATATATATGTTTCATGGTTAATCAAATATGAGATAAAATAAATAATATAATAATTTATTTTATCCTAGTGCCAAAAAAAAAAATGGGATTAAATATATTCTCCCACCTCTTGATTATCTTTTCTCTTGTTATATCCCACATATTAAACTTGATGTATTCTATATATATAATTTGTGTAGTCATGGGTTGTTGGAAAGCTTTTTAAATGTGCTAGAATCCATGATAATGATTGTTGGAAATTTGGAAGTTTTTTGTTCTTTTATAATTTATAGCTCATCACTCTCCATATGTACTTTATAATTTGCAGATATGAGTCGAGGCATATCAAGGAAATCACAGAGAATATATTTAAAAGATTGAATTGTAAACAATTTGTTGTTGACTCTAAGTTAGTTGGTATGGATTCCCGTGTTAAAGAGATAGGTTTCCGGTTGGATTTGGAATCAAATGATGTTCGTATTATTGGGATATATGGAATTGGTGGAATAGGCAAGACAACCATAAGCAAAGTTGTATATAACCAATTGTTTTATGAATTTGAGCATGCAAGCTTTCTTGAAGATGTTAGCAAGATTTCCAAAAATCAAGGGTTATTTCATTTACAAAATCAACTCCTATGTGACATCCTAGAGGTGGGAGAAAATAAATATATAAGTACAACTGGCCAAGGATCTAATATGATAAGAAACATTCTCCAATCAAAAAAAGTTTTTATTGTTTTGGATGATGTTGATGATTCAGATCAATTAGAATCCTTAGTTGGAAATCATGATTGGCTTGGAAAAGGAAGTAGAGTCATCGTAACAACTAGAAATAAGCATTTGCTAACAGTGCAAAGAGTGGATGAGTTATATGAGGTTGAGAAATTAAATTTTGAAGAAGGTTATGAGCTCTTTAATTGGCATGCCTTTAGACAAAATCTTCCCAAACAAGATTTTATAGATCTCTCATATGATGCAATATGTTATTGTCAAGGCCTTCCATTAGCTTTGAAAATTCTAGGTTCTCTTTTGATTGATAAGACAAGACCTCAATGGCAAAGTGAATTGCAAAAATTGAAAAGAGAGCCGGTGGAGAAAATTCACAATATCCTCAAACAAAGTTTTCATGGGTTAGACCACACACAAAAGGATATATTCCTTGATATTGCGTGTTGTTTTAAAGGAGAAGACAAAGATTTTCTTTCAAGAATATTGGATGGTTGCAATTTTTATGTAGAAAGAGGATCAAAAGATCTCAGTGATAAGTGTCTTATAACCATTCTATACAATAGGATAAATATGCATGATTTAGTACAACAAATGGGTTGGCAAATTGTTCGTGAAAAGTTTCCTAATGAACCTAGCAAATGGAGTAGATTGTGGGACTCCGAAGATATTGAACGTGCATTTGCAACTAGTAAGGTAAAAACCAACTTATAGACATACTTAAGCTTTATGGAAATATATGAGATTTGATAATATCATTTTATCAATATAGTTTTAGTTATATTTTATCTCTTTTGTTTTTTGCCTTATCCTTTGCTCTTATTTTTCAGGCAATGAAAAATACTGAGGCAATATTCTTAGACTTGTCAAGATCAAAACAAATTCAATTTAATGCAAAAGTTTTTGCAAAGATGAAGAAACTTAGATTGCTCAAAGTTTATTGGGGCAAGCATTATGATTTTATGAGAAAGGACTATAAATTAATCCTTCCTGAAAACATTGAATTTCCTTCATGCGAGCTAAGATATCTTTATTGGGAAGGATACCCTTTGAAATCTTTGCCACCAAATTTCCAAGGTGAGAACCTTGTGGAAATCAAATTGCTGAATAGCAATATAAGACAACTTTGGCAAGGAAATAAGGTATGATACATTTAGTACACTATTATTGTTTGTGCTTATATCATTTTATATAATTTTATTTATTAAAACAGTTTTTTTTTTTTTCTTTTACAGTGTCTTGGAAAGTTAAAGGTCTTAGATTTATCATATTCTAAGCAGCTCATTGAAATACCAAACTTCTCAAATATATCAAATTTAGAACAACTAACTCTCAATTACTGTAGAAGTTTGGAAAAGATTGACTCATCTATTGGAGTGCTGAAGAACCTTAATCTTCTAGAGTTGACTTGGTGCGAAAAGCTTACAGGTTTGCCAAGTAGCATGCAGTACTTAGACTCTCTTGAAACTCTTTATATAAATGGTTGCTCAAACTTGGAGGAATTCCCAGAGATTAGATGGAGTCGTAGGAAAGGCTTAAAGGAAATATATTTGGATTGTACTCCTATCAAAGAATTGCCCTTCTCAATAGATGATCTCGCCTTAGTTCAGACATTATGTATGAGTTACTGCAAAAACTTGAGGAGTCTTCCCAGCAGCATTTGTAGTTTGAAATCCCTTCAATATCTCCTTGTCAGTGGCTGTTCAAACCTAAAGACTTTTCCAGAAATCACAGAAGAAATGGCAAATTTAGAACAACTTTCTTTATCAGAAACAGCTATAGAAGAGTCGCCATCAGCCATTCAACATCTAAAACAGCTCAAAATCCTGTGTGTGGGTGGCTGTTCAAGACTAGAGAAACTTCTCAAGAACCTGGAGAGTCTGAAAGATTCCTTAAAACATCTAAACCTTAGTAATCGCAATCTGATGGATGGAGCAATCCCCCATGATATATGGTGCCTATCCTTGCTGGAATTTTTATGTCTGGCAAAAAACAATTTTCGTCACTTACCTGCTGGAATAACTCAACTTCCTAAGCTGAGAACACTAATAATCGATCACTGCAAGATGCTTGAAGGTATTCCAGAGCCTCCATTGAGTCTAAAATTTATAGATGCGCATGATTGCACAAGCCTGGAAACTTTATCATGTCCATCAAGTCTACTATGGTCTTCTCTTCTCCAATGGCTCACGTCAGCAAAATTTAAGGTATGATTCTTATCTAATAAGCATACCAAACTTTTATTGGCAGACACCGGATTTACATGTTATTGTTAATTCTGCAGGATCTACAATTGTTTCAAAACTATGTAGAAATTGGGATTTCCAACCGTAGTGGAATTGTGATTCCCGGAAGTAGTGGAATTCCGGGGTGGGTATTGCATCAGGAAATGGAAAGAGAAGTAAGAATAGAGCTTCCTATGAATTGGTATAAGGATAACCACTTCTTGGGATTTGGTTTGTTCTGTCTTTCTCAAAATGATGGCGATTATCTTCAATTAAACTGTTATTTGAAACTGCATGATGATGATTCATATGAAGTTGTGAGTCTTGTCAATCGTTGTTCCGGATGTATACACTGCGAGATTGATGATGTATCAGATGAATTGTGGGTGACATATTATCCTAAGACTTCTATTCCACTAAAGTATCATTCCAATCAGTTCAAGCACATTCAGGCTTCAATTTCTGCTGTAAATTTATGTTATAAGTACATTAATTCTGCTATCAAAAGTTGTGGGATCCATCTTATATACTCTCAAGATCATCAGCAGAAAGATACCCTGTTACTAGATTTTCTTGGCACTCAAGATGATGATCTTCCCAACAATTTTCAGGACAATAATGAATCGATAGCAGAAGGTATTAATAATCGTAATGTTAAGAGAAGCCGTGTTGATGCAGAACAAAACCAAGCAGCGGAGCCACCCCATAAAAGATTCCTGCTCTTTCTTTAATTCCTTTGCTCAAGCTGTCATGAAAATTTTTCGGTAAGTTATCTTCCTTTTGACTTCGTAGTTACTAGAACATACCAGGTTCTTTAAATTTAAAAATGGGAAGTTCCAATAGGTAAACCCCAAAGGTAAATATTTCCTTTTTATATGGTTGGAATGTGACAGAAGGGGTTGAAGTTCTTTACCTTGTCTTTTTCTTATTTATTTTGTCATAAGATTGGTATAAAAAATAAGGGAACTCCACACATTCATATAAAAATAATTATAAATTAGGAACTTACTCGCCGATCAAAGGTAATATCTATCTCATTAAAAGGTAATACCTAAACGGTTAAAAATAGTAACATTTGACTAAAAAATTGTATGAAATATTAATTATTTCTAGATAAGTGTTTAAAATTTTTTGTGATTTTTTTATTCTAGTGTATGAAAACACACTATCCCTAAAATTAATTTTAAAGTATTGAGGCCAACTAAATTAAAAACTCAAAGGCAAAACTATACAAATTTTTTTTTCACTTTATTCTATTTTTGTTATTTTGAGTACCTATTTTTAGAAACTCACATTTGGAATATGTTATCAAACTCAAAAGAGGAAGAGCATATGCAATTTAGCACTCAAATTTGGAATATATTTAGGTTATATCAAGTAAAGAAAAAAAGTATATTAAAAAAACTATTTTCTTATATTTTGCTACACCATGAAAAATACAAAATTAAATCAAATATAATTAAAATTAGTTAGAAATTTATGTATTTTTAAATTATTTAATCTTTATATAATAAAAAAATAATGAAAACGAGTTTGAAGAAATATATAAAAATAACTTATTAATTTTATTTTTATTTTTTCATTTTTTTTCTATTCCCTTGCATTTTCCCTTAAAATTTTCAAGAACCAAATATAACTTTAGGATTAGACACATATATATTTCCACCCACTATTCTAAGTTAACGATAAAATTAAGATGATTGATCTTTCTAGATCAAATCTTTTATCTAAAGAGTTTTGTATTAGTAGTTAACAAACATGACATGTTTATTAAATTTCTTAGCATTGCTCTATAATTCAAATATGTTTTAATGTATGATTTATATAATCCAATGAATATCAAAAAATCCATACTCAATTTGTTTGTATCTTTTTCCACCCTTATGATTAGGATCCTGCCAATATGGGATCATCTTATATATGCCCATGATTATGATATGCTCGTAGAATCTTGGATGATCATTGTTTAAGGTAGAAGATGCTAACATTAAAAGTTACTATAATGATGCAGGTTCTAATGGAATTGGAATTGGAATTGGAATCAGAAGTGGAAGCGATAGCTACTATGAGGAACAAAAAGACTCATCAATTAATGATGCTTCGCTTAAGTTCAAGCATTTATTGCTACATTAACAATAGCATCACACAAGTTGGTTTTGATTTGCATGCATCTTCTAACCATGGAATTTTGCATGTTTCAAGTCATTCACAAGCTGTGCCAAGAATGTCTCCAAACGGTATCCTCAAAAGACTCAGGGGTATGTCAACTTCCCTTCTTTAAGTTTCAACGACAAAAGGGATTAAAGTAGCTTAATTTATTTATATATTTTCATTACCAAATCTTTCTTTTTTGAACATTTTTTTTTATTTCTTTTTGGATTTAAACACATGATTGCTATAAAAACCTTACTAGTGTCACCAAATTCCTTTCCCAAACCACCTTTTGTAATATCTTAGATTTTTAGATAGGAATTTTTTATCAATTTTTGAAAAAACAAATAAATAAATAAAATAGTTTAAAAGCTAATTAAATTAAAAATAATTAGAAAAATTAAATAATCTCAAAATTACACAAATAAGGTAGAAAATTAAGTTTAATTAAATTGGGAATGTACTAGAAGTGATGTCACACTTAAGGGTTGTCAAATGTATATATGAAGAATTAGGCACTACAAGACAGTGGGAGTATACATGAAATTTTGGTGGCAACCAAGAGTGATTTGGTTACATCCTAATATAGATAAAGATGGTTAAGTTAACTTATATTTGAAAAGGAAATATAAAAGGGGAAAAATATAAGGACAATCATTTATCTCCATTTTCTCTAGGGTTCTTCTTCCCCTTCCTCTCCTCCTCCTCCTTCGAAAATTTATTGCAAAAAATGGCATAGAAATTGGATACAAACATCAAGGAGTGGAGATTTTTATTTCTAATTATAGGAGATATTAGAGGTAAATAATCTCATATTATATTTTCCCTTCTTCTAAAATCTTCTTCTTCACCTATTCTTTGGGCAATTGTTGTTAGAAATTAGGTTTTTACATGTGTGAATTCTTTTTAATATTTTTAAACCAATTTTTCTTACTTCTTGGACTGTTTGGTTACCAAGACTGTTTGGTTACCAAGAAAGTGAAGGAAAATATTTTATTTTAAGTTTGATTACATATAAATTGTTGGAAAGTAAATGAGAATGATATCCTATGCTGACATAGTTTTTATTCTTAGGAGTTTTGACATTATTAGAACTTGTTTTTAGTTTATAAATTATTTTAAAAAAAATTTCTAGACTTACCATATATAAGATTTGAAGAGTTTTATAATTTTTGAAACTTTCTTGGTTGGTGAGAAAAATCGAGAAAGTGAGTAGCATTGCAAGATACTCTATTTTGGGCAAATCTGGAACTAATTTAGGTTGAGGCTTAATTGATGGTCTTTTGATGACCATTTGACTCATAAATTAATTTTTGAGATTTCTAAACTCATCAACAAACTCTTTGACTCAAGTTTCACCTAAATTGAACTTTATTTGCCTATACTTTTATTTTTAGGAAAATTACATATTTAGTGAGTGTTGTCTAGTTAAGAAAAAGTTAGGAGGACTTTGGAATCATAGTTCCCATTTT
This sequence comes from Vitis rotundifolia, assembly GCA_030254885.1. Classification (NCBI taxonomy): domain Eukaryota; kingdom Viridiplantae; phylum Streptophyta; class Magnoliopsida; order Vitales; family Vitaceae; genus Vitis; species Vitis rotundifolia. The sequence goes on along the minus strand of CM058168.1, from coordinate 30,153,048 downwards.
ATGGAATTTCAAATTCTCTAAGCCCACTTAAATTTCTTTTGTTAGGGAGGATTCAAACTTTATGGAGTCATCATTATATGAGTTATACTCTAGTTTTGATTGGGAGAATTTTTGTGAGTAGCTAAGATATGCATGATTTTACTAAGTTTTTCCTAAAATGAATATCTCTTGCATATGTTATAGATATTACTTGTTTAATTTTTCAAAAGGAATGAGATATATGTTGAATTCTTATTTGGTCAAAATGCACATGATTTATGTTGAGTCGTAAAATGTTACCTTGCTTTTAATAAATTATTTATTACCATGCATATGTTTACAACTAATGACATTGCAACACATACGCTTGTGAGGTGTTTAGTGCAGTTTGTTCTGAGACTTCAGACCACTTATGTAGCAAGGGGGAGGCCTTAAGATGAGATGTAGGTTCTAATGTCGAGCTAAGGGGTAGAGTCTAAAGCAATAGAGTATGCTCTATTGTGCCCCTAATGGGATGACTAAGAGATAAGCTCTTTGGTATTGTAATACAAGGTAGTGAGACCCTGAAGACTATGTAGATGTAAGAGTTCAAGGGTAGTAGACTTTTGTATAGCTAATCGATTAATCATAGATATGTCTAGATTTATAATTGCATGTTTTACATCTCATATGTTCTTTAAATGCTATTATAATTATTCTATGTTAGCTTGTAAGTATCAAATTTATTATAAATATGTTTTAGAAATATCTTTAATATGGACTGACCATCGTAACACTTTTGTATTGTGACTATTCATTGAACTTTGTGTTCACTTCGTAGATTTAATGTTTTTTGTTAAATGAGGACTTTTATATTCATATTGAAAAAATAGAATCAACTTCAAAAAGTAAGTCACCAAGTATCTAGCTATAGTGCTTCTTTGGTAGACCTGTGGAACATCTAATCTATTTCTATTATGTATTTTAATTCAATTTAGTTAATCTTAACCATGTAGCTCATGTTATAAACCTTATCTAATCATTGTTTCATTAGCATTATCTAATCATGTTTTATTTTTTTCATGCTCCATATAATTATTAGGATGATAATTTCACTTTAAATTATGATCTACAGTAGGTTCACTATCTCCTAGCGACCCCTTGTAAGGGAGGGTCACTACACCCTTGGTTAAAAATCCATATGCCTAAATTTTCAAATCATTTTGATTTTATTGAAGGAACTCCAAAAATGTCTGCTATAGGGTGACACTAACCTTTTCATTTACCTATCGAAACATGCCCTATTTTCTAAACAAGTTTAGTGCAGGAAATTATATAGTTTCTTGGACTTAAGGCTGAGGACTTAGATTCTAGGTGGGATATCTTAAGTGCCTAATATTGAGCATGGTATGTTAGCTTACATATCCCAAGTAAAATTCCAATTTTAATTAAATGTTTCCTTCTCCAATTATTTTTTGGATGCAAATTGATAAGAGTACTTTATGGTCCATTTATAAGTGGATATCCCTAAAGACTATGTAGGAAGTCTATCTTTAAATGAGAGTCCCTTAAGAAACATAACATAGCAGTCTACAAGTTCCTACCAGCTCATATAACCTATTCAATAAATTTGATATGCCATGGTCACATAATTTCATGCAAAATGACATAAGTTTTTCCATGTTTCAGTCAACTGCAATTATATTTATGTCATAATGTCAACCCATGTAAGCCATTTAATAAATTCACTACTCAATTTATTTAACTCCTTTATGTAAACCAATTATCTCCTATTTAATTTATTATTTTTTATATTTAAAATTATAAATGTATATATATATATAAATATCATATAGTTCAAAAAAATTAAATTACTAAGAATTTTATATTTTAAAAAAAGTATAAAGACTACAAATATTTATAATTAAAAATATTATAAATTAATTAAAATAGAATTATAGTAAATAAGTTAATTTTAATTATCTTATTATATCTTTTATATAATAATTAAATACAAGACAGATATAAATTTATAAATAAAATTATCAAATATTTTTAAATAAAAAATGTTTATGTATTTAATTTTTTTTTTTTTTTGTATTCTTCAATATATTCAAATTAAATATATTATCATTTAATATTAATGTATTTTCAAATTCGGTATATATTATCTAATGTTACAAACTTATTATACACATCAATTTCTTTATTAAAAGAACTTTCATATATATGTATTATTGTTTTGCTTCTTCTATTTTTTTTTTTTTTGAATTTTTTTTAATAATTTAATAAGTTTTGATTAATTTCCGTGATCCTAATACTATCCCTAACATAGATGTTTTCAATTATAATGCAATTAACATTATTTTACATTTTTTACAAATATATATATATATAAATTTAATATTTTAAAATTACCACTTAATCCTTATGGCATGGTATAAGGAGAGTTTAACTCTTTTCACTAGCCCAACCATCCTTTCTCAGCATAGTGATTGGAATTACTTTTATTTTGAAAGTGTTTTTGAAAATAGTTTTAAAAATTAATTTTTGAAAAATATTTTTAAAATTTATTTTGTGATATTTTTATAGAATAAAAATGTATTTAATAATTTGAAATGTTGTTATCTTATTTTTAAAAATGATTTTTATGGTTGTATTTTAATTTTAATTATTTTTTTTATTTATATAATTACTTTTTAAAATAACTATAAATGAAAACAATTAAAAGCATTGAAAAGAATTAAAATATATTCACACAAAACATATTTTATAAAACATGGTTTCTTTTTTCTATTTTTTTTTTTTCTTTTTTGAAAATTGAAGACAGTTTTTCGTAAGGCTCTGGTGTGCTTTGTTCTCTACATTGATACTCTCGTTTCTCTCTGTAGCTTTGTAGAATTTACGTTCAAATCCTGAATTTGCAGAAGAATCCAACCACGTTTCTCTCTTTTTCTTCAGGTTTCTCAGGAAACTTGGAAAGTGTGGAGAATCGATGTGTATTTGCAATCTTAAATCGAACGGTACATTTCTCTCCATTTAGCTTTATCTCTCTACAGTACAACTTGTTTGGGTGAGTGATCCGAATTTTTTAGTTATGTTTTTTCTGTCGGAATGGCTCAGATGTTGGGACGAACCCCTGAAAAATCTCTGTAGTAGAGCAGGTGCGCATTACCGCCATTCATGCAATCGAAAATGACCTTGTCGCAGGTTCTCTCTGTAGCATAAGGCTGTGAGTGTGATTTTCGAATTTTGATTTATTTGGCCTTTTTTTTTTTTTTTTTCCAATTTTATGATTTGCTGCAATTTTGTGAATCTTCCTTCAATTTTATGAGTTACTGCAATTGTGTGTTTGGGTTTTTAATTATGTGATTTAGATTTAGGAAAATGGAAAGTTGTGAATTCTGAGTTCTTTTCTCTCTTTTTCCCTCCTTGAATCGTAAAGAATGGCTAGAATGTTGTTCCTGACTTCAGTGACCTATTAATGAGGGGCATCCTCTCTATGAACATAGGGTCTGGCAATATCAAAAAGGCAAAATCCTTGATTTGATAAAATAAAAAAATAAAAAAATAAAAATAAAAATAAAAATTGCAAATAAGGAGTATTATCCACATGATAGTGTTAATTTGAGAAAGAAAATGTGTTAAGTTGTTCAAATTGCAGACTACAATGGGTTAGCATAAGGACATTGAAGCTTATTCAACAAGAAAGAGTACCCGACCTGTCTGCACACTCATTGAGGAAAGCTGATTCAAATTGCAAACTAAAAAGATGGAAGTGCACCTAGTCTTATATATACCAATCAGCCTTTTTCTGCAATATCACTTACTATAATATGGTGTGGAGACAACAGATGGAAAATTACAAGAACAATAGGTTTAATTCCCAATTTTACTTAAATTTTTTGGGCTTTGTACGTTAAACATTTCTGATGTTAAAATAAGGGTCTCTTCGCTGTTTGTTTTGAGTTGTAACATTGGATCAGTACTCACAAACTTAGCATGGGTCAGAGACTGTGAATTGGTATTTTCTTACCTATTCCACCTTTTTCTTTTTAATGAAAAATGAAACTTCAATGTGGCAATGGACTCTGTAGCTAGCTGAAGGTGATAAACTCCAGAGAACTGGATATTGTCTATTGAAAATTGTCCATTCTATATCACCTGTTTGGGTTCTCTCGCACATATTGTCTTGTGTTCTTTTTAAATACTTGAATTAAAGAGCGAGGCTGAAGAATAATATTTCATTCTTCACAGAATACTAGTCAACAAGTATTTTAAAAGTCACAAGCTGATTGGATCTCATGTTGTTTTTATGTTAAATGTAATCCAGAATTTCCTTCAGATCTTTTGCTTCCTCTGAAGTTAAATTATTAATAACAAATTCCTCTGATTTTTATGTTATTTAGACTGCTGTTCCATCAAATAATATCATAACCCAGTTACTGTATTCTTTTATAGAACCATTGGAAATTTATACTTTCCCTATAATTTGGATTCAATCTAATGTCTGCCTAATTGGCTCTTGAAATAAATATGATCATTTAGGTATTTACAGTGCATTATCTTTCTGTTGCTCTTTCGTAACACTTGAGTTCTTGCTTTTTACTGAAGAAGTTACTTTAACTTGCTGACTAGAATTTCACACAGGTCAAGGATAAAACTGTTGAGCCAATAGGTGATACTGAAGGTATGACCTCTAGACTTCTTTAATATGTATTTCTTCTGTATTTCTTAATTTAAAATGGCCTTTGCAATCAAATATTTCTGTAAGGTTTTATAGCCATAGTTGACGGGGCATCTGATCTTTAATTTTGGGATGCATTTTGGTAAAGCAGTTAGTGGTTTCTATTGCCAAGAGGAGACTTGATTCATGCATGCACATATTACTTGGAAAAAAGGGAATTACCTACATTGACCTTACCCTTTTGACTTATCAAAAGGACCTTTCCCTTTTGACCTGCTATATGTTGCACTCATCCCAAACTTTCAAGATTTTTAAAAATGAAGAAAGAGCTTAAAGCATCATATATTTATTTTTCCGCATGCATATCATATCTGAACTAGCTAGAGCGAGGGCATGAGAGAACCTATTCCAACTTACAAGACCATTTTATATATCTTTCTTCATTGAGCAAAACACTGCAGTGAAAATCTGGATCATCCAATCATATTAATTTTAATGAATAGATATTTATGTGGTCCAAATTGCAAACTAGGACATATTAGTGTTGCTTTTACGAATGTGCATGCACAGTATGTACCTATGACTTTTTCCCTATAAGTATTATTTTAAATGGGTGTGTAACTGTAGCCTAAGCTTAAGACAATGGAAAAAAATGAATATGGAAGAGGAACACAAAGCTGTCTTATTGATAAAGCTGGAGAAGCTGAGTATTTGCACTCTCTGCAGGGCCAAATTGAGAAAGCTAACGTAAATGCATTTACCTACTTGACTAGATAGATGTTTATAGAATTGATTTGGACAGATGTTTATAGAATTGAGAAAAAGGCAAACTAGCTGGGTTCCTAGTAACAAAGATCTTGACTAGACAAATGTTTATAGAAGTGATCCAGCATTGTGCTTTATAATGACTGAAAAACCATTACTGAGAAACAACAAAAATTGAAATAGCTTAGCATTGCGCTTTGCAGTGATTGAAAAATCATGACTATGATCAATGAAAATTGAATAGTAAGCTATATCAAGTATAAATTCATTGATTTCTCCAAATTTATATGTTCATATTGCAAAAGACAGTCGTGCACACATGTTAATTTGTCTTTTCCATATGGAAAATGTCCCACTGATCCATGGATGCCTCTTCTTATTTTCAATGTATTTTTCGCATGCTTGAATGTCTTTGTAGAGCTAAACACACAACTTGTAATTTTATACACAAGTTTAGATATATATATTCTTCTTATATCAGGTATTCAGAATTAGGCTTTTACAATATATATGAAATCTACATGCATCAAAACATGAAAAAGGAAAAAATATAGTATAAAGGGGAAAACAGATCACTTGATCCCGACAGTCAGTAGAGCTGCTGAGATATCAAGAGCCTCATAACCCTCCTCCACAAAGGCAATGTTAGGACTATCTTGTGGGATCATGTCCTCCCTTTTGAAACTCTCTTCATTGCGAAGAAGCTTCTCACTCCCATACTCCACTAAACCTCTGAGAATGATGGTCTTGTGCAGGCCAACAAGCAGGTCTTCATAATCTGTATCCCCTTTTTCCCCAACAAACACCACCATTTTAGAAAGGTCAATTCCCCATCTAACTGAAAGATACCTGCAGAAGACATAAATGCAAAGAGTCATTAGTGTTTTTTGTGTGTGCCATATGTATGGGAAAAAGATCTTACCTTAGTGCCTGGGCCCTTGATGCAAATAAGGGTACCACATTCAACCTTGATGTAGCATGCGTATAGACAAGGTTGCAACGGAAGCCTCTCATCCGCATCCTTTGGCGCAAGTCATCAATTCTCCGAGTCTGCCATTCATTTATTTAAATAGGATCAAGCAGTGCATACTAGCCTCTACAAAAATTTTCATAGGAAATGGTTAGCAACAATCTTACCTTAGCTCCTGGTTTCACTCCATAAGAGTAGCACCTAGTACTACACACACCTTCATACTCCACAATGTCATCCTCAGCCCCCCCTTCTCCCCGAGCAAGCCTCGTCACTACTGATCTAACATTCTCACCAGGCCACCGATACTCCACGTGGGCTTCATACTCCAAATCAGCTATCAAATCCCTCCATGGATAGTAAATTTCACTCCCACTATTGCAAACCAATGCATCAATTTCTTCTAAGTTCACTTGGCAACACCTTAACTTCTCTAATATCTCCTGTAAACTCAAACCAGTCAACAATACAAATCCTATTCGGTTTAAACCAGAGCTTGTAGATTTCATCACGTTTTTTATAATTGCTGGTAATCTCTCAGTGCAATCTCCATTGTTATCATAACAATCTGCTGCTATTACAAATAGCCCTTGCCTTCTTCCTGAATGATAGCTAACACTAGAATTGCCATTAGAGGAAGCCATGCGGGTTAGAGCTTCAATGAGTTCTTTCTGTCTAGTTGCTGCATCAAGCTCTCCATTAAGCTTGAAGTCTCCATCAACAGAAAACTTTAGAGAAAGGTCTTCTAAATCCCTTAGGGAGTCGCTCATGGGTTCTTCAATACTAGGTATGATCCCAAGATGGGTGTTGGGGTGCCGGTTCCGGCAATGCTCAACATGGGATAAGTAGTTACGACAGTGTTCCGGCCATGAAAACCGGTGGATGTTCTTTAGCCCATTTTTACGGCACTCAAACCATAAGTTCTTATCAGCAAGGAGCTTTAGAAGGGCATCTGCTATGCCTTTCTGGTCATGTGGGTCAACAAGGAGGCCATTGTTGAGTGCCTGGTAGATTAGAGTCCCTTGTTAGATAAAACAAATAGGTATGTAGAAGAAAACTAGTGAAGGTCCAATATATAAATTCTAATGACCATGGGTCAGGATCTAAACAAGCAAAATCCACAGGGTTGCTAGCACAATAATTACCCATACTAGTCTAAAATTTACCTTGATAATATCCACAGGCCCACCATTTTTTGTAGCAACAACAGGTAAACCATAAGCAGCTGCCTGTAAGGCAATAAATAGATTAGAATAGCAATCAGGAATTCATTATTATTCTTCTGTTAGAAAACTTTATATAGGTCAGAATGTTGTAGATTCACTATTATTTAAGCTAATAGGCTGCGAAGAAACTCAAGCTGTACCTCTATAAGTGTGAGACCAAATGGCTCCACAAGAGCAGGGTTGATAAAAACTCCCTTCAAAAGAAACCCGCCACAGAAGTGTTACTGTTAGGAGTTTGAATATCACAATGAAAAGACAAAACAAGAAGGTTAAGGCATGGAAAACCATAAGTAGGAACCTAAGCGATGATATGTGGGTCTTGCTATTGACACAAAAAAAGCTTAACTGAGCCATTTACACAGAGATGATGGACCTTAGTTTTTCCGTTATCTTCTCCATCAATTCATATTATAAACTTTTAGCTAACCATTACCAACATCAATTTTTTGGATCCTAGTAGCTCTATTTTGGATCCTAGTCATCACAAAGTAAACCAGGGCCCACTACTGTTCTATCATAGTTCTCAGTGTGTTGAATGTTCCACAGGGGTTATGAAATTCACCTTGGTTTTAGCAGCCAACCTATATATCTCAGGAACTTCAGACTGTTTGTGATGCTTGGGATAGGCCACTTGACCATACAAGTCATACTTGTCTATGAACTTGAGCGCTGTTGTAAGAACAACTGAGCTGCTGTTTGACATTTCTTCTATGTCATCTCTGTTACCTAGAATCAAAGTCTGCAGAAACAAGACGAAATCAACAAGAAATTCAGCTCAGTGTGAATGTTAAAATTGTATTTATTTTATGTCTGGATAATGAGAAAAGGCTTAGAAGTGAGACTTTTTACCAAGTTGGCTAGCTCTCGGAGCTGTCGACACTCTCCAAAAGCCTTGAGCAGAGTGGTGACATTTTTCTTAGGATCTGGCCGGGACAGTGCAAGTATCATGGGCTTGTGTGGATTTGTGAAAAACCGCATAATCTGCATCGTACTCAATTGAATAATTTCTCTTCCAGTTCAAGGGATTAACAACAGAGGATGCAAAATAAAAAAATAAAAAAATAAATACAACTAAAAGAATGTCTACCTCAGACCAGATTGGAGGTAGATGCCTTTTGTTTTGAGTTTTATCAGAGCCGATTAAGGACTTGAGGTCACTGTCACCTTCTGAATCTTGGATTTTAACATAGCTGAAGTCCATCCCCGGTGGAATAACCTAATACCAGGAAGGTTAGTACCATTTGGTTTAGTTAAGCTATGGTTCTGAAGGGTTATCCAATTTTAGTAAAGTGATGCCATTTTAGAGATCGTTTTTCTCTACCTTAGGCACAACTAGGTGCAGTTGGTTTTGTTATTTTAGGTCATTGTTGTGAGCACAAGAACTAAAGAGAATGTCCATACCACCATCCTAGGCATGTTCCTTCCAAAGCAACTCACTCCTCGACGTCTCCTAACCCGAAGCTTCCTCTCCAACTTGAGATCAAACCCATCATACAGTCCCCATTGCTCTTCAATCTCTTGCCTTGTGCTAGTCACCACCATTTCAGCTGCATCCAACCCCAGCTCCTCAGCCTCAATCCTCCTCATTATCTTGTAAGTTGAATTTATGTCCTCCCTGGATAGCCTCCCTTGTTTGAGTAATTGCTCAAATTTGTTCCTACCCAATGAATGTCCAGTTAGCACCATTGGCACATTCAAGGCCCCAGACAAGTGTGCTGCTACCTCCCCAGCATCAGCATAGTGACCATGAATAACATAAGGCCATATGGGCTTCCCTGCATCCACTTGTTCACCCAAAGCTCTTGCCATGTTGACAATGTGGCCTAGAGCCCCATCCACAAATTCAGGTATGTATGGCCATAGTGACTCTTTTGGTATGTACCTACATCAAAGTTCTTCTCATTAAGCCCATGTTTTCACCTTGTAATTACTCTAAAATCACAATGAAAATAATGCCAATATTGATGATATAGTTACCTATCACGAGGACCACACGGGATCCGGATAATATACGCTCCACAACTGCCCCCGCCATCTGAGGGGCATGACAACATCTCAATGGGCTCACCATAGCTTGAGTCAACCTCTGTTGAGGTGATTTGTCTAGTGAGGAGGTCCACCCGATACACTCCCTTAGTATTTGCTAGAGCCCGAGCTAATTCTACAACATATTTCACCTGGAAATCTCAACAAGACACCAAAGTTAGATTCAGTTTTAGGCTCCAAACTGAGATAATTTAATCACCCTCTGGACTCAATTTGCGTGAGATTGGCCTTGAGTTATGTGAAACAAAGCTTTAGTTATTTCTATGTCACAGAAAAGGAGGACTCTTATACAACTTACTTGACCACCTGTATCTGAATCTCTTCCAAGTTCCATGTTTTCTCCGCGTACTAACCCATGAATACTACACAAACAATAAACGTTATTTCTCAAAATCACATCATATTCAAAACTTTTGGCATTGTATGAGTATAGAGAGTATCTCATTTATATCACCATCATGATTCACATTCCATTTTGGCGATTATGCTTATGACAAAATACTGTGTAATTTACCTGATTAAGATAATATATAAGTGTCTGGACTTGTCATCATCTGACCATATATGCATATCGGAATTGATTCTGGTCATTTGCTCCTTGACAGGTTCTGTTTGGTTGGTATCTCCTTTCTCCTTTTCCCCTTCAGAGAGCTCTGAAAGGTCATCAGCAGCATCATGGCGACCTTGCTCCCGCTCAAGACGCCGCTTTGTAAGCCTCTGTGCATCATCCCATGCAATCTACAAAACATAATACGTACTTCTTAATTCAAGAAGTATATAATTTAGAACTAAATTTATAGACACACAAATACAGAAGATTAATGTGGAGGCACTATAGCTCTTTAATACCAAAAGGGGTGATTATTTTAGACTGAAAAATGGTGCGTGCAAGACTTTGTGGTCCTATGTTTTGTCAAGTTTAGAAGCAGCCCAGACCGATGGCCTGTTAACATTCAATTTCATTTGATTCATGGCCCGGCTCATGCTCAACTCTGACAAATTCTAGGACAGTGAAGCACCTAGAGAGCTTGAGACGAACCCTGTCAGAGTCAAGGATTTTGCTAAATTTTCTATAGGGCTATGCCCAAGTGTGGGCCCAAATTCACCCATTGATGCCTTTTTTTTCGATAATTCAATGAAATTTTGAAGCTAAATATTTATATATCGTGAATGGTCAGATATTTCTTAATATAAAGAGCAAATGGTCAGAAGTGTGGAAGGGGGACCTGCTTCTTTTTGCGAGCAAGATGCCAAATGCGCCAGCACATATTCTCAAGCCTGTTGCTCCTGTCACGTGAGTTCCTTGTTGCTATCACCTGTCATTCACAAGTTATTTCCTTTCATTTCTCCTTTTAATTAAAACTTCTTAATAACATCAAAATCCACCCCCCACCCCAAACCAAAAAAGAAGAAAAAAAACCCTGGATGATACAGCTCCCATCTCTATTATTGATGTTTCTTTCCCTTCCTTGTCAATTTTCCATGAGTCCATGTTCAAACACATTTTGTTATGAAATTTGTGCTATAAAGCATAACCCTAAATCACAATTTGTTTATATAGAATCTTTCTATTTTTTGCTTAAATTGGGTGACTGCCAAAACTTAGAATAGGTATAGATAAATGTTTTAGACCCCAAACTTTCCTATAAAAGGAAATGACCTGACTTGAAATAAATCTCTTACTCTTTCCCCCTCAATAAATTTTCAGCAGATTATGTTTACTCTTTTGGAATGAAGTACTTTTAACTGTTTTATTCAATAACACAAATATAAAAATATACGTAATTATAAAAAACAGATTCTTTTCTGGTTCAAAAAGGACAAGCTTTACATCAACCTCACTATAACCTTTTATGTATACCATATCACAGGTAACCCATGTAGTGTAGAGAAAAATATTTATTATACTTTTTTTTTTGTGGGGGGTGGGGGGGGTGGAATTATTTACTTTAGGTGGGATGAGACACTTTTAAGGATAAGAAAGTTGAGTATGTTTTGAATAAAGGAGAAGATATGATGCCCATGCAATCCCATAACAACTGTAACCAAATTCTATGTGTATGTATTCTCACTTGAAGACAGTGTAGGTCACTTTACAAGGTGCTAAATATCCTGATGTAAGTATCTTCTTTTTTAGTACCATAAATTAAATTAATATGTATTTTACTTTGATGAATGAAAGAATCTAAGGGTGGTGATGGTGGTGGAGAGTGGGGACAAACATGGTGATGCAAAGCTATGGATTCTCTCCATTGCATTTTAACCATCTTTGGCTTGAAAACAACCCACCCATAATTTGTCTACAAATTAAGGGATTAAAGTCAATATAACTTAACATGCAAACACTTCATTAAGGATGATTTTGAGTTTAAAAAAACCAAATGATTAATGTCAGAGCTTCAACCTTAACAATAGAATACAATGTATAAATATTTTTGATTTTATGAAAGATTATATTCATGTCTATTAATTTTTTTTATATATATATTTTCTTATTATGTTTTAATAAAAAAAAATATACATATTAAATTCCATAAAATTAGTAAAATATTTTGGTTAGATTCTCTTAAGTGACTTTCTAATAAAGTATCATGAATAAATATTCTTAATTTTGAAAAAAGTTATCACATCAAACTTCAATTATTAAAAGGAAAAGGAAAAATAGGGAAGAAAAAAACAGTTAGGAAAAATAAAAATCCAAACAAAGGATTATGGAATTGAAAAAATAGGTGAGAGGAGAAGCAAGGAGCAAACCTTAATCCATGTCCTATGGAGATCAGATTCATCAAAGCCATTAACAACTTCTTCGACAAAGTACTTGGTGGGATTAAACACCTCCTCCTTCTCCTTCTCCTTCTCTTCCAACCTTCCAATTCTCACCTTCCCCTCAACAAATCTTCTCCTCCTACTACCATTATTCTTGCTGTTGCTCTTCTCATCACCATCTTCAACAACTCTCAGCCCATTTCTGCTACTTCCAGCATCCAATATCGCTTCCAAGTACCCATTAATCCATTCATTTCCAGCCATTTTCCCACCCCTTCTCTGCTTCTTGGTGAGAAAGAGTGGCTTTGAGAGTCTGCAGTGCTTTGAAGAGAGGTAGAAGAGAGCGTTGGCTCTTTATAAGGCTTGAAATGTCTATTTTACTATATATTGTGAAAAAATTTGACTTAAGATGTAAAGAGATTAAATAACTTGGATTGGGTTGCTTTGGTTCTCTGTCTCACCATTTTTTTTCCTCCCTTGAAGAGCATATTACTCAAACATCCTTATTCTTGTATTATTCTCCACAAGACACCTTATTCTTCTAATAGCCTCCACCACCCACCATACCTTTCTTTTTAAGAAAAAAAAAAATTTATTTGAACAACTTTTCAAAAAAAATAAAGGGCAAAATTAATTAAACACATTGAACGGTTCATGTGGTGGAGAAGGTTTAGCCTCTTATATTTTATAATAACAATAATAATAATAAAGCTAATATGGAATATTCTGTGTATTAAGTGTGTTCAAAATTTTTGTAGTTTGAGACCAGTAATTTGTATGCGCAACAAAGTAATAATAATGTCATTGTTTTTTTGGTGGTGTTAGACATGGCATTGTAGTGTTATATATTCTTTTGGATATCCTTGGATGAGAATAGGAGAATAAAAACAATTTTTACATGGTGTATTCTATTTTTTTTTAATTCTTTTTTAGTCTGAATATGTTTAAATTTACCTTAAATTTAACTAAAAATTGATATAAAAGTATCATTGAGATGAAGATTTTAAATGGAAGTTAAAATTTGAATATTTGAAAATATATTTTAACTTAAAAAATGAACAATGAAACAATGAAATTGATTAACAGTTTAGATAAAATTAAATTAAAAAAAAACTTATACCTATCTAGTAACTATTTATGAAAATAATTTTCTATTCTTCAAAATAAATAAATAAAAAGGGGAAAATATTATTAACAACTAGAAAATAGAAATTATGGTGCGTTCTGGTAACACTTTTATTTGTTTTTAATTATTTTAACTTATTTTTTATGATTTTTTTAAATAATTATATAAATATGATTAAAAATGAAGCATTACATATAAAAGTTATTTTTATAATATATTTAAAAACATAAAAAAGATATTAAAAATATTTTAGGTTCTCAAACAAATATTTGTCATACAAAATATTAAAGTACAATTTAAAAAATTATTCTCAAAAACCGTTTTTGATAATTGCTTTCAAAAACTGGCATCAAGGCTTAAAATTAGTTGATTTTGTTTTTCCTTTTGTATGCTACAATGCATTTCAATGAAAATGACAAGCTTTTATGCCTTTTCAAGCCCCTAAAACCCAATTTTCTTTGCTTTTGAATTTCTTCAAACTCCAAACGATAACTATATATGATCTCAAAGAACAACAATTGTCTATAAAAATTCAAAAGTCTCGAGTTTAAATTATGGAAAAATTGGAGGTGACAACAAAAAAATGCAAGAAGACATTTTCACTTGGTGGGAGAGCCCATGATAGATGGGCCCATCCTCCAACGACAATAACTAATTGAGAGCACCCTTCGTTGTACATGGAGATGTATCTTTTCTTTTTGTTTTTTCCCTTTTTTTTCTTTTTCTTTTTCTTTTTCCTTTTTAATGGTTTAATTGATCAATACTAATGAGATTATTTTTCCTTAGCCAAAGATAATTTCTCATAAACGATGAAGTGTATAAAGATCATAAAGAGCTCTAACGACGAAGCAAATTCATATCAATACAATCTTCGTTCATTTTATTTATCAACATTTTAGTCGGTTTTGGATTTCTTAAAAAAGGTTAAATCAATAAAAGAAAATATACACAACCAAACCAATTTTTAAAAAAAATATAATGTGAATAACCATTACATCAATGCTTCATTGGAATCCATGGTATCATTTGCACATTCATTTTCATGGGCTCAAGTCTACATCAAAAGGAATATGTAATTTTAACTACAAGGAGGGTCCTTTTAGTACTTTTCTTAAAGTATTATTTTGTTTTTTCTACTTTTCATAGTTTTGCAAGTGCTTGCATGATGCACACAAAAACACATTCATTAACTATTCTTGTCCCAATATTCATAAGACGACAACTCATTTTATTGCCAAGTTGGTTCCATTCTTCTATGATCATTTTTCCTTACCATCATTGCAACTATTAGTTGTTACCAATCAAGAAGAGTCTCATTTCACATTATGGGGACTTGCAACTAATTTCATCAAATTAGTGACAAATCTTAGCAATAAAAATCCATAAATTATATAGCAAAAAATGTATGTTAATTTATGGGATGAACTTGACATTGAAGTTTTCTTTTATTTGAATGGAAAACCATTCATTAATACTAGGTTTGGTTTTAGTGATTTATGTGAAAAGTATTTAAAAATAAAAAACAAAACAAGTGAATAGATCTTCAAATTCTCTAATTTGATCTGTCTTTAAAAATACTAAATACTAAATAATAATAATAATAATAATAATAAAATATAATGAAAATTCTTTTAAAAAAATTTATGTGTTCAAGCTTCAATTGTATATTAAATAAATTTTTTATTTCTTTTTTCTCTTTTGCTTCTCTCAAACTTTCCAAATTCCAAAGGGGCTTATAGAATTTGGCATGGAGAGTGAATAGAATTTGTTTAGCATGATATTCTAGTATCCTTCCATTGAATATGTATGGCTTGTGTTTGAAGTATACCAATTTGCTTTCAAACATGACATGCTTGTGTCACATTCGCCAAATAATGCAATGCTCCAAGCCAAAAAAAAAAAGAGAAAAAGAAAAAGACTCACTCAAACGGCAGTAGGAAGGCCCCATCACCATTCATGGACCATGGTTGAATAACCTCAACATTATTTATTATTATTATTGTTATTTATTTATTTATTGTTGGAATCAGATACCTACAAGGCATCACAAGAACAACCCATTTGGGTGATTATGACAGGCCAAGGAAAAAATTAAAAAAAATAAAGCTTTTGCCAATAATGATTATCTAGAAAAGATAGAAGAAAAGAATCTAAGGAATGGAAAGAAAGAAAATGATAAATTGAAAGGGAAAATGTTAATTAGACACGTATAATCCTTCTTTTATTCTTGTTTATTTTCATCTTTTTTTTCTTCAAATAAAATATCTGTTTCTTTTTCTCGAATTTCCATCAAAATCGTACTCAATTCACATGTTCTTAGTTTTCCTTTTTTGTTTCTCTCATTTTCTTCTTCATATTTTTGTTAATTAAAACATTAAAAAGAAATTCAATTAGAATACTAAATTGATGTGCATGGAAAGGCGAAATCAATTTGGTCATACCACATATATATTTTGGTTTCATTTCTTTGTACATCATATTAATTATTTATACCTAATAATCTTATTGTTCATGCTCTTATCCAATAATCTAGATTTTATCATGACTTTTAATAACCCAAATTCAAAATTTAGTAAATACCTCTTTGATAATTTAAAATTTTTCTAAAAACTAAATTAAAAGTGAGAGAAGAAATGGGGGTTCACACTAGTTTTTACCACCGGTCGCAAATATCTAAAAGTAGAACTTAATTTGAAAAAAAAAAAAATCTATTTGGATTTATTACTATTATTATTTTTTGTTTTGGCATCAAATACCGAAAGGCAAACCATTTGGGTGATTAAACTATGAAAACGTACACATTCTTCCAAAAAGGATTATATAGAAGAGATAGAAGAAAGGAATCTAAGGAAAGAGGTTGGATAAAAACAAGAGAAAATCAAAGGCTATGGTGAGAGATTTTGGTTTATGGACATGGTGGGTTGGGAGGATTACATCAGGGGGTGTGCACATAGAAGATGAAGTAGGCATCATTCAGAATGGGGATGAATTGAGGGAGGGCGAACACAATGGATATTTCAAGGAATATCCAATTTGGTATAGACTCTTATCATCATATTTTGTGGCCATTCAAACCCCTTTTCTTTTCCATGTTCTTTGCCACCTTTGACCTTTCTAATAGATGTATGCCACTTGCACTTTTTGACACCACAACCACTTGATTAGGGGATTTTTTTTTTTTTCTTTTTAAGTATTATTTAAAAATAATAATTATTTAAACAAATAAATACAAAAATATAATATTTTTCACCATTTATTATATTTTTACATTAAATTTATCTTTTTAAAAGATGAATTTACTTTTTTTATTGAACTCGTCTTTTAAATAAATGAGCTCAATTTTTATATTAAATTTGTCTTTGGTAAAAACGAATTCATTTTTTACGAATTTACCTTGTAAAAACATGAGTTTACTTTTAAGCTAAACTCGTTTTTACAAAAAAATGAGTTATACTTGAAGTAAAAAAATGTGGTAATTTTAAAATTATTTTTTATAATACAATAAAAAGCCCCTTGATTAGGGCTCACGATCCATGCATTACTTTTTATTATTATTATTATTATTATTTTTATATAACTGAATGTGTGTCAGGTCAAAGATGGATAATTTTATTTATTTATTTTGTAAAAAAACAAAGAAAACAGATCCAAAAAATTATATAGAAAGCTATTTCCTTCTCTCTTATAATCTAGGAATACTAATATTATTACACTAAATGATATATTATGGAATCACTAGGAAGCATTGATTTCAATAGAGGCAGAAAGAGACTGGAGATGAATTGAATAAAGTATGGCTTCAAAAGTGGCCTTTCTGAAGTGTCACAAGATTTTTAGAGTAACTAAGAATAAATTTTAAGAAAAAAAAAACCAAGGGTTTAAACTTAGGTATAATCTGATTCCCATATGCACATATATAATTAGGCACCCATATGGACCCCAAAACATATGCCAAAAAATTCCCTAACAGATATATATACCTACCCCATGAGGAGAGAGGCTTGGGAAAATGTAAGAAAAAAACATAAAAAGGAAAACTAGAATGAAAATAAAAAATAGATTCAAAATTGATAAATTATTTTTATATGCTATTTTAAACTCATTTCACATATTATAACTCTTTAATATAAAATTAAATAATCTAAAAATATATAAGTTTCTAATTAGTTATAATTATTTTTTACTTTCTTTTTATATTTTTCATAAGATAATCAAATATGAGAAAATTATTTATTTTACTATTTTTTTCTTTTCTTATAACTTTCCAAGAATCAAAAATAACCTTAGATTATGTTTGATTTTGTAAATTTGAGGGAACAAAATCAAGAAAATATATAAAATAAAAAATAAAAATTAAAACACATCTATAAAATTTCTCTCATATTTAATTGTTTATAAAAAGGTTAAAAAAAATTGTTAAAAAATATACATATTGTTTGAAAAGTGTTTTAAAAAACAATTACCTATAAAAAGGTTAACAAATAATTTATTAAAAAATATAGGTTCTATTTTGGAAGTATTTTAAAAAATAGTTTTGAAAAGAAGTTTTTAAAAATAATTTTTAAAAATTGTCTTCATGTTTTATGAAACAAATGTTTCCTTGGAGACAAAAAATGTTCTTAACTTGTTTTTTTTATATTTTTAAATATATTTTAAAAACAATTTTTATTTATAATATTTTATTTTTTATATTTACATTTTTTTTTTAAATAATCCTTAAAAAATAAATAAAAGAATTGCTCTCAAAATACATTATTTTCTATATTTAAGCATAAAATAAATAAAAAAAACTGTTTTCATATTTTTCCATGACACCAAACATGAAATTAAAAAAAAAATGTCATATTTTTTTAACTTGAGGACTTTTGAGGTTGGAAACGTAGCCTGGAGAACCTTTAGTTGAAGTGTGTGAGAGAATTTTAGAGCAATAGACTATTGCAAAACGGCATACATGTAAAGATTGTCTGCTGGCACCCAAAGGAGAAGTTGTTGTAAATGAGTGAGTGGGCCACTTGCATATGGAGAACCTATGTCCATGCAGACCACCCTTTATGCCTTACACTTTATAGTAAGTTCTTTCAATTTGACAAATGTCTTTCAAAATAAGGAAATATATGGATCTTCCAAGCATCTACTAAACATCAAATCTTTAATAGTTAAGCTATATATATATATATATATATATATATATATATAATATTTTTTAAATATGATTAAGAATGTGTTTGATAGTGTTTATATTGGAAGTATTTTTTTCTCAATATATATTTAAAATAATCACTTATCAAGTATTTCTAAAAAAAAAAACAAAACAAAACATTATAAGTGATTTTTAAATATTACAAGTAATTTTAAAAATTTTTAAAAGTATTTTCTAAATTTTATCAAATACCTAAATTTTTTAAAAAAATATTTTTTAAGTTAAAAATATTTTCTAGAATTACTGTCAAAAGAATTTTAAGAGTTCATTTGATAGTATTTTGAAAAGCATTTCTAACATAAAAAATATTCTTGAAAATAAATCAAATGTCGGATAAAATTAAGAAACACTTTTTAAAAGTTTAAAAGTCACTTATAATGTTTATTAGAGAAAAGATTAATAGGAAATTTTCTAAACAATATTTGCAAAGAATAATATTTACATTAAAAGCATTTTGAATAGAGCATCTGAATTACTTTTTCACTTTAAACATGATTGAGGTAAGATATAACACTATCAAACACATGGTATAAAGTAATGTTTAGGATTAATTTTATTTTCAATCTTAGAGTTTTAGTATAAATACTGTAATCCACCATTGATTTTAAATTTCTTCGGGTAGCATCCTAATAGATTATTTCATATTTAAATTTATTTTTTTTAGAAAATTGTTAAACATATTTATCTAAAATTTCTCTACAAAAAATTTTTATAAATGAAATACATTTATATATATGTTTTATATATGTTTACAGACAAAATTTGAAATCAATAGTGATTATTATACAAAATCTCAAGAGATTTGATTGAAACTAATCCTTAGTTTTAAACACTCGAGTCTTTTAAGAAGTACCATAAAATTTTTCAAAGCTAGTAATAAATTGTTCATTCATGATGAATCCTACAAACTAATGTTAAAAAAATTAGTATTGTGGTTGTCTCACAAAGGCTAAAAATGTGGTAAGAGTCGGTGGCCTAATGCAGACTAACTTATTTGACTATGAGAAAGGAATAAGAACAAATGCTTGATTCCAATCCAATAGCTTGGTTCTAGAAACAATTAGGTCAAAAAATTTGGACGGTAATATTTCATGGAGAGATAGATATAAGTTAAGGTGACAACTTGAGGTTGAAGTTTGGCTTGGGAACATATTATTCAATGTACAAGAATTTGGTTGGGGAAAAAAAAAGCATATAAAAGGCATATTGTTAAAGAATGTATGAAACATCTATACAATAATTAGCTTATTCTAAGGGTTTTAGAATCTCCAAGAAGTTGGCAAAGTGGAGAGAAAGAGATCATGTGTGTTATTCACTAATCATCAACTTAATTAAATGTACATTCACTCAAACCTAAGATACTAAACATTATGTTATCTTAGTTTAAAAAATTAAATGTATTGTGACATATAATTAATGACACAAAAAAAAAGTATTTAAAAAAAAACCCTAAAAATGACTATGCAAATGCATTACAATAATTCAAGTTGAAGCATTGCCTTGAAATTTTCAAGCACAAATTATGAGACTTTATTTAGACTATGGAAGGTATAAGGGAGAAAAAAGAGGAAAAAGGAAAAATGGAAGGATATAATTTAAATACTTTTTTTTTCCCTCATACTTATGTGATCTAAATCTAATTAAATCTTAAAGTATTGTTTGATAGCTGTTTGTTAAAATTATTCTTCAAAATAATAATAAATAAAAAAAAGGTTTAGTAATCAAAAAATAGAAACTATTTCTTATTCTTAAAATCAAAAAATAAATTGTCTTCATAAAATATTTTTTAATTGATTTTACTTATTTTCTAAAGGTTATTTTTAAATATAATCATACAAATATGAAAAATAATTAAAACAATTTTCATTTCAAATTGTTTTTGTTTTAAAATAATTTAAATATAGTTAAAAATCAGAAAAATTATTTTTTAAAACACATTAAGAACATTTCAAATTCTGAAACGGATTTTTGTTTTACAAAACATTATAAAATAATTTTCAAAAGCTATTCTAAAAGCTATTTTTAAAATATTTTCTAAATAGAATCTAAATTTTTTAACTTATGGTTAAAGTTCAAGCTTAGTTTAAATAATTCATCGATATAGTAATAATAGTAATAATAATAACAACAAAATATGATGCTACTATTTTTACCATTCTTATTCATCCATGGAAATTTCTAACCTTAAAACATATTGCAAGCATAATAATCTATGTTAACAACCAAACAAACCTAGGAACCAAAATTTGTTTTAAAAAAATGGAATAATTAGAGAATAATTTTGAACCCATTTGTTAAAAAAATAAAAAATAAAAAATAAAAAGAACAAAGAAAAAACATAAATAGTATAAAGAAAGGGAATATAATGGGAAGTCACAACATGACTATATGCCATAGGCCAAGGAATAAAATTGAAATATAATGTGTGACAAAATATTAATAAGATCATACTAATACAAGGGCAGCATTTGAACTTGACCTCTAATAAAGAGACTAATTAAACCTATAAGTACTACCTGCAGAATCTCTGATATATTGGAGAATATATTCAATTGATTTGTACTTTAAGAATCAAGAATATGCCTGAAATTGAATTCTTGAGTGTCATTTCAATACATGGAACATTGATTTGGTCTGAAATCTTGGAAGAATTGGAATAATTTTGTTGATGGTGAATCACAAATCTGATGGGGGGGTAGGTGGGGGTGGTACTTGTATGATTGACATGGAGCACAAGCTTTTTCCCATATGAAACTTATCTTTAATTTGTAGTGTGCCATGTTTTCATTAAAGTTGACATGTGAAACTTTATCTTCAAGTTATAGTTTCATGGAAATACTAACATGTTTTTCAATCAAAGTATTACCCTAAAAAATAAAATAAAAAATAAAAAAAATGGAGGGAGTTTTTTGTATGGTCTTTAGTTGATAACTAATTTTAATTGAAAATAGCTAAATTAATTGAAAGTATGAAAGCATCTAAAGACTTTTGAGAGTGTGTGTATGGTTATGGGATGTTAAAATAATTTTTCAATGGTGGGTTTCATAGATAACAAAGATGAATTTACAATGATATTGATAATAGATTTTTTTTTTTCAATAAAAAGCTTCAACACTCTCAACTTATTTATATTAGTTGTTTGAAAAAAAATATCCTAAAATTTATTTTATTATTTAGAAAGATTAAGATTTTTTTGCTATAAAATTTATTAAACTTATTGAAATTATTTTAGAAATGCTTCATTGTGTTTGGAAGTATTTTCTTATAAAAATTAGGTGTTTGATGGGTTTTTGAAAATTACTGTTAGAAATATAGGAGTAATTCCTAAATAATCACCTGGCAAGTGATTTTTTCAAAAATATTTTTTTCTCATAAAATACATCATCAAAAATTAGGTTGCAACTTGGGTTGATTGATTATCAAATCAAGTCAATTGGTGGAATGCGTTACATCAACTTGGGAGCATTAGCCAATCCCGTACATCAATGCAAGTTCTTATGCCCATTCCAATCTAGTTTAACTCTCCTAACTCCCCCTTCTCAATCCCTATCTTGTTCATTCCGGAAACACGTTTTCTTATTCCCTCTTTTCTCAAATATTATTTAACAAAAGAAATAGAGACTCTAGAAGGAATACCAAAACCTAGTTCACTCCGTGAGTCTCTTTGCATCCATGGTTGAATGGTTAAAGCGTCCAACCTATTCCAACCTAATAGAGGGGCAAATTCCTAAGTTCGATTCTTGGTGGATGCACTTAGAAAGTTTTGTTCAATCACAACATAAGTAACTTGAGTCAAACTCAAATTAAGAAACAATTAATTTAGTCAGGAATACTCAATCCAACTTTATTTCTTTAATGTCAAGTTGAGTTGATAAAGTTGTATGATTCAAAATTCATTCATAATATTTATAAAAAAAATTAAAAATCTATCTTTTTTAACAAAATTTAAATTGTAAATTGAATAAAATTTTAAGATAATAACAAAAAAACATATAAAAATAAATTTATATATCTTTTTAATAAAGTGAAAAGGAATATCATATAATTATGGTTTGATTTTATTTTTATTTTTTGGTGAAAATCTAAAGATGATAAATATTATTATTGCATTGGATAATATACATTATAATGAGGTTTAAGTTAAGCTTGGGTTGTTTGAACTTTGACATAAGTTCAACTCAAATTAATTTTGGGTTGAGAAAGTTTAACCTACACCTTACTCAAATATTAAAAATAATTGCACAAGTCTACTCAAACATAGGGTTAAGTCAAATCAACCCGTCTAAGTTTCATCCCTACTAAAAAATACTATTAAAGCATTTTTTTTATCAAGTCAATTCCTCAAGTCAATTCATCTAAGTTACACCCCCACCAAAAATACTATTAAAGCTTTTTTTTAAAAACTTTATATTTAAACTAACTGATTTTCTTTAAAAGTATTTTCAATGGAACGGCTAGTAGTAAAAAAAAAAAAAAACGCATTAATTGTAATAACTCTCGAATGAGTTCTAAGTGATTTCCTTTAAAAGTGTTTCTAATGGAGTCGCTTCAACAAAAGTACTCCCAAATAGATTCAATGCAGCCATGAAAGCTTTTTACCATCAAATTTTCCATTTGTTGTTTGGATACAAGGGCCCAGAGGGGCTACCTAGGCTGAGTTTGCGCTTAGGCTTCTCGATCTAGGCCATGCTCCGGCCTTTAGAGCTGGGCCTGCTGATGAGTCCAGAGTTAAAGGGTCGGGCCGACTTTGGGCCCACTGGAATACTACGTACAAATTCAACATATAGGCTCTGAAAAGGTGCAACCTTTGACTAATTTCATTGCCTTTGCATTATTGATTGAATCTTCCATATTCCCTTTTCCCATCACTTTCTTCTATTCTGATTCACCAAACAACACCTCCCTGCATCAATTAGAGAAAACCATAATTCACCCAACACCTCCATGCATGCTTGAAAATGAAATGAAAAAAATAAAAAAAGAAAAAAGAAAAAGAAAAAACAACCACAGCTCCTCCACCCTTCGATTGGTGACTTAAGTCACTGATCACCAAATCCTGTTCTCTCCTTCATAAACTCCCTCACCTCCTCCACCATCAAGCCACTCTCCGGCAGCTCCGGAAATACATAAAACCCATGAATCCCATTTCCATATTCCACCACCTTCACTTCATTCCCACTCCTCTTTAGTCCTTCACAATACCTCTTCTGCCACTCTTTTAACGGATCGAAACCTCCTATAAACACCAAACTTTTCGGAAACTTCACCCCCGATATGCCGCTCGATTTCGGCCCGAATACATTCGCTGCCGCATGGTCTCTGTCCGACCCCTCCGGCAAAAACGCCCTCCAGTACCAGTCAGTGAGCTTCATTGAAAGAACTGGAGCTCTGGCTAGTTGGGTTTCCGATTCGGTCCTCTCTTCGCCGCCGAAAAAGGGTTGTATCGGTATGAGTCCGAGGATTTTCAAGTTCCGAAATTCGAACTCGCCAGCTCTGGCCGTGACGTGGTGGGCGAGGTTGCCGCCAGCGCTGTCTCCAGCGATGAAGCACCGGGTGAGATCGGCGTTTGCGGGAGGGTTGTCATCGAGAAATTTAAGGGCGTCGAAGCCATCGTCGTATTGGGATGGGTAGCGGTGGTCCGGCGAGAGGCGGTAGTTGACCGAGACTACGATGGCGGGGAGTTTTCGGGAAAGCCTGAGGCAGAGGTCGTTGTACGGCTTCGAGTTGGCACCGAGTAACGCGAAACCGCCGCCATGGAAGTAGACGATCACGGGGAGGTTCTCTCCGGAGGAGGCCTCGCGGGGCCGGTAGGCGCGGAACCAGATGTTGCGGGAGGAATCGACGGTCGTGTCGGAGGTGGTGACGCCCTTGATGGGTTTCTTATTGGTAGAGGATTTAAAGTCAACGAGGCTCATGAGGCGGCGGTTGACGGTACCGTTGCGGCGAAGAGAGACGTTGGACACGGCGGAGAAAATGGCGAGGGACAGCCGGAGCTTCAAAGGTAACTCCGGCGATGTACGGACTTCGCCGCCGGCCATTTCAGTCTATGCAATGTTGGAGGGAAAAATCAAAGGTAATAATGTAAAGACGGCATGTGGTCTAATAATATTAACGACAAAAATAATTATATTATTATCATCATTTTATAATTATAAATGATAATTATTTAATAATTAATAACATTATTATAATAATTCTCATTATTATTATAAGAGAGCTTAGTCGGGGATGAGGATAACAATGATACTCCTGGTAAGAGATTCTTGTCATCAATCACTTCTTTTTAAGTTATTATTATTTTTATTCTTTTATTAAATTAATCTTTTAAAAGACATGAAATAATTCTTATATTTATAAACGTGATATTTTTATTCAAAAAGTAACTCATTTTTTATATAAATGTCTTTAACCATTTCAATTATTTATAATATGTTTTTAAAAAAAGAAGGTTATTTTTACTAGAAAATAATAAGAGTATTTTTATCAAAATGAGTCTAAAAAAGAATGATGGGTTAGATTTTTAAAATTGGGTTTTTAATAAATTTTTTAACCAAATAACCTTTTTTTTATTTGATAAAAGGAAAAATACTGAATTTATAAGTTGGTATTTATAAAGGATAGATAAATTTTGAAGAAAATAAAATTATTTTCTATTTGAATAGGTTGTCAAGAAATGAATTAGTAACAAAATATAATAAAATATGTTTTTGATATAAAGCCTATAAAATTTCAAAACTAATTCCATTTATGCTACGTTAAAATTAAAATATTTGAAAAAAAAAAAAAAAAAAACTTTATACCTTACCCAATTGAAATAAAATAATTTATTGGGGTTTACTATAAGGGTTTAAATTCTTGAATTAAATTATTGGGTCGGTTTTTTATTTATTTTTTGATCAATTTTATACATATAGTTGCTAACCAAAATATTTATCTATCATCATTTAAAAAAATTAAAATTAGGGATGAATTTAAGAAATTAATGGAGAAGCTTCCACTAATAAACTTCTTGGAAATATAGGAGAGTAGGCCAAATTCACAAACAAGAGGCCGGCACTATGTTCCACAATCCCAAATTAATTAAATCAGTGCCGCCCCATATTCATCCACCTATATCTATATATATTTGGGTTGGGGTCCATATGAGTGATTTTGAGAAGACGGAAATATATATATATATATATATATTATGATATTTACGTCTAATGCAGTGACCGCTCACAGTTTTCCCCTCCTATAATAATTTTTGACATAATAAATCTTCTTCTCCTCTACCCATAATTTTTCCTGTCTAAGGTTTTCCACGTAAATTTATCTGTTCTTATTTTGTTTTTCTTATTGTTTATTCTCGTTTTTCGTAATAAATAATTTTTTAGAAATCATTGTTATTATTTTTTAAAGGAATTGTGATTAAAATGTATTTATTACTTTGATAAATTAACTTGATGTTGATTTAATAATTTAATTTAAGCAGTTAAATATGTTAAGAATGTGTTTGAGAGTATTTTATTTAAAATGTTTTTAATGAAAGTGTTTTCTTTAAGGCTATGTTCTATTCTCATAAAATTTAAAGGAAAATGCAATGGAAAGAAAATAGAGTATAAAAGTAGAAAAAAAATGGAGGGAAATAAAAAATAAATTTAAAGTGAATAAATTATTTTTATTTGCTACTTTAAACTCATTCATTAGGCCAATCTTTCACCTCTCCATGATATACGGTTTCCTCGTGGACAGTCAATCTCACCATGTGTCATGGTTCCTTTCATACACCATAGTCTTTTCGTGCACCACTTTCCTTTCATTTCTTATAACGCTTTATGACGACAGAATAATTAACTCCACCTTAACAAAAAATTCATTTTGCAATTCTCTTGTAGGTTATGTTCTTCTTTGCTCTTCTTGAAATCTTCAAATAAGGCTTATCCAAACATATTCAACCAAGACTCTTTCAAACATTTTTAATCAAGGTTTTTTAAAACTTTTTTAACCAAAGCTCTTATGGACATCTTCAACTAAGGCTCTTCTAGATATCTTGTACCTAACTCTAATACCACTTATTGTGCATGTGAAATCTTTAATGCAAACATAAAAATAAAATCATCAACACATAAAGGTACATGAGGTTTTAACATAATTCTACCATATCTACCTTCATGGATGAGAGATAATATTCCATTATATGATGGAGAATATTATTGAGGATAGAAACAAATATAACTATTGGGTCATAAAACATCTCATGTTTCTCCATTCTCTGTATCTCTATCCTAAATCATGTGCCCTTTTGCTCTAATAAGTTTCTCATTATTTCTCACATCTACATCCTTAATCTCAAACGTACTTACTCCATAAGATGGATCTTCTTCTTCCTTCCTTCTCTATCCTATATGGATACTCTTTACAAGCTTATATTTTTCTCATAACTCTTTCCTATTATGACCTAGGATATTATATAAAGAATCTAATTACAATCATATATGAACTTAAGAAATAATCTATATAACATTCCTTACCCAGAAAGAAATATATTCCAATTGGGAATTTGCAATACTTCATAACACTCTCCACCTTGAATCAAATTCTATTAAGTTAATTTTTCACCTCTATATGATATATGGTTTCCTTATGCATGTCGCTCACCTAATGTGCCATGATTTGCTTTATGCACCACAATTTTATCGTGCACTATGATCCTCTCATTTCTTCTATCACGTTTTGATGAGAGAATAATTAATTTCACCTTAACAAAAATTCTTTTTTGCAATTCTTTTTTATGCACCATTCTTCTTTACACTTCCTAAAATTTTCAAATAAGGCTTGTCCAAACATATTCAACCAAGGCTCTTCCAAACATTTTTAACCAAAGCTCTTATAGACGTCTTCAACTAAGGTGCTTCTAGATATCTTGTACCTAACTCTAATACCATCTATTATGCATACATAATCTTTAATGCAAACACATTAATGGAAGAACATAAAAATAAAATCATCTATACACAAGGGTGTACGAGGTTTTAATGTCATTGGACCAACTATGCCTAACTCCACGAATGTGAGATAACATTCCACTATACAATAAAGAATATTATAAATGATAGAAACAGATACAAGTATTAGGCTTCAAAACATTTCATGTTTTCTCATTCTTTATATTTCTATCTTGAATCACAAACCCTTTTACTTCATTGGATGTCTCTCACTTTTCCTCATATCTACATCCTGAATCGTGAACCCTTTTGTTTCACTAGTTGTATCTTCATCTTCCTCACTTCTCTATCCTATAGTCTTTACAAATTCATATTTGTTTCTTTTTCTTTTCTCTCTCTCTGTCATGTCCTATAATATTGGAATATTTAGCTTTCTTTATTTTATTAAGAATCTAATTACAAATGAAATTAGAAAATATTAAATATAATAGTCTTTTTGTAAAAAGAAATATATCTAATTAAGAGATTAAGATACTTTCCAACAATTTTTAAGTAAAAAAGATAAATGTAGAATAGCTAATTAACTTTTCGGTAAAAAAAATAATTTTAAATTTTGCTTTGGAATGGAAAATAAAAAAATATGGAATGATTTCTAATGAGTTTAATAAAATATTTTGAGTTTAAATTCTACTTGATAAATTTCTTAAATATTAAAATGTCAAATTTTTAAATATTGAAGCAGCCATAAAAACATTTCTTACACTTTTTTAATATAAGAAAATTGGAACAAAGTTAATGCAAGATATATATATATATATATATATATATATATATATATATATATATATATAGATGTCTAGTTAAAATTTAGAATATAAAAAATAATCTTTTATTTTTAATCAAAATAATTAAAACATACCATTCCTAAATATATATATATATATATGGCTTTTATTTATTTATTTATGATAAGAATTATTTCTTTATAAATGATTGTAGGAGATACTAATCTATATCAAATCCAAAATAGATTCATTTTATTTGTATAAATCAAAATTATATTCCCGTAAAAATTAAATTATTAAATTGAATATGATTTTTTTTCCTGACATAATGGAGACATTATCCGTTTGATTTGTGGAGTGGTATGTTAGAAAATTCATATGATACACTTACAACATGAATTCAATCTGTAAAAGACTTGTAGTCTACTTACCTCCAGTCATCGGATCTACTTGCTGGAAACGGTTCAACCTTTGGTTTCCAAACTCTGATGATCTCCTATGGATGGTGTATTACTGAAGAAAGAAAAACGGTAGATCACGAGTTTGGGACCATATGTGAAATATATATGCGTGGCTTCCCATCATACCACGCCTCTTCAGATTTGCCACACCCTCCTTTAATGCAGCGGAAAAAGTGCGATCATGGTGGAGGACGTGGGTGTGACCACTTCAGAATCACCCCTTAATGGTGGTGAACCTGGAGACGACATGGGGTGATAACATTCTCCCACTTGGTCCACACCTTTAACTTAATGTCCTATCTTAATCCATCAATTATCCATATTAAGTAACAAATACATGAATCATGGCGATAAGTCCTCTATATAACGAGTGTTATCTTCCATGTATTACAGTGCATTCATTTCTTAACATTTTACTTTATGTGGCAATATTAATATTAATATTACTTAATGAATAAACCCTATGTTCATTCTTGGTCCAATGAAGTTGAATTTTCTCAAAATTAAATAAAGGTGCACATCAATATGAGAAAACATCATAATAAGAGTTTGTACAATAAAAACTACATAAGGGAACTAAGTCTCATGTTCATTACATGATCCTTGAATTTCAACGGTGGCATGCCCTTAGTCAAAGGATCAGCAATCATCAATTCAGTGCTAATGTGCTCAATGACCACTTTCTTTTCTTTAACACGTTCTCTTATGGCTAGATACTTAATGTCGATGTGCTTGCTTCGACTTCCACTTTTATTGTTCTTTGCCATAAAGACTGCAGCTGAATTGTCGCAATATATGCTCAATGGCCTAGATATTGAATCCATAACTCTAAGCCCCGAAATGAAACTCTTAAGCCATACACCATGTGAAGTAGCCTCAAAACAAGATATGAACTCAGCTTCCATAGTAGAAGTAGCAGTCATGGACTGCTTAACGCTCCTCCAAGATATAGCTCCACCGGCCAATATAAAAATGTATCCAGATGTTGATTTACGTGAATCAACACAACCAGCGAAGTCTGAATCTGAGTAGCCAACTACCTCTAAATTGCTTGTTCGTCTGTACATAAGCTTGTAATCTTTGGTTCCTTGAAGATATCTCATCACTTTCTTTGCAGCTTTCCAGTGGTCTATACCTGGGTTACTCTGATATCGTCCTAACATTCCAACAGCAAATGCAATGTCAGGCCTTGTGCAGACCTGAGCATACATCAGACTTCCAACTGCAGAAGTGTATGGAATGTTCTTCATTTGTTCCCTCTCAAGATCGTTTTTCGGGCATTGGTCCAGATTGAACCTATCACCCTTCACTATAGGAGAAACACTAGGTGAACAATTCTTCATCCGAAATCTCTCTAAAACTTTATTGATATAGGTTTCTTGAGACAAACCTAAGATACCTTTAAATCTGTCTCTATGGATCTTAATGTCAATGACATAAGATGCCTCACCCATATCCTTCATGTCAAAATTTTTAGAGAGGAATTGTTTCACCTCATGAAGTAAACCCTTATCATTGGTTGCAAGTAAGATGTCATCCACGTATAAAACAAGAAAACAAAATTTGCTCCCACTGACCTTAACGTATATGCATTGATCCATAACATTTTCTACAAAACCAAATGAAGAAACTATGTTATGGAATTTTAAATACCATTGGCGGGACGCTTGTTTTAAACCGTATATGGATTTCTTAAGCTTACAAACCAATTGCTCACCATCACTAGAGGGGAATCCTTCAGGTTGCTTTATGTAAACCTCTTCCTCTAGCTCTCCATTAAGAAATGCTGTTTTCACATCCATTTGTTGCAATTCCAAATCAAAGTGGGCTACTAATGCCAATATAATGCGTAAGGAATCTTTCTTAGATACAGGAGAAAAGGTTTCCGTGTAATCGATTCCTTCTTTCTGAGTAAACCCCTTTGCAACAAGTCTGGCCTTGTATCTCTCAATGTTGCCTAATGAGTCTTTCTTTGTCTTAAAAACCCATTTACAACCAATGGTTTTTGCACCATTAGGCAACTCAACAAGGTCCCAAACATCGTTGCACTTCATGGAACTCATCTCATCCTTCATGGCATTGTACCACAATTCTGATTCTTTACAACTCATGGCTTGTGAAAAAGATTCGGGATTATTTTCGGCTCCTATATTGTAGTCGGATTCTTGTAGATACACTACATAATCACTAGGAATTGCTGACCTCTTAGTTCGAGCAGACCTTCTTAAGGTTGCACCAATATCTTCCGAGGAAGTATGAGGTTCAACTTGTTGTTCAGAAGTGTTAGGCAACTCCTGATCAACTTGGTCTACTGGAATATTGTCAACAACTTGTGGGACTTCAATGACTGGTTGAACTTCATCGATTGTTCGTTCAACACCCATTTGTACTTGAGAGGTGTTATGAACAATAAACAATCTATCGCTTGAAGTGGAAGGTTGAGACTCTATATGATCAATATCAGAAACTATGTTTCTAACTTGATCGCTCCCACTGACCAAGTCATATTCAAAAAATTTAGCATTTCTCGATTCCACAATCCTAGTGCTGTGAGATGGACAGTAAAATCTGTACCCCTTAGACTTTTCAGCATATCCAATGAAATACCCACTAATAGTCCTTGGGTCCAGTTTCTTCTCTTGTGGATTATAAATTCTCACTTCAGACGAGCATCCCCAAACGCGCATATGTCGCAAACTCGGTTTCCAACCTTTCAATAACTCAAAATGCGTCTTTGGGACAGCCTTGGTTGGAACTCGGTTTAATATATATACTGCTGTCTTAAGTGCTTCAGTCCACAAGAATTTAGGAAGTTTTGAGCTGCTAAGCATACTCCTCACCATGTCCAATAAAGTTCAGTTTCTTCTTTCTGCTACACCATTTTGGTTTGGAGAACCAGGCATGGTGTATTGGGCAACAATCCCATGCTCTTGAAGAAACTTTGCAAATGGCCCAGGTGATTGTCCATCTTCCAAGTATCTACCATAATATTCTCCACCTCTATCTGATCTCACGATCTTAATTTGTTTACCATATTGTTTCTCTACTTCTGCCTTGAAAACTTTAAAGGCTTCTAAAGCTTCATTTTTATTATGAAGTATGTAAAGATACATGTATCGTGAGAAATCATCTATGAAAGAGATGAAGTATTTCTGACCATGAGAGTCCATGTCAAGACTACATATATCAGTATGTATGATCTCTAGTATAGTGGAACTCCTAGTAGCACCTCTCTTTGACTTGTTGGTTTGCTTTCCCTTAATGCAGTCCACACAAGTCTCAAAGTCAGTAAAATCTAGAATACTAAGTACCCCATCATTCACCAATCTTTTGATTCTATCTATGGAGATATGACCTAATCTCCGGTGCCACAATGTAGAGGAATCCTCATTAACAACACATCTTTTAATGCCAGTTTGGACATGTAATGAATTATGAGCGGTATCATTTTGTAAGAATATACAATAAAGACCATCAGACAAGATACCATTCCCAACACAATCAGATTTATAAATCAAACTGAAAGATGTTTCTGAAAAATGAAAGGAATATCCAAACGGTACAAGTCTAGAAACTGAAATCAAGTTTCGTGAGAAACTTGGTACATAAAAGGTCTTTTACAATTCTAAAACAAAACCACTATTTAAAGTTAAATAACATGTCCCTATTGCTTCCATATGCGAGCCCATCTTGTTTCCGGATAAGATGAATTGCTCACTTGTCACTGGCTTCCTTAGGTTTTGCATACCCTGCAAGGAATTTGAAATGTGGATTGTAGATCCAGAATCAATCCACCATGTGTTGGTATTTACATTAACCATATTAGATTCATAACAAACAAATGAGGTAGGGTTACCTTTCTTCTCAAGCCAATTCTGAAATTTCAGACATTTCTTCTTCATGTGTCCTTTCTTTTTACAGAAAAAACACTTTTCGTCTTTCTTAATGTCAGATTTAGGAGGAATTTGTTGCTTCCCTTTCTGACTGGCTTGAGATTTTCCTTTCTTTCCTTTCCTTTGCGTCACCAGCATGACACTTTCTCCTTGTTCCATCAATAACCTTCCTTCCTCTTGAACACACATAGTCATCAATTCATTAATAGACCACTTATCCTTATGTGTGTTGTAAGAGATTTTGAAAGGTCCATACTGAGGCGGAAGAGTGTTAAGGATAAAGTGCACCAAGAAAGATTCAGACATTTCTACCTCGAGTTTCTTCAATTGAGCCACAATGTCCCTCATCTCCATGATATGTTCACGCACACCTCTTATACCGGTGAGCTTCAGGGATGTGAACTTCATAATTAGGGTGCTTGCCAAGGCTTTATCTGAAGTGACGAATTGCTCGTCAATAGCCTTTAGCAATTCACGGACATTCTCATGTTGCTCGATTGAACCACGTATACCAGCACTGATTTTTGTCTTAATGTACATCACGCTAAGGCGATTAGATTTCTCCCAGCATTCGTACAATAAAATTTGTTCAGGTGTGCTGGTATCAGTGATCTTTTGTGGTTCATCTTTCCTTATAGCATAATCTATGTCCATGCACCCTAATTGAAGAAGAATTCCCTCTTTCCATATCTTAAAGTTATCTCCTCTAAGTTCGGGAACCTCACAACGAATATCAGATATGCTAGGTAAAACTGCATAAAAGGATTACAAGCTTATTAAAAAATTTGAGGCTTTAATATAAATTCATGCTTTACCAATGTAGAACATGCTTAAAAATGAATCTAATTTTATTAAAAATTGCCTGTGGGCTAAATTTTTAATTCAATCAAATTCATTATCTTTATAATAGATTTTATCAAACTATTTTCCTGAATTTATGAAATTGATTATGAATATAGTTTGATATTTTCTATCTAAAGGCTTTATGATAAACCTATCAAATTAATTCTTCCTAACTCCTGTGGGTAAATTAGGAAAAATTAATTTTAATATTTTATCCTAATTAATTATATAAACATAATGAAATCCCTGTGGGGTAAAATCATCATATTTATTTAATTAATTACAATTAATGTCCATAATGTGATCCTTATTAATATATAATTTTTTATATAATTAAGGATGTTGTGGCTGTTCCTTAATTATTTAAAAAATCATATGGATTCACTAGACATTAAAACTATATGATATAATTTTAATATATCTTATACAATAAAATTTGCATGCATCAATAGCTACAACATTTAATATATCTAACACAAGATTAAGCTACATTTTATACATACAAACATTAAAATTAATGATTTAATATGCATGTATAAAGGATCACATATAATTCAGAATTAATTTTAAAGGATTTCAGATTATGAAAAGGTGCCTAAACCCATATAAAACTTAATCAATTCAAAACCCAATAAAAAGTAATTCATGACCGGGCCATTAGAATCTAAATAGGCCCAAAGGTCACTTATACCAAGGCCCAAAAAACTTAGTAGAACCCAATCTCTCTCTAGGTTTTTTTTTTTTTTTTTTTTTATTATAATGTCACAAACCCATCTTCCTAATTTTCAGCCACCCGTGGACTGCTTCATCCCCAACAACGCCATGCATGCCGCGGCCAACGGGATGGGCTGCATCCACCGGAGTGCAGGCCGATTCCCTCATTCACAGGCTTGGAATGAGGGCTGAATGGTGCTCTGAATGGGCGCCTAAAGCGCTTGAAACCAGCACTAGCAGCCACTGTGACCAACGCCTGAATATGGCATCTACAGCTGCTGAAACTGCAGCCTCAAAAAGCACCAAAAATGGCGCTTTTGTAACGCCTTAAGTCGCGCCTGCAGCGGCTGAAACTAGCACCAGCAGCGGCGTTTAAATAGCGCCTGAATGACACTTGAAATGGGCTGAAAATAGCACCTGAATGGGCGCCTGCAACCCTTGAAACTAGCACCAGCAGCAGTGCTTTAATGGCGCCTAAATATGGTGCCCGCAATGGCTGAAAATACAGCCCAAAACAGCACCGAAAATGCGCTTTCTGAACGCCTTAAAATGGCGCCTAAATAGCGGCAATGATCAGCGCCATGAAGGCCTGTGATATGTGGTGGCAAGGCTGAAGCTATTTGCTCTTTTTAAAGCAAGATCAACTTATAGATAATATCTTACAGAGAAGAGAAACAATTAAAAACAATTCTCTAGCAAAATAGAAACCAAGGCAGAGGCAAGATTTTCAAGCTCTGATACCAAATGTTAGAAAATTCATATGATACACTTACAACATGAATTCAATCTGTAAAAGACTTGTAGTCTACTTACCTCCAGCCATCGGATCTACTTGCTGGAAATGGTTCAACCTTTGGTTTCCAAACTCTGATGATCTCCTATGGATGGTGTATTACTGAAGAAAGAAAAACGGTAGATCACGAGTTTGGGACCATATGTGAAATACATATGCGTGGCTTCCCATCATACCACGCCTCTTCAGATTTGCCACACCCTCCTTTAATGTAGCGGAAAAAGTGCGATCATGGTGGAGGACGTGGGTGTGACCACTTCAGAATCACCCCTTAATGGTGGTGAACCTGGAGACGACATGGGGTGATAACATGGTAGACTGCCTTTCATTTCTTCCACTTCTCTCCACCACAAGAGAAATGTCCGGTACGTCTGGCAGCGAACTCCGTACTTCTCTGAAGCTTCCATGGAAGATCCGGTTCATCCTTGCCGCCTTGAACGCCATCTCTAATGCATCTATTCGCCGTAATGGCACCGTCAACCGCTGTCTCATGACACTTATTGACTTCAAAGTGCCCCCCTCCGACAAGCCAGTTAACGGTGTTACCATCTCCGACACCACAGTCGACCCCTCCCGGAACCTGTGGTTTCGCTACTTCCTTCCTCGTGGTACCACTTCCTGGGAAAATCTTCCGATCATCGTATATTTCCACGGCGGCAGCCTCGTGTTCCTTTCCCTCAGCTCCAAGTCCTAAGATGACCTCTGCCGCCGCCTCGCTGGAGAACTCCCCGCCACCGTCGTCTCCGTCAACTACCGTCTCGCCCCGGAGCACAAATTCCCTCTCCGTACGAAGACGGTGTCGAAATCCTCAAATTCATTGACGAAAACCCCCCGGCCAACGCCGATCTAACCCGCTGCTTCATCGTAGGCGACAGCGCCGGCGGCAACCTGGTCTACCACGTGACTGCAAGGGCCGGGGTGCACGACTTCCGAAACCTGAAAATCGCCGGAGCCATACTGATACAACCATTTTTCGGCGGAGAAGAGAGAACAGAATCCGAAATTCAGCTCGCTGGAACTCCGCTAGTGACCGTGGAGCGCACGGACTGGTGCTAGAAGGCGTTTCTGCCGGAGGGGTCTGACTTAGACCATCCGGCTGCGAACGTATTCGGGCCGAAATCGAGCGATATATCGGGGTTGAAGTTTCCGAAAAGTTTGGTGTTCATGGGAGGCTTTGATCCATTAAGAGACTGGCAGAAGAGGTATTGTGAAGGAGTGAAAAGAAATGGAAAAGAAGTGAAGGTGGTTGATTATCCAAATGCCATTCACTCCTTTTATATCTTTCCTCAATTGCCTGAATCAACTCTATTTCTCAGGGAGCTTCAAGATTTTATTTATTCTCAATAAATTTTCTTTTGATTTTCCTTCTTGGATTTTCCTTTTGAGTTTGCTTGTTGGATCAATTTTAGTACTGTGTTTTGTTCAATAAATTAAGCAAGGTTGTTCAATTTTTTTTATTATTATTATAAAAATGAGAATTTTTTTAAAATTAATTTAAGGGTAAAATAAAAGTACATTTTAAAAAAATTATTTTAGTGCTTTAATTTTTAAATGCACCTAAATTATATGAATTATAAATTATATAAAGTTTATCATTAAAATAGAAATTAAATTGAATCATAAAATAATTTGAATGAGAATTTAAATTAATATGTCCAAAATAATAATATGATTACAAAGAAAAAGATAAAAAAAATGAAATATACATATTTTTCAAATTATATAATAGCTTAAAAATAAAATAGAGAAAACAGGAGAAGAAGTTAGAAAAATACATGAGATTTATTATGGAATTATAATCATGTATTCATTGACTTTTTAAGTTATCATAAGGTGAGATAAGACTAATTAATTAGGTGTCGTTTGAATGCAATTTTCTTTTATATATATATTAAAGTTTTAAAAATGTTAAAGGAAAATAGATTTTTTCTTTTATACACTTTTAAATATTAATATCAAATTTTAAATGGAAGGCAAATGTAGAATAGTTAATCTACCTTTTTTTTAATAATTTATTTATGAGTTTGCTTTAAAATGACAAATTTATAGTTCATTTAGACCATATCTTCATCAAATATTTCAAAGGTGTTTCATTAAAATATTTTTTTGCTTAAATCCAATTTGATTGATCCTTTAAAAATTAAATCCACCTTTACAATATGTGTGAGTGCGATTCTGAATTTTACCAATGGATCATTGATAAGTTTCCACAATACAACAAATTCTCATCTTTTATAATACTTCCCCTTATACAATCATAAGAACATGTCTCAATTAAACTTTAGTAGGAAAAACAAATAGGAAAAACTCTAATAAAGAAAAATAAAAGTACAATATTCACAATATTCTTTAAATGATTTCACTATTAGGACTGTCATTAAAAATCTTACTAGCAAAAGCTCATAAACAAAACTTGTATGAAGGCAAAAAAAAAAATGCATTCATATCTATTCTCCCCTTTTCCTGAACACTTCAAGTAGTAGATCTCTCAATCTTCACATTCCAATGTTGTATCTTAACTTTTTCAATATAGTAAATGATAACATTTTTATGAATAGATCTGCTCAATAATCACACGATTGAGTCTATTGAATATCAATTTCATTGTGCTCTTAGAGCTTATGCGTATAAAAAAACTTGAGGGAGATATGTTTAGTTCTGTCACTTTTTATAAATCCTCCTTTAATTTGTGCAATAAAAGAAATTTTTTTTTCTTTTTTGTAACTTGGTTGGATTATCTTTAATGGAGGATAGTCTACATGATTCCCAAATATATTAGATCATTGACCTTAATCATACACATTCACGACTTCATGAATTAAAAATATCTTTAAATGATTTGAAGATATGGCTAATATCACGTGCTAGATTGATCTCCATGATATTGCTACACTAACATAGGTAAATACATATTATGTTTGAGATTCAGCTTTGTGAGGATCTAAAAGATGGAAAACATCCCATATCCAAGCAATTGAGATTTTACTTCTTTCAAATAAAATAAAATCACATCAATTGTTCCACAAAGATATCATAGTACATGTTTGATTTCATTCTAATGTCTTTGAGTTAGTGCAAAGCAATATCTTACAAGCAAGTTGATAGAGAATGCTAGGTTTGGTTGAGTTAAATTTGCAAAATATAATAGTATATTAACAGCATTGAGATAAGCTACTTTTGGATTAAGTAGTTTTTTGTTATCTTCTTTAGGATGGAATGAGCTCTTTTTTCACTTCAAATGACTTGACAACCGTCAGAAAACTTGAAGGATATGTTTTATATGACAAAACTTTAAGATTTTCTCAATTATGTTCATTAATGTACTAAAACTTAATTTGGATAAAACTCAATCTATAGATAAATAAAAATTTTGTTTTCTCACGACCTTCCATCTCAATTTTCTTTTTTAAATAATTTATTCTTCTTGTGAGCTCTTCAACAGTCCTTGACTTTGACATACGAGTGAGACCCTAAAATGGTCATATATTCCCTATGAATTGGGTGATTATTGATTAAGGCAAGTGACAACAAGTATTCCCATGATAGGCACCACAATATCTCATGGGTTCAATACAGTGTATCTCCTTCCTTAGGATAAATGTCCTAAGACATTTAAGAAAAAAGAGTACATGAAGGCAATACTCTATGCCACAATAATGGGTAGCCTCATGTATGTGATGTTATATATTAGACTAAACAATTGCTTTGTTGTAGGGATAGTAAGTGGATATCAATCCAATATAGGACTAGAGCATTGGACATCGATTAAGCATATACTCAAGTATCTTAGGAGAATGAGGGATTATATGCTCGTGTTCTATAACGATAGGTTGGTACCCATTGAGTACGGAGATTCAAACTTTCAGTCTAATAAAAACTCTCATAGGTCTACCGTCTACCTTGTGTCCACCCTAAGTGGTGTAAATGTTAGTTAGAGAAGTGTGAAGCAATCTTGTATTATTGACTCGACCATAGAAATCGAGTATGTTATAGCTTCTAAAATTGCAAAGGAAATCATTTGGCTTGGGGAAGTCCCTGATGGAACTTAGTCTCTTGACTGTACCACCCATGATACTATTTTATAACAATAGTTGGGTGGTGA
This sequence comes from Vitis rotundifolia, assembly GCA_030254885.1. Classification (NCBI taxonomy): domain Eukaryota; kingdom Viridiplantae; phylum Streptophyta; class Magnoliopsida; order Vitales; family Vitaceae; genus Vitis; species Vitis rotundifolia. Next base: position 30,113,786 of record CM058168.1, on the reverse strand, counting down.
CACAAGTTAAAGAATCAAGAAACCACTAAAAGGGTAAACACATTGAAAAGAACTACCACATGATGTGTGATATCGTATAAAGAGTTAATGTAACTGTAGAAAAAATACCTTTTATAGAGAACTTGATGAATCCTTTCACCAAGACTTTATCAAGTAGAGTATTTGATAGTCATAAGGATAACATAGGTGTTAAATGTATCCCTGTACGCTTTGAGAGCCAATTAAAGATTGTTAGGATAGTGCCCATAAAAACATGACATGATGTAACAATAAATGGTTTTAATTATTTATAATATGGTTTTAGTTTCCTATTTATTTATCCTTTTTATGCATCACACTTTCTGACCATTCAAGTCTTACATAACTTGCATTGTACATGAAGTGAGTGCATTAAGAGATGAATGGAAAATCTAAGTCAAGAGTTCCTTACAAGTAGATGAGTTGTTCATACTTGGTTCATGGACTTAGGCAATCCATTTAAAGTTTTAGTACACTACTTATTTGGAGGGATGATTTGTCTTTATCATTAGGATGAGGTTCCCATGATAAGTGCACTAGTATGTATGGTTACATATTGGATACGACCTATAGTAAGTCATGACATTGGTTATCGGGTAATCATGATTTCACCAAGCCATTATGTTTTATGAGTTCCCAACCTTGAGAAAATACTAAACTAGTATTGAGGTCTTTAGTGAATTTGACTTATAGGTAAAACCTTGAGGTGGTCATATATTCCTTATAGATTGGGCCACTATTGATTGAGGCAAGTGATAATAGATATTTGTAAGATAGACACCATGATATCTCATAGGTTTGAAACATAATGTCCCCCTAGTTGATTCTAAGAACATGTGATTAAGAATCTACTTCAGAGAGTTAAAGTATGTCAATTGATCATATAGTAGGATGATATAAGACTTAAGGATTATAAAGGTAATCTTAAAAGGTTAAAAGCATTCACCTCATTAAATTACGAACACCAATTCATGATAAGCTTGCATACAATAGATAGTAGGTCATAAACTCAAGTTTTGTATCTCATTTTAATATCATAGGATATTGGAGCACAATTGATTGTCTGTTGTAGAATGTTGAGTCAACTTTAGAATTGGATTATGAAATAGTCAGTATTTTCCTATGGTTCACAATGGTGCCTGCTTGAGCTCGTATTCCTTTGTAGCACATTATTTTAGGGATATTTGGGTCTTTTATTCATATGTGTGTATAAGGGTACTTTGGTAAATATGTAAAGATACACAAGACCATATGAATGGTTTTTTAGGATTGGGCTAATTAATTAATTAGATCTCAATAAGACTAATTAATTAATTAGGACTCAATGAGTTAGTTTAAGTGACCTAAGCCTAAGATGGGCTCAAGTCATTTAAGTAGCCTCCACTCTTATCAGGGAGGTTTCCACCTTGCTCGCATGCTAGGATCTAGGAAAGAGAACCTTTTTAAAACTGAGAAATTTTTTTTTGGATTTGCCATAATATAAAACATCATTTATATAAAATCTAGTCTCATTTGATAGTATAATATTTGCTCTTCCAGTGCCCTCAATCAAGTTAAAGTACATGATATAGTACTATCATTAGTCTTTGCTAATATTAAGTTGAAAAAATATATTTTATCTGGAAGAATTATGTGAGTGGTTACATAGTTTGTGAGACATAGATCTTTCTTGTTTCCTCGTTCATCTTGAAATAGCATATGTAATTTAAAATAAGACTAAATACATTTTATCCTTTCAATCTTTTATATCTTTTATACTTTGTTATTTCATATGCAAAATCCAACACTTTACCCTCCAAGGTATTAAAAAGCAATACTTTGCTCTCGAAGGTGAATAAGTAGCTTGTTAAGTGAAGAAATAAAGTTGAAATGCAAAGAAAATCACATGTTATCCAAGTTCAAAGTTGTCACACTACACATTTAGATACAAAAATTATGAATAGATAGAGAACATCTCTCTAAAATTAAAAATCAAAACTAGTAGCTATTATATTTGATAAGTATTTGGGAAATTCCACTTCAAGGCCACCAATTCAAATTTGGTTATACCCAAATATGAACCAGTGTTCAAATCATAGTATGAAAAAAAGCAATCATTTTTATAATTTATGAAGGTTTTATAAATAATATTAAAATATTACTCTTTAATAAGTTTAGGGGGGCAAAGTGTAGAATTTTCAATGTGGGGAAGCAAAATATAAAAGAGTAAAAAGTTGAGGGAGTAAAGTGTATTTAATCCGTTCATCTATAAATATTATATGAGAAAAACACGAAAAATATGACAAATTAAATAGAAATATATGATATAACATCAATTAATAAGAATATGTTCAATCATTTTCTAGAAGTTTTCACTAAAACATTTAAAGAAATCAATATCAAAGCAAGGTGGATCTAATTCATCACTGTTAATGAAATCCATTTTCATCCCCACACTACTACAAAAAGTGTATACAATGACGTTCACCCGCGAAAACAAATCGTCCCACTTTTGAGGACCAAGGTTCTAGCAATCTATTAGAGATCGAGTTCACAATGAGTGGCCAGTGAACGAATAGCCTCGACTGTTTGTCAAATGTTATTGACCCTATCGTTTGTGACCAATATAACCCTAGGAAATCATTCCTTGCAAAAATCTGTATGAAACAAGTCCACCGTTTTAACACATCTCCACAGTGAAGACTCTCAAACTTTGTCCAAAGTCGGTAAATCTTCTCATCTCTTCTACTTGAAGCATTGAAATATTCTTATAGTTTTCTGTCCAGTCCTAATTTCGTTTTAGCTATCCCTAACTATTGTTTTATCACTAATTAATTTAGTTATTTTTTATTGTTCAGCCCTAACTATTTTACCTTGTACGATTTGGCTTGAATATCTCTGCCAAAGATGACATGCCAGGTTAATGCTCTGAATTTTCTCTGAATTTCTGTGAATTTTCTCTATATCGTATCAAATATCTGATTTTTCTCTAACTTTGAGTGGTTGAGGATTGTTGCCATTCAGAACTGAGGTAAGACATGAAACTGACGTTTGAAATTTTCATTTCATGCCCTATATAGTATAAAGGCGGTGGTTTACAAGGTTGGTTTATGGTCCAATGGAAAGTTGGAAACTTTGTTGGCTTCATTTTAATGTGTCTTGGGTAGACATTTTTCTGTAAGTGTGGCTATCAACTGCAGATTTAGATAAGGATTGATTTGTTGTGAATGGGTTCATTTCAAAATTTGTATAGTTTGGTGTCATTGAGTCCACCAAAAAATGGATTGAAGAATCACATCCCAACCTTGAGGGCCACTGGGCCCATTTCATTGCTGAAAGCGTTGGTAAGCTGTTCTGCTGCTCCTTTATTTAATTTCATCACTTGAATCATGCTGGCACTACATAAGTTTCCTTTAGATGCTATCTTTGTTGCAAATGGCAAGATAAATGATCACAAAATGTACGTTATGTTGAATTCTGAGTGCATTCCATGTTGTGATATGAAGCCATAAAATATAAGCTCTAGTGTAACTTGATAAGCCGGATTTTGCTATTTTACAATTTATCTATTATGATAATATCATACATGTTTTTGAACAACATAATTGTATAGTTTTATTCATAAATTTCTTTGAACAAATTCTAATCCCAGAGTCATTTAACTGATGCTTCCTTTTCTCTCCTCACAATCATTATGCCTGAACAACTTCTAATGATGGGGACACCTTTGATGCCTGCCTCAAGTTGCAAGGGATTGATATGGATATGTGGGAGGTTTCAAGTTCGAGTCCCAATAGGGACCAAAAGAAATGTTGGCTTTATTATTGTAGGACATAAAAGCTACATGTATTGAGTGGTTTGGTTTTACTAACCAATATTGATGAATTTGAGTGATATTGATGTAATCAGTAATATTCTTCTGGACTATCCCTATTTAAGATTACTTTACTTCTCATTCTTCTCTTCACTGGTTTTACAGAAATTTATAATTGCCTCTTATTTGGTAGCTTATGGCATTCACTATCTATTATTTTTGTTAGATTTAAATAAACCGGGACTTCTTTGCCTTTGTATGTATACCAGCCTTGAGTCACAAGCTAGTTGAATCCTCCATGCACACTATTGGTGCACATAATATCAATATTTTTATCTTGTTGTGTGTTAAGACTTTGATGTCTAAGGACGCCTTACATTTTATGCACATGAGCAGTGTGCAAGAGTTTGAAATTGGTCAAACCTTTGTCATGCTGTTACAATTACATGGGTAAATCTTTTAATTTAAATTAGTAATTTGAATCATTTTGGATTTTTGATCTGTTGGAATACCTCAAAATTTTGTTTTCTTTTCTACATGCATTACAGGAGACACAATCGGCTCTTTTGTATATGTTCCATGCGAAGTGATGAAGCAATGTATGCAGGTCCAAGGCACAAGGACATCTTGGAGTTCAATTATTATGAATGGTACTGCCCGCACAAGACCCAGTCCACAAATATATGGTTATTATGCAGGAATGTTTCAGGCTGGCTGTTCAATATGGAAGGAGCAGGGCCTAAAAGGATTATATGCAGGGTACATATTGAAATCAACCCTTTACTCGTATTATAGACCATGGAATATAGTTATTTAACTTTGAATACTTCATGATGCATTAAGGACCTATGAATAAATATGTTTGTTTTGAGGTTCATAATATGGTGGCTAATGTCCTTTTTAAGGATGGTGGGTCTGTTCACAGAGAGCGACAAGAAGGTCAGAAGAGCAAATTTGGTAACTGCATGAAGGGGCAAAAGGGAAAAAATATGTGGCTAAGTGGGCAAAATGTTGCCCAAGATTTCTTCTAGACTTGTAGCACCTTTTTTAGTAAGATTATTGGAATCTAATTTTGCACTCTGGGGAATCCAATTTAGAGAATAAGTTATCTTCCTTGATGTTCTGATGGCTTCAGCATGCATTAGAAAGCCTGAGAACCACCCTTCCCTTTGGTGGAAAATGTCCATGTTGAATTCAGAGAGGACTTTTTGAATTGCAGATTCCTTGTTCCCTTTTCCTGCGAACCCTCCAGTGGTGAATGACTTATGGGGCTCTCTATTAAAAAATTGTCCACATATTGCATGTAAATGTGTCTAGGAAATTGGAAGCTTGTGACTTATGCAAATATGTTGCTTGTTAGCTAAGCAGAAGGTTAAAGTTGTTTTTTTTAGCACTTTGATTTCTGGTTATTTCAACAATTGATCCTATTCAATAATGTGTTTTGCCTTTTTCCAATCTGAGTTTTTCTCTTAGAAAAGCATACTAGAAAGTTGTAATGGTTTTAGTACAGAACCAAAGTGGAGAACCTTGCTCTGGTTTTTGTAGCTGAAGAATCAAATAATAGTAGTTTCATCATCAATGAGTTATCTTACAATAGCAAGTTGGAGAGCTAAACCATCAGGTTTGATTTTGGCTCTTCTACATCTATGGTTAGCAGGAGAGAGGTGAGCCCTCAAAGTGATGGTTGTGAACCTTTGGAGTCTCAAAATATGTCTAGGCTTGAAGATGGTTCTAATTCTGTCCTTTTCTGGCCAAGTTCAGAGTGGGCTCCAAAATTTAAGTTTCTCTGCAGCAGGCCGTTTATCAACTTTGATCAATAACCCTGGGTATATAACACATTCTGGTAACTCTCTGCGATCAGACCACCAGTACTAGTTCCTTTGCCTTCATCATGTCAATCACTTGCAAGCTGTATATCTTTTCTATCATTTCCACTGTATTGTCAGCTAACTTCTTATTTTAAAAACTTTTCTATCATTTCATCCTAACGTAGATGCTGTTAAGTTAGTTTATTTTAAGGACTTCAACAGTCCCATGCACTGTCAACTAACCTCATAGTTTAAAATTCTTTCCATTATATTCATCCTAAAATGCTGAATAAGCACATCTTATATGTTGCACAACTTCTCCCAAGGGAACGAAAAAAGCATGAATATCACGAGGCTGTCAAAAATCAGTACAAGCACCTCCCTGAGGTAAAGTGTATTGTTAGGTAAGATTTGCATATAGATTTATAAATGGTCCTTTATATTTTGTTTCATGGAGAGGGAAAAAACATAGGAAGGTAGGTGTTTTCTTTTAACCTGGTATTTCATTGCTTCAGAAAAAAGTTAAGGTATTTCATTGCCCAGTTTGTCAGTAGTAAGAGGATTAAAAAGAGGTTGCTCACTTTGTCACATGTAAGTAATATGTTTTCCATAACTTATTCATTTAATCCATAGGTTTCTGGAATGGATTTAAAAGTATACGAGCTTGACCACTTTGTCGAAGCCACATATTTGTTCTGCAATTGTTTGGGATATGTTATTGGAAAGCATACTATAAAAATCTAGTTTAAAAGCAACAAAGAAAAAGCTTCTTTGACATGCTTATCCCAAACTCCATCTTCTTTCTATGTTTGTCCTTCTCATCCTTTAAAAATGAGTCAAATAAATGTGATTTTATCTTTTTAATATTGATGTGCCTTGTATAAATAGGCCTCAACCTAACTTTGAGGGGTAGCTTAGTTGGTCTAGCCTTGGTTTTGCTCCCCAATGGTCACCAGTTCAAGTCCCCTCAGGGCCACTAGAGGCTTACCCAGTTGTTAACTTCAGGGCCTCGTGGGATTAGTCGAAGTGCGCGTAAGCTGGCCCGAACATCCATGGATATCAATTTTTTCCTCGATTTAATCCTGGAGAACTAGATGTTTTGAAAGCATCAGCTAGGTATGCTTGGATGTACTTCCAAATAAATTACTAGTCGCTTTATTTTATTATTTGTTTATTTACTTATTTCTTGATTGTTTTTGGATAAGATATGAGAAACTTAATTGATAAAATAGAAAAACAACTATAAGAAAAGATAGGAAACCTTCGAGGCAAGGCAACCAAAAAGAAATTCAATAAAAGCATAACAAAGGAAGCGAAGGAGCCATCCAAACCCCCTCAAGGGGGAAGATGATCCTCTCTAAAATTCCCAATATTTGACCTCTTTTTGCCAAGAATTCAGCATCCTAATTGGCTTACCTAGGAATTCAACTGAAAGTTACCCGTAGAATCTCTCTCAAGTAATGACATACCATTAAGAACCCATATTTCTTGAGGTGGCCCCTCTCACTAAGCATGGGGCTTTTTATATGCTAATTTTCTCAATTGAAATGGGAGTATCATTCAGTAGTTTTAGCAATTTTAACATATTTTCCTTTTCTAATACAAACTCTTAACATATATTTTCTTGTTGCAGAAAAAAACTAATTCTATTTCTTGGAATCCAATGGAACACATGAACTTCACAATGGTGAGCATAATAATTGAGCCTATACAACTCTTGGTTGCTTTTTTTTCTTTTTTTCACTTCCTGTGGCAGCTTATCATTTGTCTTCAAATTGATCTCGCACTCTCCTCTATTAAGTAGTGAACACAAACAGAACTATAAAATTTTGATGCACCTTTTAAGCCTATTTTGGAAGTAATCGACTTCTAAACATTTTTTTCCTACTTTTAAAATTAGCAATTTTATATTTTATAAGATATTTTGGATTAATTAAAAATTATAGAAACATTATGAAATGAGCATAAGAAGAAGGTAATTGTAGATATTTTGGATTCATTAATAATTGTTGAAGCATTTATGAAATGAGCGTGAGAAGAAGGTGATTGTTTTGACGTAATTAGTTTAACTCTTAACACCAATTGATCTATACATGTCTCGATTTTTATTTCAAGTGTTGTCTTTTCTTAATAATACAAAACTTCTAAATTTCTTTTTCAGTCTTTTTCAAATACAAAATATAGCAACTAATTTATTCGATAATAATTAGAAGTTTATTATTTTTTAAATTCCTCAAGATTAATTATTTTTCTTCCATTTTTAATTAGTTTAATGTTGTCTGATATTTGAAATTGTTTTTCTCATAAAAAATTATAAGTTTGCCAAAGTTTTGTTTTTATATTTTCTTTTTTCTACACTCGGTATCCTACCAAAAAGGTAATAAATTTATTCTCTGATTGGTTTTTGCATCTTAATGAAGAGAAACTGAAAGGAAATTCTGAATCTTACATAGATATTGTTTATCTATTTATTTGACCAGAATTATCAACTTTATTCTTGATCTATAATGTCTATATGCATTGAGCCAAAGTAGGATTCATGTATATTGTTTAGCTAGCCCAATGATAAGTACATATCCTAATTGCCATCTTTTATATCCATGATCGACTGACTAGTGGAATTACCTTTTGTTGTCTAGAGTTGTTCGTGTGTTTGATTTTACTCCTTGTACCTAGAATGAACTTGTAGGAGTTTTAAGGCAATACAAGAGAAGGGGATACAGAATTATATAAGCTTTCAGGTTGTGATCCTAGGTCTAGAAATAGAAAAATTCCTCATGCAATGACTACCCGGACTCCATTTTCTGATATCAATATTCACTATTGACTAAATATGGCTTCAATGGTCTACTGCCATTTCTGAGATCACTACTAGCTTGCACACAAGTCATACAATAAAAAATAGGGTGGAAAGCAATCAACAGTAGTAGTCTACTGTCATTATTGGAAATTCTTGTTTTGATAAGACCCTGAGAAGAAAGAATAAAGAGAAAATTGTGTTTTGGATCTGGGTGGCCCAAAAATTAAGATTTGGCCCATAAAAATTACATAATTGATGAGAAAAATATATAATGTAAAGAGATTAATATACTCTTTAAAATTATTTTGAATATTTTCTATCACAATGTTTGACAAACTTTTTTATTTTAAATTTTTTTTTAATAATTATTCTGAAAATTTATTATTTTTATAAAACTAATTTTTTTAAAAAAATATATCATTTTTTAAAAATAATTTTGACATATTTTTAGTTATTTTTTACATACACAATTTTAAAAATATATATTTTTCAAGATGTTTGATTTTTAAATAATAATAATAATAATAATTTATTTTTATTTTTTTGGAAAATGGTATATTTTTTTTCAAATCACTTAATTAAATTAAATTCTATTGAGGTTTATAAAAGAAATAAAATTTAAATTAATGTTTTTCTACTATCTTTTTTTTATAGTCAATAAAGATCATTTTTTGAAAAATAAAAAAATCATATCTTTCATCTCAATTTTCACACTTCCTCTAGGTCTTGAGCTTAAATGATGAGTTTATATGGACCAAAGTTTAATTTTTGGGTCCAATTAAATCTAAAACACAATTGTACCAAGAATATATCAACTTGTAAAATAAAATAAAATAAAATAAAAACCAATGATAGAGATGATAGAATTAGCAGCTAGTATCATGGTAGAGGCAATATTTATCTAGGGGTAGACTCTCATTCGTTGTCCCTTTCAAGCTTGCCTATCCATGATCCTGTTAGATAAGATATGAAGGGATACTTTTATGTGTGCGGGTGGGGGTTTGCTGTTGAAAAAGGTCGCATGTAACATTTTGTAGCTAAGTGATTGTTTGTACACTAGAAAATAATATAGATAATTGTATAGTTTCCTGTTATGCATAATAACATAATTTTTTCCAACATAGCTTCTTACTATATGACTTTTAGTATTTAGTTTTACATAACTTCAAAGTATGACTAATTAAAATTTTTGTAATAATAATAATATATGTATATATTGAACAACCTTCTAAATGAACAGAACACACTAGTGAAGTTGATCCAAGAAGCACACCCAAACAAAACAACCTTCTTAATTTATTCACTCAATGAACAAAACACACAAGTGAAGTTGATCCAAGAAGCACACCCAAAAAAAAGATGTGCAGGTACAAACGATCCTAGAGGCAAACTCATCCAAGAAGCAAAATCAAAAGAAAAATTATTGAGGATAAATGAAATCTTGAAGCTCCCTCATGAATAGAGTTGATTCAGGCAGTTCAGGGAAGGCATAAAAGGAGTGCATGGCGTTTGGATAATCGACCACCTTCACTTCTTTTCCGTTGTCTTTCAGTCCTTCACAATAACTCACCTGCCAGTCTCTTAATGGATCAAAGCCTCCCATGAACACCAAACTTTTCGGAAACTTCAACCCCGATACATCGCTCGATTTAGGCCCGAATACATTCGCCGCCGGATGGTCTCGGTCCGACCCCTCCGGCAGAAACGCCTTCCAGCACCAGTCCGTGCGCTCCACGGACACTAGCGGGGCTCCCGCGAGCTGACTTTCGGATTCTGTTCTCTCTTCTCCGCCGAAATATGGCTGTATCGGGATGACTCCCGCGATGTTCAAGTTCGTGAAGTTGTGCTCCCCAGCTCTGGCAGTCACGTGGTGGGCGATGTTGCCGCCGGCGCTGTCGCCAACGATCATGGTTCAAAGTCGCGGTATCGGTCACTGACTCGGAGGGTCCCGAGGCGTATTGGTCTCGGTGTATCGGTTTGGTATCGGGCGATACGTAAAATAGGTTATTTAGAAAATTCAAAAAAATATAAAAATATTATGTAAATCATCAGAAAAATATATACAATTAAATAAGCTCAAAAAATTAATAAAATAAAATTGTCTCACATTTAACATTATTTAAATAGTTATAAAAGTATGTGCTCAAAGTTATTTATGATAATGCTAATAAAAGAAAGTTATTTTATTTCAAATATAATAACATTTTTACTAACAAACATACAATACAATAATCAATTCCATGTTGAATGACGAGGGGGTTCAAAATCATCATCATTAGTCCTACGACGAGTATACAAATTGGGGTGGCAATTCCCGTAGTGAGGATATGGTTGATAAAGTTGTTCATAACTCGAATATGTTGGCTGAGATGATTGGCTTGATGATCCATAATCAGGAAAATATGGTTTCGAAGGCTGTTCGGGATCAACACCATATTGATAGTATCCAAAACCTCGATAAGCAATGCTACTACTACTAGAAGATTGATCATATCCATATGAGTCACTAGCTCGTGTTCCAATATTTGAATATCCCTCTGAATGCATCATTGGAAATTGATCATTTCTAGTAAAAGTACTGGAAGAGCTATCACGGTCTCTAACGTTGTGATATGATCTATCATCTACCCCTCTTAAATACGGCCTTGATCTTATACCCAAATTCTGTAAGTGCTCATCAATACGGTGATAATTTGATCTATGATAATCATGCCCACTAGAATAATCATCATCGCTGGGAAATGTAGTTAGTCTTTCCAAATGCTTTCGTTGTTCCCATATCCCTGGTCGATATCCATGATCTGTATCTTGTGTGGCACAGTAATTTTCACCTCCTTGTGCCCATGACATGCCAGGATGTACTTGACTAACATAACCGCCCCCAGTGCTACCATCTCCTCCAATACCCTCACTAGTGCCACCAACTCCTCTATTGCCCCCACTAGTGCCACCACCCCGCCTATTGCCCCCATTGTCACCATCATCACTACTAGAACTTGAAGAAATTGTTCTAGAAGCCTTACCTTTACGATGGGAATCAACGTCTCTTTCTTTACCTTCTTCATTAGTGGGAAGACCTTTATCCAACCAATCCAAATTATCAGATGATAAAATAGGCTCCTCTCCTTCTCGTATCCACTCATCTAATATATCATCATCATTAAAGATATGATTCAGATCAATTGGATTGTATAAATCTTCATTGCTTCGCTCTTGCATCAAATTCTTAACTCGAAGTCGCATATTGTAGTGCACATAAACTAACTTATGCAACTTTTTCATTGCCAAACGGTTGCGCAACTTTGTGTGAATCAATGACCATGTGCTCCAATTTCTTTCACAACCTGATGAAGAACAAGTTTGGCTTAAAATTTTAACAGCAATCTTTTGTAGATGTGGACCTTCGTCACCATAGTTGTTCCACCATTCAGCCATAATAAAGAAAATGCATACTTATTAATCACTATGATATATTTAACAAAAAATGATGATAATTTCTTATTTGTAATAGACGTAAATGTATTCAGTACCTGGAAGAGATTGATTTATTGCTTTCTTTGTAAGTGCACTTCCAAATTCTCCTTGGCCGTCAACAAATAATTTCACCTACATCATTAACATTTTTTTTTTTGTTAATGCACATTACATATACAAAATGCATTATATAAAGGTGACAAACTATTATTATACCTCGTTAATAGCTTTTGCTTGTCTATCCAAATCTGGTTCTAATCTCTTGATAACCTCCTTTAATCCAACTTTAATTTCCGGATGGTTGGAGAAATGCTTTGAATATTGGAACATTGGATTTAAAAAATATGCTGCCATAAGTTAAATAATGATCAGTTTATAATAATTTGTACTTGAAATAAATAATACAAAATATATAAATAATTTTTTATTACCTGCAGCATGCAAATGTCTGTGCAATTGACATTCCCACCTTCTATCAATGACTTCCCAATACTTTTCCCATTGCTTGACCGATGCCTTGATAGCTAATTTAGCTCTATCCATTGCTTCATAAATGATTGATAGTGTGGGCTTTTTATCTTGATCAACCAATTTCAATACTTTGACGAGAGGTTCCATGATAGTTTGAGCTTCCCTTGCCTTCTTCCAAAATCGATCAGTTAAGATAAGGTTGGATACCTTATCTCTTAGACCTTTTCTGCTCCTATCTTTATTGAATTCACGCCACTCATTTGTTGTGCACATTCTCTTCAAATCAACCTCATAACGTATAAGACTCTCAAGTGAAATGAATTCAGTGGCAAAACGGGTTATTCCTGGCCTTAACAGATCTCTATCCTTAGTGAACACTTTCATCAAATTCACTACTTTCAAGCTATTATAAATAAATCCTGTGATCATCTTAGCTTGATCTAATGTCTCCTTAATCTTCTTCATGCTTCCAATATCTTCAAGCATTAAATCAATACAGTGGGCTGCACAAGGAGACCAAAACAAATGCTTCCGCTTCTCCATCAACAACATACCGGCTGCTTTAAAACTTGCCTCATTATCAGTGACTACTTGAACAACATTTTCCTCCCCAACCTCCTCTACAACTTTATCCATAAGGGAAAAGATGTAGTCTGCTGTCTTAGGTATGTTGGTAGTGTCAACTGAAGAATGGTATATCATACTTCTATCACAATAAATCATGAAATTGATGATAGGCTTTCTAGTCCTAGAACTCCAACCATCACACATGATTGTGCACCCATATATAGGCCATTTAGCCTTCAATGTTGTTATGTATACCTCAAGCTCCTGCACCTCCTCTTCCAAATATGTATTTCCAATTTGGTATCCCGTGGGACCCTTGATGCCTGGACCTGCTTCTGCTATGGTATCAATTATTGATTGATAGTAAGGCCCACTGTCAGCTGCATTAAAGGGTATTGCATTAAAGATAAAGAATTTAGAAATAGCTTTACCCACTTTCTTCACGCCTTCAGTAGAAAACAAGCTTTTTATCGATTTCTGCTTTGATGGGAACATGTAGGGATCAATTCCTTTTGGAGGTATACTAGCTCCTTCTCTTACACTGAAGCTACGTGTCAGCCCGCGCTTAATCCTGGCATTAGAAGGTTGTGAGGAACTACCACCCTTCTGATGCTCTTGTCCACTTTCTTCAAAAATTCGACGACTTTCTTTCATTGCTTGTTTCATTTGTCTTCTTTCAAAATCAGCCATAGCAACTTCCTCAATTTCATCATCAGAATCACCCTCATCAATTTCATAGAAATTTTCTCTATTTAAGGAATTCAAAAGTCGTTCTTTTTTCTTCTTTAACTGTGATTTTTCTTTTGAAGTATTAGACATATGTTGTCTAACACTATGTGACACTTCTACCGGTACACGTGGACATCCTTCCACTTGTCCAGATATATGTGCGATGTGTTGCTTTAATCTTGTTATACCGCCATGTATAACTTTCCCACAATATTTACACTTTGTGGTTCTTCTACTACCACCAACAGGTTCTGCATGCTCCCAACCAATATCATGTTTTGAAGCCATTTTGAAATTTTAACCTAACCATGTATAAAAGGAAAACAACTTACTTTTCAAATTAAATATATGTATAAACACATTTATATAAGAATTATAATATTCAGTTGTCCACTCACTTATATGTTTCATATTGGTACCATATAAAAATAAATTGTACTAAAAATGAAATAAACACGCTCTCACCTAAGTTCATCATATTTTGTTTTCCACTTATTTATATGTTTTTTTTAATTAAAATAAATAATAGTTAAATAAATGAATATTTTTATAAAAATTAACATCTTCCTCATTTTTTGGGTTAAAAATTAATAACAAATATTTAAAGTAATAATTTTTAATAATATTTTATTTAAATTGAATAATTAATAAAGTTTAAGTTTTTAAAATGAGTCAAATTTTTCATTCCATCTACTCATTTAGAATTGAATTATGAACATAATATTATAAAATGTTTTGATTTTATATGTAATAAATTAGATTGGTTTTTTGAACTCAAAATTATTTTTAAAAATTAAAAAATTCATGAAATAATTTAAAATTATTAATTATGTCTTATTTAGTATTTGAAAAGAAATAATAGATTATATATAGCAACATATTAAACCATATATAAAGATTATATATATTAATTTGAAAAGGAATAACATATTATATATATGATATTAAATAAAATTATAGGTTTATTTTATTTTATTTTTATAAAAAAAAAATACTATTTTAGCATATGTTAGAGACATAAAAATATTAACATCTTTATCATTTTTTGGGTTAAAAATTAATAATAAATATTTAAACTAATAATTTTTCATAATATTTTATTTAAATTGAATAATTAATAAAGTTTAACTTTTTAAAAATGAGTCAAAATTTTCATTACATGTACTCATTTAGAATTGAATTATCAACATAATATTATAAAAAAATTTATTTTATATGTAATTAATTAGATTGGTTTTTTAATTTCAAAATTATTTTTAAAAATTAAAAAATTCATGAAATAATTTAAAATTATTAATTATATCTTATTTAGTTTATAAGATATATGGCAACAATGTTTGAAAATGAATAACAAATTATATATAGCAACAATATTCAATTATATATAGAGATTACATATATTAAATTGAAAAGGAATACTATATCATATAAATTAGGAACACTTGACTTCCATTAAGATTTGCAGGACTAAATCCTATTAAATCAAGTAATAAAAGTATCAGAAGATTTCGCTATCTGCTTCTTCTAACCTATTCTATGATTGAATTAAATTATTCAATATAAGTCTACACTAAACTAAAAAACACACCACATTAATTGTGGTTTCAAGTTTTCTGACACGACCCAATCAAGAGGGTATAAGAGAGCAGCAAACTGATGTAGGCATTAATACTCCACTGAGTTTGTGAGGTGCTTATTTCAAATGAATTCATATATAAATTTGTTACCTACCGGTCAAACCCCCTGCCCTCTGTTCCTTCTTCTTCCCCAGGCCCCAGCAACACCGCGTTTTGCCTCTATCTTCTTCTTTTTCCCCAAAACAGCAACAGCCCCTACACAGCAACACCACGAAGACGTTTTGCCCTCTTCTTCTTCTTCCCCAACACAGCAACACCACGAAGATGCTCTGATGCACTGATGCAGCCCTCTGTCTTCTTCCCCAAACCACGAAGACGCAGCCTCTCGCGCTCAGACTATTGGACCACGATCTGCTACCTTCCACCAGGCACCGTACCAAAGATGAAGGTTATAGACTCCGACAATGGTGGATTTCTTCAACCGAGCCTCTTTTTAAAGGCTTTTGAAAGGGTCACGGACTCACAGGTTTGTTTCAAATCTTCACGGGTTTTTTTTAAATCTTCATAGGTTTCATAGGTTTTCTTTTGCAGAGTAATCTCTGATTTCTCTGAAAAATCAAGATTTGTTGTGGGGCTTTTTGCAGAGAATCTATTGAATTTTTTTCCCCGAGTTGACCGAGTTAACTCGGAATATCGGTCGACTCATCCGAGTCCACCCGATTCAGGCCGAGTCTAGGTATCTGGTATCGGACTCGTCGCGGTCCACTTCGAGGCGGATACGACTCGGCTGAGTCGTACCGGACTCGGCCGATTTTTTGAACCATGCCAACGATGTAGCAGCGGGTTAGATCGGCGTTGGCCGGGGGGTTTTCATCGAGGAATTTGAGGACGTCGACGCCGTCTTCGTACGAAGCTGGGCAGCGGTGCTCCGGAGCGAGGCGGTAGTTGACGGAGACGATGACGGCGGGGAGTTCTTTGGCGAGGCGGCGGCAGAAGTCGTCGAAGAGCTGGGAGCTGGGGGAGAGCATCACGAATCCGCCACCATGGAAGTAGACGATGACGGGAAGCTTCTCGCCAGCCTCGGCGTCGCTAGGAAGGAAGTAGCGGAACCAGAGGTTCCGGGAGGGGTCGACGGTGATGTCGGATGTGGTGACGCCGTTAACTCGCTTGTCGGAGGGGGAGACTTTGAAATCAATGAGGTTAATGAAACGGCGGTTGACGGTGCCATTACGTTGGAAAGAAGCGTCTGTGAAGAACCCGAAGGCTGTGACGAAGAGTCGGACCTTCCATGGAAGATTCGGCGGCCACATTTCTGTGGTTGATGGAGAAAGGATGAAACCCTTCTGCACCTCCGAAGTCTAAATATAATGGCATAAATTATTATTTATTTTGTCAAATTTAATTATTTTTTAAAATATTATAACGACTGCACGTGGTTTGATAAATTATAAATATTTTAATTCTATCCTTATGGACGGTGGGCACAGACTCCAATGAACAAATATGATATATATATATACATATATTTGAAGAAAAGGAATGTAATTTATTGATAAATTTTCCACTGTGTCGAAAAGAAATAAATTTTTTTCATATCCCATTAATCTTATTCATTTTAACTTCATAATTTAACTTTTATAAGAGTATTGTCTTTGTTGGAATTTTTTTCATATTAATATTTATCTACTAATATCCTCATAGAGAAAGATTTTTTGTTTTTTTTGTTTTGGCCACAATTACAACTTAAAATTGATATCAAAATTATAATTTTAAAAGGGTAATTATCATAATTTTAAATATTTAAAAAATTTTATTACATGAAATTAAAATCATATTTGATCGACTTGATATAATATGAAATAAGACGAGAGAGGAGATAATATTCATTGATATTTGATCTTAATTACATGAAATCAAGGTTATATTTGATTGATTAGATATAATATAAGATAGGATAAAAGAGGATAATATATTTTATCATATGTTTGGTTGATAGAATAAAATAAGTTATCCCACCACTAATTTTATTTTATATTCGATCAAATCTAAGATAAGTTGTGAAATGTAATATAGATATTTTATTTTATTTTTTTTATTCATTTTATAATATATATATATATATATATATATATATATATATATATATATATAAACATAACATTTCATTGGATATATTATATTAGAATATAATATTTAAAAATATCATATCATACATTATATATTTTTTATTTCAATTATATATATATGATATTTTATAATATATATATCATATCCTATTTTTAGCATACTAATTAAATATAACTTAAGGGTAGACATGCTACGGGACTAAATAACACTTTCTTCATACCGTATCAAAAAGGCATCTATACCAATTAGATGGTGTCATATAACATATTCAGGTTTTAAAATTCAGGTCTCATTTGTTTGTATTTTAATTCTACTTATCTCAGACCTTTATACCTTGATTTGATTTTTTTGTACCTTAATCCAATAATATAAATTTTACCACACATTCAATACCTCAAATTTGAAGTTTTGAAGGGTATAAATTCTATATCTTAACATTTTTCCTCGTTTTTAACATAGAGGTCAGAAACGATACAAGGAAGGTGGGATGGAAGGAGTCTCCCACTACACTTCTCTAAGGTGTCTTTTTAGAAATTAAAATATATATATATATATATATATTATTGACATTGATGATCTTT
This sequence comes from Vitis rotundifolia, assembly GCA_030254885.1. Lineage (NCBI taxonomy): Eukaryota > Viridiplantae > Streptophyta > Magnoliopsida > Vitales > Vitaceae > Vitis > Vitis rotundifolia. Next base: position 30,095,841 of record CM058168.1, on the reverse strand, counting down.
TCCTCCAATGTGACAATGTTATATTATTAAATTTAACTTTTGTTAATGTTTAAATAATAGGTGACCTTAATCATGTGAGAATTTAATATTATTTTATTAAACTGATTTAATTCCCAGAAAAAATTAAAAATTTGTGGTGCTTAGGAATGAGTGCAGGTAAGAATAAAGAAATTTTTATAATAATAAAAGAAATCCTCTTGATACTTTGCTTGATCTTCTATCATATGTTAATGTGGATCCCGCATTTCGGCTCAATGCGTTCCCACTCGATGGCGCACTAACTTTTTGTTAGAAAAATGATTTATTGTTTAGAAAATGACTTGGAGTCGCCACTTATTTTTATTTTATTTTTAAAGGGCAAACAAAATAAGAAAGAAAAACCCTAAGTGTGACTCCTTATTTGGAAAAGGTGATCTGTGAAAAACCAAGTCTGGGTTCGGGGGTCAGGTTACTTATCGAGAAGGTACGGTAAAAAACCGTAGCACCCCTCTAAGCCCCTAAAATAGGTCTCTACTAATAAGATGAAGCAAGTGTGACAATTAATTGATTAGACATGGATGCCTGAACAGTGATTAAATGTGTGAAAGTAAGACACGCATGATAATAAGTAAATCAATAAACACAAATGGGCACGAGACGTACCTTAGTCACAAGTTGAGCGCTATCATCAAAGACAAGGTCAGTGCACAAATACAGAATAATTGCATGCATGTCATAGAGTGAGACAAGCTAATCAAGCATAGCAATCAATCAAATAATGAGAAAATCACATATGTTGGGTCCCACCAAAGCCCGATCGATCTTGCATGAATTAATCTCACAAACTCCATTATTCCGGAATTATGAAAATTGCATTCTTCCTTATATAAAATCAAGAGAAACAGAAGATTATTTGAAAACCAAAGTGGAATTAAAACCGTTCGAGATAAAACTGGATTTTTGAAATTTATTTGAAAATTGGAGTTTTGGGAATTAAATTTAAGAAAATGAAAACTTGGAGAATTGTTGGAGAATTGAATTTTGAAGATTTGATTTGAAAGGAAATAGAGTTTCGAAGATTTATTTGGAGGCGGAATTTTGAAAATTAAATTCGGAATTGTGGGATTTTTAGAAATTTAAATTTAAAAAAAAAATTAAATCTTGGAAATTTAAATTAAAATTAGAACCTTAGAAAATTATTTCGATGATTGAACTTTGAAGAATTAAATTTAGGAAATTGGAGTTTCGGAAAATTGTATTTAAGAATTGGAATTTTGGAAAAACTTAAATTTGGGAATTGAAACTTTGGAAAATTATTTTGAAGAATTGTTTAAAGATGAAAATTTAAAAACAAATAAATAAAATAATAATGACAGGAAATTGGAATTTAAAAAAAAATATTTAAAGATGGAAATTTAAAAATAAATACATTCAAGAATTTGAAATTTTGAAAAACTAAAAAAAAAAACAGAGTAATAAAAAAAACATTTGAAAATTAAATCTTGGAGAGTTTTGGTTCTGACGTGTAGGATAATAAAAATAAAAAAAGTAAAAAAAATGGGACATGACTATTGCATGAAAAGTGGTTGTGCATGGGCTGCCCAACAACTTTTTCCTTGGAAACCCACTTAGAAACCAAAATATAAAATTGCATGGTGGGTTGGCTTGGAAATATAGCATATTGCATAGTCCTAAAGTGAGTCAACGTGTGGCTAGTGGCATTCTTATCAAAGCCATAGGCAATGGCAGCTACAATGGGCTCATTAATGATACACATTCTAATCCACTTTCCATTATCCTGAAGCTTCTGCCGCCATCATTGCGTAAAACTTGTGAATCTCGTGACACAGGGTCAAACCCACCAAAGCCATCACTGAAAGAATGAGCCCTAGAATTGCTACCAAACGCAGAAACATCCCAAACCTCCTGAATAAATAAAAAAAACTGGGCACTCTGACCATAAGAAGTAAGCATTTCCATGTTCAGTACCATTGCTCTCACTATGATACGGCCTGCACCTTGCCAGAGAGCCAGAACCCCCTCATCTACATCAATGTGATAAAAAGCATGGGATGCATCTGCATAACTTCGGTGCTGAGCAGCAGGTAAAGTGACATTCAGCTTTTTATTAAACCCTGTTCAAAAACTCCACAAAACCCATTCATGCATAGGAGAGGCTCTATCTCAGGAAACCCTCTCCAAGGAATGTTGATGACCCCAAAACATGACTACAGCATATTAACTTCCATTTTCTCTCCAACCTCACATAACCTCTATAGGTGATTCACAAATTTAAAGAGAAAAAGACATGTATGGGAGAAGAAAGAGTAGAAGTTAAAACAAAACAAATTTCCAGAAACAAATAAGAAGTACCAGACAGCAAACACATTGCCTCATTTCAAATGTGAATCCATGGGCTACGAGCAGAGGAACGATGGAGAACATAAACATGATTCAGATGAACCCATATGCATGATGTCTTCAAGTGAAATCCAAGAAAATGAGAGAAAAACAGAGCAATCGCATCCGGGCAGTAAATGAAAACTAAAACCAACAAGGAAAATGCATGAAGAACAAATGTGATGATAAATATGATCAGGAAACCCACGAGGCTTGCATCTGGGAGAGTTCCTCTCTAGCAAAAATCAGCAAGAAAAATTCATAGGTTCCTCTTCTTCCCTGCTTCTTTGCTGTCCTCTCCGGAACTCCAAAAAAGATCATTCTCCCTCACCCGCTACCCTGTTCCTCGAGCCAAAGAATGCATGCCAAAAATATCTCCTCTCCCCTCCAGAGTACACTCCCCCTTGGAAAAAAAAATCCTCCCAGCTGCAGGTAACCACATACCAGAAGACGCTCCTCCCTCCCCCCCAGAAAAAATGTCTCCTGTAACTCCCATAGCCCAAAGAAAATCCCCCCTCTGTCCTTTTTCCTCCTCCCTCACGCTTGCAACCTCTCCAGATTTTTCTACCCAACTGGTTACTTCTTCCCCATGCCTCCAACTGCTCTCTACTTCCTACTCAGCAGAAGTTCTCACACGTCTCTCTCTCCCGTCCCATCTAGTGGCCCCCAATCCTCAATCTCGGGGTGGCAAACATAAGAAATACTAAGAAATAAAAGAAATAAAAAAAAAAAAAAAAAAAAGCCCCCAGCTGAGGGGGGTTTACAAATATGCCCCTCTTCGGTAGAGTTCACGAGCGCAAGGAATGTGAACAATGAAATGAAAAGAAAGTGTGAATAGTAAGTGGGATGAAGTGAACTCTACCGAAGAACAAAGGAGACCTCCCAAAAGGTAGATAAGTAAAACACAAGCTCGCTCAAGGCTCCAAAAGAGGGAACAAAAAGAGACTTTAAAGTCTTAAAATAAAAGCTCTCAGAATGTCTCTAAAGTTATGTCATGGATCCAGACTACCCTTGAAAAGTCTCCAAAGTGACTCGAAAATCGATATCAAAGATGAGTAACAGTCGAACCACCTCGGAATACAGGAAAAATGAGTCCAAATGGAGTGAATATATATGTACTACATGAGAATGATAAGCACGGGACGCCTGTCAATATAACCGCAATATGTGCCATGAACTCAAAGGGAGGATAAGGTGTGGCTCAAGGCCGAACAGACTCAACCAGGTAGGTGTGGCTCAAAGGCGAACAAGACTCAACTCAATATGACAAAACCATGACCGATCAGTATAGGTGTGGTCCCAAAAACTGAAATGACAATGAAAATGACCGATCAATATAGGTGCGGCCCAAAAACTGAACTAACATGGAAATGACCGATCGATATAGGTGCGGTCCCGACTCGAACTGAACTGACATAGAAATGACCGATCAATATAGGTGCGGCCTAAAAACTGAACTGACAAGAAAATGACCGATCAATATAGGTGCGGCCCAAAAACTCAACTGACATGGAAATGACCGATCGATATAGGTGCGGCCCAAAAACTAAACTGACAAGGAAATGACCGATCAATATAGGTGCGGCCCAAAAACTAAACTAACATGGAAATGACTGATCGATATAGGTGCAGTCCCGACTCGAACTGAACTGACATAGAAATGACCGATCAATATAGGTGCGGCCTAAAAACTGAACTGACAAGAAAATGACCGATCAATATAGGTGCGGCCCAAAAACTCAACTGACATGGAAATGACCGATCGATATAGGTGCGGCCCAAAAACTAAACTGACAAGGAAATGACCGATCAATATAGGTGCGGCCCAAAAACTAAACTAACATGGAAATGACTGATCGATATAGGTGCGGTCCCGACTCGAACTGAACTGACATAGAAATGACCGATCCATATAGGTGCGGCCCAAAACTAAACTGACAAGAAAATGACCGATCAATATAGATGCGGCCGAAAAACTGAACTAACATGGAAATGACCGATCGATATAGGTGCGGTCCCGACTCGAACTGAACTGACATAGAAATGACCGATAAATATAAGTGCGGCCCAAAAACTGAATTAACAAGAAAATGACCGATCAATATAGGTACGGCCCAAAAACTCAACTGACATGAAAATGACCGATCGATATAGGTGGGTCCCAAAAACTAAACTGACAAGGAAATGACCGATCAATATAGGTGCGGCCCAAAAACTAAACTAACATGGAAATGACTGATCGATATAAGTGCGGTCCCGACTCGAACTGAACTGACATAGAAATGACCGATCAATATAGGTGCGGCCCAAAAACTGAACTAACATGAAAATGACCGATCGATATAGGTGCGGTCCCGACTCGAACTGAACTGACATAGAAATGACCGATCAATATAGGTGCGGCCCAAAAACTGAACTGACAAGAAAATGACCAATCAATGTAGGTGCTGCCCAAAAACTCAATTGACATGGAAATGACCGATCAATATAGGTGCAGCCCAAAAACTAAACTAACATGGAAATGATTGATCGATATAGGTGCGGTCCCGACTCGAACTAAACTGACATAGAAATAACCGATCAATATAGGTGCGGCCCAAAAACTGAACTAACATGGAAATGACCGATCGATATAGGTGCGGTCCCGACTCGAACTGAACTAACATAGAAATGACCGATCAATATAGTTGCGACCCAAAAACTGAACTGACAAGAAAATGACCGATCAATATAGGTGCGGCCCAAAAACTCAACTGACATGGAAATGACCGATCGATATAAGTACGGCCCAAAAACTGAACTAACATGGAAATGACCGATCGATATAGGTGCGGTCCCGACTCGAACTGAACTAACATAGAAATGACCGATCAATATAGGTGCGGCCCAAAAACTGAACTGACAAGAAAATGACCGATCAATATAGGTGCGGCCTAAAAACTCAACTGACATGGAAATGACCAATAGATATAAGTGCAGCCCAAAAACTAAACTGACAAGGAAATGACCGATCAATATAGGTGCGGCCCAAAAACTAAACTAACATGGAAATGACTGATCGATATAGGTGCGGTCCCGACTCGAACTGAACTGACATAGAAATGACCGATCAATATAAGTGCGGCCCAAAAATTGAACTGATAAGAAAATGACCGATCAATATAGGTGTGGCCCAAAAACTGAACTAACATGAAAATGACCGATCGATATAGGTGCGGTCCCGACTCGAACTGAACTGACATAGAAATGATCGATCAATATAGGTGCGGCCCAAAAACTAAACTGACAAGGAGATGACCGATCGATATAGGTGGGGCCCCGAATTGAACTGAACTGACATGGAAATGACCGATCGATATAAGTGCGGTCCCAACTCGAACTGAACTGACATAAAAATGACCGATCAATATAGGTGCGGCCCAAAAACTAACTGAACTGACATGATGGTGATCTGATCAAGTGGCCCAAAGCCAAAGGATAACCAGGATAACGATGCAAGCAAACTCGGAAGGAGGGGATATGCCCCAGTATGACAACTCATAAGGACCGACAACTAGGTCAAAAGATAATGAAGCCTATGAAAGGTCAGATAATCCCAGGGAAGGAGGGTATGCCCCAGTATGGAACTCGCAGGGGTCAATAACTGGATCAGAAAGTGAATGAAGCCTGTGGAAGGTCCGATGATCCTAGGGGAAAAGGGTATGCCCCAGTATGCGACTCGCAGGGGTCAATAACTGGATCAAAAGGTGAATGAAGCCTGCTGAAGGTCCGATGATCCTAGGGGAAAAGGGTATGCCCCAGTATGCAACTCGCAGGGGTCAATAACTGGATCAGAAGGTGAATGAAGCCTGCTGAAAGGTCTGGTGCTCTGAGAGAAGGGGGTATGACCCAGTATGTAACGGTGAACAAACCAGGATACACAATGCCTCAAAACCAGTATGCTCTGAAATATGCTCATCCATCTTGCAATGAAAATGTCCAACCTCAAATAGGTAATGCCAAACAAGACCATGTATCGTGATATCATGCTGACAAAATAGAACTAACTGATGAATAAAAACAATGATGACCAGTACCCAAAATGCAAAGAACAAACAAATCAACACTCCACATGTCAACTGCCAAAATGAAAGCATTATCACTAATAAATCAACAATATGTCAGGCCTTGCAGTCATGGAAGATATTGAACCTAAGGTCCAAAAGATGTATGAAAGCACAACCAAAGAGATCGAGGACTGATCTACATCTCCTAATCGAGAGAGGAGCATGAGGTCGTGTGTCATGGTGGGATGTGTGGGATAAAAGAAGGTGATGATCAAGCTATGGAAAGATAGAAAGCATGCAAGTATCAAGGGTGAAATGTCTGGGTGTGAAATGAATGGTAGGTAGGTACCTGAGATCATCCAAGTATGCCGAGAAGACTAAACCCAAGGTATCAATAGCTCCATAATCCATCGAAAGTAGCAATCACAAACAGAAAGTCAAATCTCGACGTCAAAACATCCAACTAGGTGGCTATGCCCTAGTATGTAATGAAGACAACATGAAACAATCCAATGATCTCCATATCACTCGTCAGATGCTCCAACGTCAAGAATCAATCTGATCTCTCTCCAAAATATGGATATGCCCCAGTGTAAAGGATCCAAATAGGATGGCTATGCTCCAATGAAAAAATACTCTCCATCCCGGCTATGCCCCAATGTAAAGTAGTATATCTAAGTCAACAACTGCTGAGGAAGATCATGCCTAATGTAGGTCAACAAATCGATCAATCTCTGCTCCTGGTGCAAAAACGGAAATATCTCGACACAATCCATACGAATCAAAATCACCGGGCTCTATGAATGTGAATGAAGTGGCTATGCCCTAGTATAAACCATCTGAAGTGACTATGCTCCAAGATAAATCAAAGTCCATCGCCAATGAGAGGGCTATGTCTCAACATGTGCAATCTCTGAAGCAATCGTTTCTCGAAATGAACCATCATCTCAAAAATCAACCATCAATGAGTGGAGTGTGTCCCAATGTAGATATCAAGTAGAGTGACTATATCTCCAATAAAAGTGCTCTCTGAAATGGCTATGCCCTAGTGTAGGGTCATCCCACAACTCCTAATCCATCATAAACCAAGTGAAGAAGCAGACTGACTATGCCTCAGCACAAAAAGTCATCCCACTAAGAAACTGTCATCGATGAGCAGGGTATGCCCCAGTGTAGATCACATCACCTCTAAAAATCCATCACTGATAAGAAGGGTATGCCCTAGTGTAATCCATCACCTCAACTCCTGATCCATCATGCTCCAAGAAATAATCTCCAACCAATCTCAAGTATTGCCTATGTGTGAGCCGTCAAGCACAACATGTGAAGTCATGGCCTCAAGGTGGTCTTAAAACGCGGGACGTAACGTAGGCCAAGGTAATAGGGTGAACAAAACGAAAGGAAACTAGGCTCAAAGATCCCAATAATATAATCCCCATACCCCTCATGCATGAGATGTAATGTGTAGAAAACGTCATGATTCCCGGAACTAGGGGTCCCCACACGAAAAGTGATGATAAAGGAATAGACACATCGAATAAGCAAGAATAAAGTGTGGATGTTGAACCCAAGTCAAACATCAAGCAGGATGGGAAAAGAAAGAAATCAGATAAGGTAGGGTGGAATGGATGAACACAACAAAGATAGAAGAAAGCAAAGAGGTAGAAAAAATGAGTGATGGTCAACCTGCATCAAAGCATGGAGATAAGTCACATATGTAACAGATGGGATGATGGATAGAGCAAGGATCCAGAGATACCAAAGACAAGTTGTTCGCCTCTCTCACAAAAAATCAAAACGAGCGACTCATACTCTCACCCAAAATATACATCAAGATGAATCTAAAAAATAAGCTCTCATACGAACTCTCTCTAACACATAGACTCAATGAAGCAAACTAGCACATCCATACATGTGCTCAATGGAAAATCGTATAATGAACAATGCACCCTTTTTTTTTTTTTTTTTTTTGTGCATACTCTGATCAATAATGAATGAACTCCCATGAAAATACATACCCAAATGATCAAACCTTCTCCACATACGGATGTAACACAAATCCTCACTAACAAGACAACCTCTCAAACTGAGATCTCTGAACCACTGCCTATGGGGTGAATGGGGGAAAGAATGTGACAATCCTCCATGCAGTGACGTATGAAAAACCACCATTCAAGGTGAAACAAGGATAATGACGAGTAAGCAATGATGAGAGAAAAGACAGAGAACGAATATCACAAGTGGTGATATGTGATGCCAGAAAAAGTGATGAGATGATGTCAAAGAGGAAAATATCACAATGAAGAATGAGGAATGAGGCCTGAATATGTATCTCAGGTCTAGAACTCATGATGTATCTAATCAAAGCATGCAAGCACTATAGGGTCCCCAACCTGGTGTAATAGGTAAATGAAGTGATGAAAGAAAAGGTTATGCTGCTCGTGTGAGGCTCAAAGGGCTAGCAACGGGTAACTCTATATGCAAAGGTGATAGGGTAAATAAGCTCCTGAAATGATGGTCACCCATCCTTTGACCACAACATTGAACATCGTGCTTTCAAGATCTCACATGGCCAATACTAAAGACTGGCATCTATCAAACATAGACATGTCAACTCCTCTGAAATCGTGTGAAAGATCCCACTCTAGATGCTCTGTGATAATCATCAACGCCCTCTGACAATCACCTCACTCTATCATCACATGCCACTCACCATCGTCTCACAAAATCACCATCTCTAATCATCCTGACTCTCTGAAGTCATGTACAATGGCTCGGATCTAGATGCTCCATGATAACCCCTCTGCCTCAATAATATCATCAAGCGGTCAAACCGCCCTCTCATCGTGATCCAATCTATCATCATGCAAAGCTCACCTCAGGTCTAACCATCTCATACTCTACCTGGTCAGATCAAAGAAAATGATGGAAGGAATAGGCAATGGTACTGATGATAAAAGTCGTATAGTGGTACCAAAGGGTGGCGTCATGTCTGGCTCAAAATGGATAAGTCATCAAGTCCACAGAGTCAGGGTATGAATATGGATATAGTACTACTCTGATCAGAAGGTGAAATGGGTCACAGTCTTAAACTCTCCAAGTGATCTCCTGATCCTAGGTCAATAGGCTCAATATCTTCCATGATAGGTCAGGCCAGAGTGATCACAATGTGCAAATGAGTAGATGCCTCAAGTCAAAAGTACAACACATCATATGATACATGGTCCTATGATGGTAATCTAAAACTGGATATATGATGAGAACTCCGGAGTCATAAAGGTGTCCACTGCAAGATGGCTACAAATGTGACTAGAGAATTCCTATCGATAATCCAAGATGAAAGAGGTGTGAAAAACACGTTATCACGAGATCGATACTCCATCTATAACAACATATCTTTAACCCAACTTTCAACTCAAACTCCATAAGAGAAAAAATGATAAGATGATCAAGGCTAATCTCTCGAAAGTATGTGAATGTGAAAACATGCCTTTCACCTTTCTGTAATGAAAATATGAGCATCAAGTTGAAAATCGAATCAATGATCAAACAAATAATGAGGTACTGGGTCCGTGATAGGTGTATAGTGCAAAAAGATGATCATGAACATGTCCCAAAGCATCCAACAAGTGACAACGAGGTGAAAGGGTGTGCTGAGCCAAGAAAGGAAGACAAAAGCCCTAGCATGATAAACTCATCGAGTGAAAAGAATCTAATGCAACAAGGCAAGAGGTAATCCAACCAATACTCAAACTCACACCAATCTCTGAGCACTCTCTAACTGGAAACCGAAAAAAAGAAAACACTGAATCCAAACTATAACCAAAAAGGCTCTGAAGGCCCTCAGATGCACCCACGTGTGAGGAAGGAATCCTAATCAAAGGATCTAAGCTCATCCTATAAGGTCAAGGTGGCTTTAAAAAAAATATAGGTTGACTTTAAAAGATCCCTAGCAAAAGCGATCGTACCCTCCTGCGGTACGCAACCCTCTGCACGCCTCCGAAGAGATGGGGCGCTTCCATGCAAGGTGGTCATCACCTCCACACATGCACTACCTCGACATCCTAAGGGGGCTCCTATGGTGAAGGCTCTCCTAATGGCTGGCGTATCTCACAACTCTGGTCACTCGTCGACGATCTAAGGTGCACAGTGAGTGATGTGGGTGCATCCGAAAATCCTATGAAACTAAAAAGAAAACACACTGGTCACACAAATATCCTAAAATCTAGCTCTGGGCTATACAAGTCTTCAAAGGTCGAACTCCAATCAGCATCAATATGTCGGCCACCTCTAGAATGCTCCCAAACATCGATATAGCCCATCGCTAAACCCAACTCCTAATCACTAGCTCGGTCGAAGAGCAAACAAAGCAACAAGTCTCATATCAAATACGAGAACAAGGAAAACAAGGTCAACCGAGACTAGGGAATGGGAGATAAGGGGATAAGTGTGAGACCCACACAGACAAGCAGCATGTGATCACATAGGAGAAGAGTAGTCATGCACCATACAACCATGCAAAATAGGTATATATCATCCAAATCTACACACAAGCTAATCAAGATGAATATCTGGCAAAAATAACATGCTCAATAACAATCACAATAATATACAAGCAAGAGAATCAATGCATCAAGTCAAATGATATACAATAGTGAGTCTATACATGTGAGGTGAGCAGAACAATCATGGCAAGATAGCAAAGTCACTATGCTAAGACAAGCAAGACAATCAACCAACATAATCAGCATGTCAATGTCTCAAATGGATATAGCAATGAAGCATAGAAAAAAAAAACGCTACATCAGAATCCTCAATCAAGATAATCGATCAGCATAATAAGCATGTCAATGTCCCAAATGAATACAATAACCAAACATGCATCCAATGATATCAAAAGCCCTCAATGTGCAACAATAGTCAAGCAAACACACGCACAAAGAGAGGTGGGTACCCACTGATCGACCAATCAAACGCCACATTTGCCTCATCTTATGTTCAAGCTTAACCCTCTAGTGATCCCTAGTGGAGTCGCCATTTTGTGGACCCCGCATTTCGGCTCAATGCATTCCCACTCGATGGCGTACTAACTTTTTGTTAGAAAAATGATTTATTGTTTAGAAAATGACTTGGAGTCGCCACTTATTTTTGTTTTATTTTTAAAGGGCAAACAAAATAAGAAAGAAAAACCCAAGTATGACTCCTTATTTGGAAAAGGTGATCTGTGAAAAACCAAGTTTGGGTTCGGGGGTCAGGTTACTTATCGGGAAGGTACGGTAAAAAACCGTAGCACCCCTCTAAGCCCCTAAAATAGGTCTCTACTAATAAGATGAAGCAAGTGTGATAATTGATTGATTAGACATGGATGCCTGAACAGTAATTAAATGTGTGAAAGTAAGACACGCATGATAATAAGTAAATCAATAAACACAAATGGGCACGAGACGTACCTTAGTCACAAGCTGAGCGCTATCATCAAAGACAAGGTTAGTGCACAAATACAGAATAATTGCATGCATGTCATAGAGTGAGGCAAGCTAATCAAGCATAGCAATCAATCAAATAATGAGAAAATCACATATGTTGGGTCCCACCAAAGCCCGATCGATCTTGCATGAATTAATCTCACAAACTCTATTATTCTGGAATTATGGAAATTGCATTCTTGCTTATATAAAATCAAGAGAAACAGAAGATTTTTTGAAAACCAGAGTGGAATTAAAACCGTTCGAGATAAAACTGGATTTTTGAAATTTATTTGAAAATTGGAGTTTTGGGAATTAAATTTAAGAAAATGAAAACTTGGAGAATTGTTGGAGAATTGAATTTTTGAAGATTTGATTTGAAAAGAAATAGAGTTTCGAAGATTTATTTGGAGGCGGAATTTTGAAAATTAAATTCGAAATTGTGGGATTTTTAGAAATTTAAATTTAAAAAAAAATTAAATCTTGGAAATTTAAATTTAAAATTAGAACCTTAGAAAATTATTTCGAGGATTGAACTTTGAAGAATTAAATTTAGGAAATTGGAGTTTTGAAAAATTGTATTTAAGAATTGGAATTTTGGAAAAACTTAAATTTGGGAATTGAAACTTTGGAAAATTATTTTGAAGAATTGTTTAAAGATGAAAATTTAAAAACAAATAAATAAAATAATAATGACAGGAAATTGGAATTTAAAAAAAAATATTTAAAGATGGAAATTTAAAAATAAATACATTCAAGAATTTGAAATTTTGAAAAACTAAAAAAAAACAAAGTAATAAAAAAAACATTTGAAAATTAAATCTTGGAGAGTTTTGGTTCTGACGTGTAAGATAATAAAAATAAAAAAAGTAAAAAGAATGGGACATGACTATTGCATGAAAAGTGGCTGTGCATGGGCTGTCCAACAACTTTTTCCTTGGAAAACCCACTTAGAAACCAAAATATAAAATTGCATGGTGGGTTGGCTTGGAAATATAGCATATTGCATAGTCCTAAAGTGAGTCAACATGCGGCTGGTGACATTCTTATCAAAGCCATAGGCAATGGCAACTACAATGGGCTCATTAATGATACACATTCTAATCCACTTTCCATTATCCTGAAGCTTCTGCCGCCATCATTGCGCAAAACTTGTGAATCTCGTGACACAGGGTCAAACCCACCAAAGCCATCACTAAAAGAATGAGCCCTAGAATTGCTACCAAATGCAGAAACATCCCAAACCTCCTGAATAAAAAAAAAAAACTGAGCACTCTGACCATAAGAAGTAAGCATTTCCATGTTCAGTACCATTGCTCTCACTATGATACGGCCTACACCTTGCCAGAGAGCCAAAACCCCCTCATCTACATCAATGTGATAAAAAGCATGGGATGCATCTGCATAACTTCGGTGCTGAGCAGCAGGTAAAGTGACATTCAGCTTTTTATTAAACCCTGTTCAAAAACTCCACAAAACCCATTCATGCGTAGGAGAGGCTCTATCTCAGGAAACCCTCTCCAAGGAATGTTGATGACCCCAAAACATGACTACAGCATATTAACTTCCATTTTCTCTCCAACCTCACATAACCTCTACAGGTGATTCACAAATTTAAAGAGAAAAAGACATGTATGGGAGAAGAAAGAGTAGAGGTTAAAACAAAACAAATTTCCAGAAACAAATAAGAAGTACCAGACAGCAAACACATTGCCTCATTTCAAATGTGAATCCATGGGCTACGAGCAGAGGAATGATGGAGAACATAAACATGATTCAGATGAACCCATATGCATGATGTCTTCAAGTGAAATCCAAGAAAATGAGAGAAAAACAGAGCAATCGCATCCAGGCAGTAAATAAAAACTAAAACCAACAAGGAAAATGCATGAAGAACAAATGTGATGACAAATATGATCAGGAAACCCACGAGGCTTGCATCTGGGAGAGTTCCTCTCTAGCAAAAATCAGCAAGAAAAATTCATGGGTTCCTCTTCTTCCCTGCTTCTTTGCTCTCCTCTCCGGAACTCCAAAAAAGATCCTTCTCCCCCACTCGCTGCCCTGTTCCTTGAGCCAAAGAATGCCTCCCAAAAATATCTCCTCTCCCCTCTAGAGTACACTCCCCCTTGGAAAAAAAAATCCTCCCAGCTGCAGGTAACCACATACCAGAAGACGCTCCTCCCCTCCCAGAAAAAAATGTCTCCTGTAACTCCCACGGCCCAAAGAAAATCCCCCCTCTCTGTCCTTTTTCCTCCTCCCTCACGCCTACAACCTCTCCAGATTTTTCTACCCAACTGGTTACTTCTTCCCCACACCTCCAACTACTCTCTGCTTCCTGCTCAGCAGAAGTTCTCACACGTCTCTCTCTCCCATCCCATCTAGTGGCCCCAATCCTCAATCTCGGGGTGGCAAACATAAGAAATAATAAGAAATAAAAGAAATAAAAAAAAAAAAAAAAAAAGCCTCCAGCTGAGGGGGTCTACAGTTACATTTTTTAATTAGTCAAATACTCATTGGATTAGTTGGGTAAATTGATATGATTTAGTGATTTAATTTAAATTATTAAGTATATTAATGTATTTGATAAAATAATTTAATAGTGTTATTTAAAAGTTAAAATTAAATTAAACTAATAATTAATAAAAAAAATTAATTAAAAATAGTATTATATATAGGTATGGAAAAAGTATTAAATGGTGTCTTCTTGACGGTGACTTGAAATATCAAAAGAAAATTTCTTTGAACTTTTCTCAAAAAACTTCTTTTGATTATGTTTTTTCCCTTTTTTTTGGACAATAAGATTTAGATGATTCAATTAATACACACTACTTAGAGTTATTAAGATTGTATGTTAGAACGATTGTTAATAGTTGATACCCATATTTATTTTATTTTCCATATCTTTGGTTTATCATTTTATAAAATTCATGTGTTTTATATTAACGTATAACAATTTCTTCAACTATCTAAAAATTCTAAATTTCACGAGTGGCAAAGTCATTTTACTTAAAAGAGGCAACCATTAATAGTAAATAAAAATAATACCATAAGTACAAAAAATATTATTGATAAATAACATTTTAATTGAATATAATTTATAACTGTGCTCAACGAGTTGTTATATTTTAAAAGTGTTGCATGATAGTTTTATTATCAATGTTATCAAATATATCTTTCTCTACATATTTAATGAGTTTAACAATGGCAACGTTATATGTAGAAATAAGATAAACGTGTGACTGCCTAGTAAAGGCACCAATTAAGACCATTAAATAAATGAGCTAGTCCAAATGGTGGGTTGGATAAGCCCACATGTGTCCTCATGTATTCTTTCTAAAAAGATTGGTAACTTGAATAAAATTTCAGTAAAAGATGGTCCAATTAACAATTTGTCTTGTAATTAAGTAGCATATTGAATATTCATTAAGCAAAAAATTCCTCTAATTTTTGAATTGATACACATGTGAATGCTCTACTATTCAAAGCATCATTGAGGACCCAGGTGACTTAAAAAGTCATGATAAAGTATAAAAATGTTTGTCTTTGTGAACTTGTTGTTCACAATATCATATGATTCAATAGGTTTTATGGTTGTATAATATAAATTAGAGGATAAAGCCAAAAGCTTTTCCACATGCTTTTAGGTAGAAATAATAGAAGTAATGTAAATGTATTCTATAATACATTCATTCATAGTTTCAATATGATACACATTTCTATGGATATCTTTAAAATCGAGAAAATTCCTTTTGGATTTGTTATAATATAAAACATTATTTAGGTAAAATCTAGTCTCTTTTGATAATGTGATATAGTACTATCATTAACTTTCGCTAATGTTAAATTGAAAAAATTATATTTCATCTTAAAGAATTGTGTGAGTGATTGCATAGTCTACAAAACATAGATCTTCCTCGTTTATCTTAAAATAGCATATGTAATTTCATATAGTACTAAATACACTTTATCCCTTTAATTTTTTGTATCTTTTATACTTTGCTCCCTCATATTCAAAATCCAAGATTTTACCTTTCAAGGTGTTAGAAATAGTACTTTGCTCCCAAAGGTGAATGAATAATTTGTTAAGCGAAGAAATAAAGTTGAAATACAAAGAAAATCACTTGTCCAAGTTTGAAGTTGCCACACTACGCACTTATATGTGAAAATTATGAATAGTCATAAGAACATTTCTCTTAAATCAAAAATCAAAACCGGTGGCTAACATATTTCTTAAGTGTGTGGGAAATTCCACTTCAAGACTACTAATTCAACTTTGGTTATACCCAAGTACAAACTAGTGTTCAAATCATAGTGAGAAAGAGAGCAATCCCATTTATAGTCTATAAAGGGTTTGTAAATAATATTGTTAACCAATTTAGGGGCATAGTGTTGGATTTTCAATGTGAGAAGGTAAGTAAAAGGTTGGGGGGGAATAAAGTGTATTTAACCTTTCATCTATGAATAGTTTATGAGAAAAACATAAGACATATTTGGTGAATTAAGATAATATAATAAATGTAATAGAAATATATGATATAATATCAATTAATAAGAATATGTTCATCATTTTCTAGAAGATCAAGTTTTCACTAGAATATTTAAAGAAATCTCTTTTCATCCCCTTCTTTTTACTTTTATTGAGACTTGGTAAAAGTCAACTAATTATTTAAGCATACAAGAGGCACATGACCATACTTTTTCTTTAGCAAGTCTCTCCTTTTATAGAGAGTTAGGAAGAAAGTAATTTACATCAATATGGACGATCATTCACCATATAATAAATTCTCATATTTCATAATAATTTTAAGCCTTTTTAGAATCATTTTTAGCCACTTAATGTTTTAAAAAAAATCAACAAAAGTCATTTCATTAAAATTATGAAAAAAGTGAAGTTATTCATTACTTTTAATAAAAATATTTTAAAATTATAATAATCAATCACTTTCATCTATTGGAAAATAGAAATTGGTAGAAAAGTTTAAAATATATAATCATCAATCATTTTCTTCTATTTGAAAGTTGAAATTGGCATAAAAGTTATTATTATTATTATTATTATTATTATTATTCCCATAAAAAGTGTTTGGTATGTTTAAAAAATTACTTATAATATTCTCTCAAAAACACTTTTAAAGAAAACACTTCCACTAAAAGTATTTTAAATAGAAATATCGTCATACTCACTCTTAATATAACTTAATAGCCAAGTATAATTTAACTTTATTTCAAGCAACAAATTTTAAGAACTAAGTTTACCAAGAAAGTCCATAATGTTTGAATATAAATTTCTAAAGTGTTTTGAAAAAGTTTTCTTGGTAAAGTGTCATAAAAAATAAATAAATAAATAACTAATGTTGAAAGAATCACTTACCAATAGAAACACTTTCAAAGAAAATTACTCAACATTTATCAAATACCTATTTAAAACTTTCAAATTGGCTTTAAGCATGTTCTTAAACTAGAAACAATAACACGTAATAGCTTAAAATAGAAGAGAGGGCAGGGGAGAAAAAGTTAGAAAAAGCATGACATTTATTATGGTTTTATAATTATGTACTCATTTGGCTTTTAAATTATCATAAAGCCATATAAGAAAGTAATTTGCTAATTAGGTGTCATTTAAATGCGCTTTCATTTATATAATTTACAAGTAAAAAATAGAAGAAATATTTGTGTTAAAAAGGATAAAATAATCCCAAACCTAACAAACATAACTTTTACTTATTAAAATTTATAAAAGTAACCTTCATTTGATGTGAAATGTGGACAAAAAATTAATAAATGGTATTTTTATCTAAAAATAATAATTTTGAAATTCTATATTTTTCTTTTACATTATTTATGTTAGGACATTGAGTCTTATTTATGTTTTTTTAGTAATTTTATTCTTATTCATCTTAGCATAGAAAACTTTTTAGATAATAACTTACTTTCCACTAAAGATCCAAGATTCCTGTTGATTCAACTAGAACGTCACAAGTATGTTTAAAAATGTTTATTTAATAGCAAGTTAGGTAACTCAAAGGTTAAAGTGAATTAATATTTTTTCTATGAACTAAAAATGGTTGAATTAATGTTTTGGAAAAAATAGAGGATGCTCAAGCGATGAAACCAATGCTCAAACATTGGAACCGCTCAAACGCTTATCCAATGCTCAAGCGCTCGAGACGCTCAAGCGATTGAGGTACTCGAGCGATGGTTAAGTGTGTTCAACCAATTATTAAGAATTTGTCAAAATATGGCAAAATTCATTTTTGAAAATTCACTAATAATCTTTTTGGTAAATTCTAGATATCGATCTCCTAGGCATATATACTTGTATAAACCCTCTCTTAACCCATTTAGAATTGGGCACTGAGAAAGTCAACCAACTTACCCTACCATTCACAATCCCTCGATAAATAATTCATAGAAATGAATGTTGGGTTGTTGGAAGTAAGAATAAAAATATCAATAATCGCGGATATATCAGTACTTGGATTTTACGGATATATTGGATATATAGAATATATTAGAGATATATCGACGGATATTTTGACATAAAATATCGATAGACCAAAAATTGATCAAAACTTATGAAAATGTAAGAAAAAAACTCTTATAATGAAATTAGAAGTATAATAGACATTTTAAAGTTGTTTTGTTGAAGAAATAAATATATGTATGATATGATTTGGGATATTAAATTTAATTATATAGTGTCGATCAATAAAAAATGTGAATTTTGTAAGTGTACACTCATTATGAAGTTAAATTATTGCAAATATACTATGTAATTCAAATATATTACTATGTTAAGTTAATTTACTTTCCTTTATTGAAAATATATTAATTAATTGTAAAAATGTAGTAATTTAAATTCAATGTTATACTAATTTAAAAATGTACTAAGTTAATTTATTCTCAATATACTATTATTACACTTGAATATCAAAATAAAATAAAATTATTAATTAAAAACTAAATTATTGCAAATGTACTAATTATATTATTTAAATATATTTATGATTTTTATTTTAAAATATTGGTATATTTTGATACAAAATATTTTTATTTAAAAATATTGATAATTTTATTTATGATTTTATATTTGTTTTATATTTAATTAGTATACAAAATAAATTATAAGATAATTAAAATTAACTTATTTATAATAATTTAATTTTTTATTGATATATCTCCGATACTTCAACAATATTTTCCCATTGAGAGTGATATTTTGATTGTATCACCAATATATCCATGATTACCATTATATTGTTGATATATTACTGATATTTACCGATATTTCTGTCAGACGATATATCTTGTATCCACCTTCTCTATCCACCTTCTCCAATACATGATATATTACCGATATATCTCAATATTTTTGTCCTTGGTTGGAAGGGCGATATATCTCGAAAGGACCAACATCCCTTCAGAAGCCAATAGGAATTCACTATAACAATGGAAGTGTTGGGTCATGACCTTGGATCAAGGTATAAGTGATTTTTTTATTTTTTTATTATCTTCTACTTTCCCTCTTTATTTTGTTCCGTTTGTATTTCTCCTCAAATTTTCCCCGAGCTAAACATAGCCATTAAATTATGCTTTCTAAAACATCATTTTTCATGGGGTGATAACAATTTCAAAGTACACGTCCCTTCATGTTAGAAGATAAGATGTTATATTTTATTACAATTTCTTACAAGGTGATGACAAATTATAAATTTTTAAATACTAAGTTTAACTAATAAAAAAAACCTTATTTATGTTGCAATACTAATAATATAATAATATAATAAAATGTCGAACAACCTTGCTTAATTTATCGAACAAAACACACTAGTGAATTTGATCCGAGAAGCACACCCAAAAGAAAAATGTATGGGTAAAATCGATCCTAGGGCCTACAGGCAAACTCATTGAGGATAAATGAAATTTCGAAACCTCGTCAGAAATTGAGTTGATTCAGGCAGTTCAGGGAAGCCATAAAAGAAGTGCATGGCGTCTGGATAATCAGCCCGCTCCACTTCTATTCCACTTGTCTCCAATCCATCACAATACCTCCTCTGCCAGTCTCTTAATGGATCAAAGCCTCCCATGAACACCAAACTTCTCGGAAAACTCAACCCCGACATAGCGCTCGGGTTCTGCCAGAATACATTCGCCGCCGGATGGTTTCGGTTCGACCCCTCCGGCAGAAACGCCTTCCAGCACCAGTCCGTGCGCTTCATAGAAACTAGCGGAGCTCCCTCGAGCTGAATTTCGGATTCTGTTCTCTCTTCTCCGCCGAAATATGGCTGTATCGGGATGACTCCCCGGATTTGCAAGCTTCGGAAGTTGTGGCCCCCGGCTCTGGCAGTCACGTGGTGAGCGATGTTGCCGCCGTCGCTGTCTCCTACGATGAAGCAGCGGGTTAGATCGGCGTTGGCGGGGGGGTTTTCGTCGATAAATCTGAGGACGTCGAAGCCGTCTTCGTACGGAGCTGGGCAGCGGTGCTCCGGGGCGAGGCGGTAGTTGACGGAGACAACAACGGCGGGGATTTCTCTGGCGAGGCGGCGGCAGAGGTCGTCGTAGAGCTGGGAGCTGGGGGAGAGCATCACGAATCCGCCACCGTGGAAGTAGACGACTACGGGAATTTTCCCGGTGGCCTGAGGGAGGAAGTAGCGGTACCAGAGGTTCCGGGAGGAGTCGACTGTGGTGTCGGAGGTGGTGACGCCGTCAACTGGCCTGTCAGAGGGGTAGGCTTTGAAATCAATGAGTTTAATGAGCCAGCGATTGACGGTGCCATTACGTCGGAAAGAAAAGTCTGTGAACCACCCGAAGACCCAGACGAAGAGTCTGACCTTCAATGTAAGATGCGGCGGCCACATTTCTGTGGTTGCTGGAGACAGGATGAACACTCTGCACCTCCGAAGGCTAAATATAATGGCATAAATTATCATTTATTTTGTAAAATTGCTTTATTTTAATTCATTTTTAAAATATGATAACGAATTATATATATATATATATATATATATATATATATATATATATATATATGTATATTAAGAAAAGGAATATAATTTAGTGATAATTTTTCCATTGTGTCCAAAAGAAATAATTTTTTTCATATCACATCAATCTTCTCCATATTTATGGACAGGCTCAATTCATATACCAACTGAGACAGAATTTTTTTTTTTTTTTTTTTTTTTTTTTTTTTTGCGACAATTACAACTGAAAATTAAAATCAAAATTATAATTTTAAAAGGGTTTTTTTACATATA
Organism: Vitis rotundifolia; assembly: GCA_030254885.1. Lineage (NCBI taxonomy): Eukaryota > Viridiplantae > Streptophyta > Magnoliopsida > Vitales > Vitaceae > Vitis > Vitis rotundifolia. The sequence continues at coordinate 30,074,694 of CM058168.1, read as the reverse complement.
TTTCTTTACAAAAAATATGTTTTACGTTGTATATAACTTCTAGTTTAATTTAATAGTAGGAGCAATAGACATGATTATTATTATTGGAGAGTTAAATTGAAATTGTAAACACATATTTTCACGTTGGATTTGTATCAAAATTTTCAAATGGGAAATCAAGTTATGAAGAATAAGTTTCATAATGTTAAATGGTTTTAATATTTAAAAAGCTTTGTTACATGAAATCAAGGGTTACATTACGGGATTGAATAGTACTTTTTCAATATTATATCAAAAATGAATTATCAATATGATAACATTACGTAAAATATTCAAGTCTCATCTATTTGTATATTAATCTTATTTATTTATACTTTTATACTTTGATTTTATTTATTTGTGTCTTTTTTCAATAGTATAGATTTTATTTTATACATTCAATGGCTTGGATATGAAGTTTTGATGGGTAGAGATTCCATAACTTAAAATCAAAGTATTATATATACATATATACATTTTTCTAAAATTAAAATAGTATTATATATACATATGGTTTTGGCATCTCCCTCGTCATTAAATTCAACATGTTTTGTGGATTTAATTTTGGTGAAGCAACAAAAGTAATAAATTAGAATTGTCTTTACTTTCACTTCAAATCAGTTTATTTTTTCTCTTTTGTTCTTTTTAGAACTGGGCAATCCACAACAATGTGTCATTTCCCATCATAATCTTAGATAACCGCAAGATTTATTTTTTTTTATTTTTATTTTTTTTTGAACTAGGGACCATTCCAAATCACTTGTATAAATTTATTTTTTCTTTTGTTTGTTTTTAGAACTAAAGCAATCAACAACGATGTGTCATTTCCCATCATAATTTTAGAAGCATTGGTAAGACCAATAATCCTACTAACCATACTATATAGGAAAATTTCTATATAGATGGTAGGTCTATACACCTGTAACCATCAAGGGGATATATAAACCCGTGAAAAAAGTAAAAGATTATTTACAGTAGCTAAATATTCTAGCATAGATTTTACCATATTTGGAATAACTTCTTGTTTCTGGTTTTAGCCGAAAGTTAAAGGCAAAACCAATATCAAAATTTTAAAGGAAAATATTAGTATTATAAAAATTATATTAAATATGAAATAATTTTTCATATAAGTCAAAATAGAATTTTTACAACAACAAATATTTTTCCAACTTCATATTATTAAATCATTTTCTTTAAATAAAATTAGTTAAATAATTATAAAAACTCGTATATAATTTAAAAAAGAAAAGTTTTTACTTCTTAGAAGTTCATCTAAACCGAATCATAGCATCATTGAATGGAGCAAATTGAATTATGCTTCTAAGTTGGCAGTTTGATCTTAAACCCATCAATACATGTTTGCATGCAATTAAGAGTGTGTTATCATTCAAAGTATTTTTAATAAAAATATTTTCTTTAAACATGTTTTTCAGAGATTCATGTATCAAATATTTCTCCAAAAATTAGTATAAATGACTTTTTAATATTATAAGCTATTTTTAAAATTTTTAAAAATGTTTTTAAAATTTTGACAAACACTTTTTTTTTTTTTTCAAAAACAGTTTTTAGATTAAAAAGTGTTTTCAAAAAACAGTCAGACCAACTCCATCTTGATTGGGGCTGGGAGATTGGACTAGTGAACTTACAGAAAACTATGGGTATGTTTTGATATTTTCAAAAACACTCCCAAACTCCATTTCCCTTTCGTCTCTTCGGCCTGATAGAAAAAATATGGATACAATGGAGAAAAGAAAGACTTTCAAACTTTGATACAATCAAACTCTCAAAGTTACACAATAAGAACAAGAAGAAAAAGAACACAAGAAAGACTCAAACAAGTTCTTGGAACTTTGTCCAAAGACTCTATTTCCTCTCTCTTCTAGAAATCTTTTGGGAACTAATGGAAATAGTCTTGGGATTGATCAAGTCTTTTCACTTTTCTGCATAAGATTTCAAAAAGAAGAAAAGTCATATAAAGCACTCTTAGGGTTGAAAAATGGTTTCAAGGATGAGAAAAAACCCATTGTCTTCCTCAAACACTTCATCTTTGTAACATTCAAAAAATTAAATCATATGTTTAATTCACACATTAAACATGATTTAATCTCAAATGTGTAACTCTCTTACACTTAACCTCTTAAGTTTTATAAAGTTACAAAGATGAGAAGACTCATTGTCTTCCTTAACCTTTCAAGTTTTGTAACATTCCAAAACTTAATCATGTGTTTAATTCACGTTAAAAGTGTAACCCTTCTTACACTTTATTTTCAAAAGTTATTTTTCAACAGTGTAACTCTTCTTACACTTTATTTTTAACCAACAATATATATGTTTATATAAATATAACAATCCCCCACTTGGTTAAAAATAAACATCAACCCTTTTAACCTCAACAGTGAAAATGTATAAAATAAAGTATCTTTCGATTTGAATTTTACCTTAGTGTAATTGTCACAAAGCTCCGTTGAAATTCCAGGTTGCTTGTAGCATTGAACCAGTTATTCCTTGTAACGAAACCGGTAACAACACACACACTTCCACTAACCACACGAGTGCCCATTATTTTCTTACTTAGCACTTTTATGGCCATGTGCTCAATCCATTCATGAACTTTCTTGAAAGAAACTTCAACTCTCATGAGAGGTGGCACCACCCCTAAGTTCACATAGGTGAAATTCTTTCAACATCCTTGTTACCTTTAAGATGCTTGTCACACATAGACTGAATTTCATTAAAAGCTTTAAGCTTAACCCTCCAACGGTAACAACTAGCATTAATTATCACAGATAGAACTCACATGTTCTAATGCTGCCACAACCCACTTATCAATGACTTGTTTTTGCCTATTGAACTTAAGACTAGTCATTTCTTAGTATTAAGTTGGGTTACCATCATTGGTGAATTTTATTTAAGGAGTTTTAGTCCCATCCCTCTAGATGTTATCCTTACTAAATCTCTTGTAAGAGGTTTAGTAAAAGGATCCGCCAAGTTTCCACTTGACCTCACAAATGAAATTGAGATGATTCCATTTTGAATCAATTGTCTCACATACTCATGTCTAATGCTTATATGTCTAGACTTCCCATTGTACACTCCACTGTACGCACGAGCTAGAGTGGCTTGACTGTCACAATGTATCGACACTGTTGACACATTATTTGCAGTAAAAGGGATGTCCATCATGAGATCCCTAAGCCACTCAGCTTCTTTTCCAGTTGCAGTTAGAGCTATAAACTCTGCCTCCATTGTTGAGTGTGATATACAAGTCTATTTCTTAGATCCACAAGAGACAGCCCCAACACCAAGTGTAAACACCCAACCTGTGGTAGATAAATTATCTCCCACACTCGATATCCAGCTTGCATCTGAATACCATTCAATTATAGCAGGAAACTTTGAATATTGGAGGCTTAGTTCTTTGGTATTCTTTAGGTAACCAAGAACTCTACCAATAGTTTTCCAATGTTCCACGCTTGGATTGCTAATAAACCTACTTAGTTTACTAACTGCAAATGAAATGTCAGCCCTAGTACACTGAGCAGCATACATAAGACTTCCAATTGCACTTGCATACTCAAGTTGAGCCACCGATCTACCATCATTCTTTTCAAGTTTTATACTTGAATCAAATGGAGTATTAACATCTTTAATCTTGAGATGACTAAATTTGCTAACTACTTTCTCAATATAGTGGGTTTGGTTCAAAGCATAACCCCCACTATTTCTTTTCACTTTGATACCCAATATAGTATCAACTTCTCCAAGATCTTTCATCTTAAAGGTTGAGGATAGAAACCTTTTCGTTTCTATTATTCCTTTCATGTCATCACTCAAGATTAATATATCATCCACATATAGACACACTATAACCACATAGTCATCACAAGTCTTAGAATATAAGCACTTATCCACATTGTTGTGTCTAAAGTCATCCGAAAGAATAGCATGATCAAATTTTTCGTGTCATTGTTTGGGAGCTTGTTTTAAACCATATAATGATTTGACAAGCTTACACACTTTATTTTCATTCCCCGGTAGAACAAAACCTTCCGGTTGTTCCATGTAGACCTCCTCATTGAGATCTTCATTCAAGAATGTCGTTTTGACATCCATTTGATGAACAAATAGATTATGAATTGATGCCAAAGCAAACAATATCCTAATCGATGTTGTTCTAGCCACCGGCGCATAGGTATCAAAATAATCAATACCTTCTCTTTGTTTAAACCCCTTAGCTACTAATCTAGCCTTAAAGGTTTGAATCATGCCATCGGTGTGATATTTCCTTCGAAATACCCACTTGCACCCTATTGGTTTAAATCCTGGTGGAAGGTCTACCAATTCCCATGTTTGGTTGGACATAATTGAATCCATTTCATCATTGATAGCCTTTTTCCAAAAAACAACATCTCTAGAAGCCATAGCTTCTTTGTATGTTTTGGGATCCTCCTCTATTTGAAGTACTATAGGAATTTTTCTTATAATATCTTTTCTATTTCCTTCTACTAAGTAAAAGGAAATTCTTTGAGAGTCAATCTCATCCGATCCCAACACTTTCTCTTTTCTAGCTCTTTGGCTTTTCCGAGGCACAATGGGTTGCTCAACAACCTTTAAAGGTGTCTCCTCTTGAGACTCTCCAACACTAGTAGGTACTTGAGAATTGCTATCACTCAACAAATTCTCAAAGAACTCTACCTCTCTTGATTCAATTATCACATTAGACTCCAAGTCTAATAGCCTATAAGCTTTGCTATTTGAGGCATAGCCTACAAATGCACACTTAATGGCTCTTGGACCCAATTTTGTTTTATTTGGATCCGTTTTCTTGCAATAAGCAAGACACCCCCACACTTTGAAGTAACCTATATTAGGCTTCCTTCCTTTCCATAACTCATATGGAGATATCTCATTTTTCTTCATAGGAATTCTATTCAAAATATGGCAAGCAATCAACAAAGCTTCACCCCACAAATTGAAATTCAATTTAGCATGCAATAACATAGCATTCACCATTTCCAAGAATGTTCTATTCTTTCTCTCCGCTATGCCATTGTGTTGAGGTGTATAGGGTGCGGTGCACTCATGTATTATGTCATATTCTTCACAAAAAGAATTGAATTCACTAGAGAAATATTCACCACCTCTATCACTTCTAAGCACCTTAATATTTTTTCCTAGTTGATTTTCAACTTCGGCTTTGTAAACTTTAAAAGCATTGAAAGTTTCACTTTTTTTTTTCAACAAAAACACATAGGTAAATCTAGAACAATCATCTATGAATGTAAGAAAATACCTATTTCCACCTCTTGTTAACATGCCATTAAGTTCACAAAGATCACTATGTATTAAATCAAGCAAATTAGATGATCTCTCAACACTATGAAAAGGCTTTTTAATCATCTTTGATTTAACACATATTTCACACTTTTCAAATTTCTTGGTATCACAAGCAATCAAACCACATTTCACAATCCTTTTAATAGTGCTTAAACCAACATGTGCAAGCCTATTATGCCACAAAAATAGAGAATTTGAATCACACATATAAGCGGAAGTAGAAGCCATTTGATTGATATTGTCATTGGTACAAAGTTTGATCATCCCATCACAAGAATACCCCTTTCCCACAAAGTTCCCTGATTTGGATAAAATTAGCTTACCGGATTCAAACACCGCTTTGATACCCGGTTTGCCCAGCAAATCCCCACTAACCAAATTTTTATTCATATCAGGGACATACAATACATTTATAAGGGTAACCTTTTTGCCGAAGGTAAAAACAACTTCAATAGTGCCCTTGCCAAGCACCTTGGATCTTCCTTCATTGCCCATATGAACCTCTTGATCTCCCTTTGCATCTTCAAAGGTCTTGAAAAGAGATTTATTATAGGCAACATGAACTGTGGCACAAGTATCATACCACCATCCTTGCACCTTTCCTTGGACAACGCACACATCGCTTAGTGTTGCAATGATCTCCTCATCAATTGCATTCACCACAGCCCCTTTTTGGTCCTTTCGGTACCTACACTCCCTAGTATAATGCCCGGGTTTTCCACACACAAAACAAGGACCTTTCTTGCCTTTAAATTGCTCTTGATTTTTCTTGGGGCTCATATAATTTCCGGAATTCTTTTTGTTGTTGTTATTTTTACCTCTAGGATGATTGGCCTTTGAAACCGCATTGGCTTTGTTAGTCCCACCATTGGACTCTTCTACCATTTTGTCTCTTGATCTCGATTCTTCCTCAATGCGAAGATGTTTTTGAATCTCTTCCAAGGAGTAATCTTCACTCTTGTGGAGAATCCTCTTCCGGTAACCTTTCCAACTTGATGGTAATTTAGCCACAATAGCACCAACTTGGAAGGCCTCCGGAAGTTCAATTTTGAGAACTTTCAACTTATTCACAATTACTTGCAACTCATGAATTTGTGGTAAGAGAGGCTTTTCATCAAAAAATTTGAAATCTATGTATTGAGAAATAAGAAACTTTTTGGTACCTTCTTCCTCGGCTTTGTACTTGTTTTCAAGAGCCTCCCAAATCTCCCTCGCGGAATTGGTGTTGGTGTAGAGATCATATAGCCTATTGGATAAGGCGTTCAAAATATGACCCCTACATATGAGCTCATCCTCCTCCCTCTTCTTCCTTGCCGCCACCACTTGAGGTGTGTCATTTTCCTTTGGTTCCGGTAACGGTGCCAAGGTAGGATCAAGGATGTAGAAAATCTTGAGTGCTGTGAGAAGGAATCTCACCTTGTCTTGCCACCTAGTGAAGTTGGAACCATCAAAACGATCCAACCTCACAAGGTCTTGGTTCATAATCTTGATAGTCTCTCCTTCCATTGAAAATAGAGTCTTTGATTGATAGAAAAAAAATATAGATACAATGGAGAAAAGAAAGACTTTCAAACTTTGATACAATCAAACTCTCAAAGTTACACAATAAGAACAAGAAGAAAAAGAACACAAGAAAGGCTCAAACAAGTTCTTGGAACTTTGTCCAAAGACTCTATTTCCTCTCTCTTCTAGAAATCTTTTGGGAACTAATGGAAATAGTCTTGGGATTGATCAAGTCTTTTCACTTTTCTGCATAAGATTTCAAAAAGAAGAAAAGTCATATAAAGCACTCTTAGGGTTGAAAAATGGTTTCAAGGATGAGAAAAAACTCATTGTCTTCCTCAAACACTTCATCTTTGTAACAATCAAAAAATTAAATCATATGTTTAATTCACACATTAAACATGATTTAATCTCAAATGTGTAACTCTCTTACACTTAACCTCTTAAGTTTTATAAAGTTACAAAGATGAGAAGACTTATTGTCTTCCTTAACCTTTCAAGTTTTGTAACATTTCAAAACTTAATCATGTGTTTAATTCACCTTAAAAGTGTAACCCTTCTTACACTTTATTTTCAAAAGTTATTTTTCAAAAGTGTAACTCTTCTTACACTTTATTTTTAACCAACAATATATATATTTATATAAATATAACACGGCCTGTGAGAAAATACCCTCGGACCCTTGTCTGCACCATAACTCTAATCAAAGTGGATTTTTGTGGGCGCAAATGTATGTTATAGCCCGGAGCCCAAGTTTGATATCCTTGGGTCATTAATTCCTAGATCGCAAACTGCTTTTAAAAAATCTGGGAAACTAAAATGGGCTGCAGATTTCTGGGAAGAAGATTTTTTTTTTTTTTTTTTTTTTTTGTCCCTTTTTGCTTTTTGGGTTTGATTGGAAAGAAGGGGATGTGGGATTTTTTGTGTGACATTTTGTTTGTTTTTATGTTGAAATAATAGCAGCACTATGTGAGAAAAAAGTTTATATATATCATAACAATTGACAATGTAATTTCTGAGCAGGATGAAAAAAATTTTATGTTTATATTTAAAAATTTAAAAATTATTTATTTACAACGTGTAAATCATGATAAGAAAACACATAGCTTATGTTTGGTTTTAGGAAAATACAAATAAAAAATAATTTTTTCATATTTGATTGTCCTATAAAAAATATCAAAGAAAGTCCAATTTAATTAAAATTCGTTAAAAATTTATATATTTTTAAATTATTTAATCTTTATATCAATGAGTTAAAATAAGTAAATTGAATTTAAAATAATAAAATAAAAATAATTTATTGACTTTTATTAATATTTTTTATTTTCTTTTATTTTTTCTTTTTTCCTATTTTTCCTTTGTATTTTATTTCTCTTGTATTTTTCCTCAAATTTTTCTAAAACCAAATATAATTTTAATATTTAAAAAAAATTCAAGCAAGTATTTTTATTTTACTTATTTTATAGAATTGTTTTTATTAAGTCCACCAAATATGTTTTTAAAAGAATAATACTTTTCATAATTTAATTTCCAAAAGTAATTTTACTTCTATAAACAACATAAAACTATTTTTAAAAACAATCATTAAAATTTAATTTTTCATAATTGTTTTCGAAAACATTCCAAGAAGAACCTCAATATTTCAATTATATTACAAATTTCATTATTAATTTCTTTGATTTTATTAGCCAATTCAATTTTCTAAGATTCATAAGAATTTAACAATGCAATTTTTTGTAACCTAAGTCTTTGATATAAACTTTAAATTTTTTATAATCATATCAAACTCAAGAGAAAATTTTGCAATTTTGTTAACTTTTTCTTCTTATATACTTTTTTTTTCCTCTATTTTCTTCCTTTCTCAAACTTTTTCTTTCTCATAATTAACATAGTCTATAGGTTTTCAACATTTTCCAACTTTTTCTTTCTCAAAATCCAACATGGTCCATAGGTTTTCAACATTCTCCATCAATAATATATCACTAGCAAGTATAGAAGTCAAAATTAATAACAATAGTCATGGCCAAATGCCACATCAATTGACCATTATTGAGAAATGTTGTCGTTATATCAAATGTTAAAACTAACTTCAATTTTTTTTTAATATGTCGTTTGGAGGAAAAGAAAGGAAAAACACACACACAACCCATCAAAGGACTTTTTTAGTATTGTATCAAAAGAAGACAAAGATGGATGAGTCTTTCAAGAAAATTATTTACAAAATAATTTTTTTATATTTTCAATAGAAGCTTCTTAAATAATAAAATAATATAAAAAAAAAAAGTGTTTTCACACCCTCATGTACATATAATTATAAAATAAAAACTCTTTAAAAATAATTAATAATTTCCAAATATAACACATAAGATAATCAAATATAGTACCTAAGATTATCAAAGATAGTACATATTCTATTCAAATATAGTAGCTGAATAATCAAATATAATATCTTTGATCAAAAAATATATAAAATATTAATTATTTTTATCTAACCATTTAAAATTCGTATTTTATAAACTTACATTCTTATAATTTTATTTATTTCAGAATATGAAAACACACTTTTCCCTAAATTAATTTTTTTTTATGTTGAATATGACTTTGATATTTAGAGAAAATTCTCATAATTTGTCTCATAGTAACGTATTAAAGAATTGTTCTCAATTGCCGTCAAAAATTAAAGTGCTATATTTTTTAAAAAAATAATTTTTTAACATATACTTATGTGTAATAATATAAAAAATTTTAAAATATTCACTATAATTTCAATTGTGCTTTATAATGCTTTATGAAAAAAAAACTTCAAAATGCCTTCAAAATTTTTAAAAAACACATATTTCAGAACAATTTTTCAAAAACAATAATAATTAAAAATTGATCAAAAAACATTTTTTATTCTAAAAAACCAAAGATTGTCAAAAATAAAAAACTCTTACTAAGAAATTGTTCTCATACGTGTCCTTATTCTTTTTCTCCAATAGAAAAAATATCTGATTAAACTTTGATAAAGTATTAAAACTACCCTTATTTTTAGCCCCAAAAAAATAATACAATCCTCACATAGCAATGATAATTATTTCAAATTTTAGAGTTTTTAAGAATTTTAAAATAATATTATAATTATGAATTAAAAAAAAAAACTTATTTAAAAAAATACTTTATTCTAACAGAACCCAAAACTAAATTTGAGGGAAAAATGAATTGAAAATAAAAATTATTCAAAATAAATGAAATTTCTAACCTCCTTGATAAACAAGCGTGATTCAGGCAATTGAGGAATCCCATAAAAGGAATGAATAGCATTTGGATACTCAATCATCTTCAGTTTTTTCCCATTTTTCTTCATTCCTTCACAATACCTCTTCTGCCAATCTTTTAACGGATCAAATCCTCCGATAAACACCAAAATTTTCGGGAATTTCACCCCTGATATGTCGCCCGATTTCGGCCCGAATACATTCGCCGCCGGATGGTCTCGGTCTGAACCCTCCGGTAGAAAAGCCTTCCAACACCAGTCTGTACGCCACACCGACACGATCGGAGATCCGGCGAGTTGGATTTCGGATTCCGTCCTCTCTTCTCCTCCGAAATACGGCTGTATCGGTATCAGCCCGAGGATTTTCAAGTTCCGGAATTTGAACTCGCTGGCTCTTGCAGCCACGTGGTGGGCGAGGTTGCCGCCAGCGCTGTCACCGGCTATGAAGCAGCGGGTTAGATCAGAGTGCAGTGGAGGATTCTCGTCGATGAATTTGAGCACGTCGAAGCCGTCGTTGTACTGGGAGGGGCATCGGTGCTCCGGCGCGAGGCGGTAGTCGACGGAGACGATAGCGGCGGGGAGTTCGCGAGCGAGGCGGCGGCAGAAGTCGTCGATGGGCTTGGAGTTGGCGGAGAGGAACACGAACCCCCCGCCGTGGAAGTAGACGATGACGGGAAGATTCTCGCCGGCGGAGGCGGCTTCTCCAGGGAGGAAGAGGCGGAACCAGAGGTTCCGGGAGGGGTCGACTGTGGTGTCAGAGGTGGTGACGCCGCTCACTGGTTTGTCAAAGGGAGAGATTTTGAGGTCCAGGAAGCTCAAGAGACGGCGGTTGACAGTGCCGTCACGGCGGAGACAGGCGTCGGAGATGGCGGTTATAATGGCAAGCGAAAGGCGGAGCCTCCATGGAAGATCTGGCGATGCGCGGACATGGCCGCCGGCGGTATCTAGCATTTCCTAGCGGTTGTGAGAAGTGGGAGAAATGAAAGATGATACAAAAGCAAGTTTGGAGTAGATTGCGATATATTTGTAATTAGTGGAATGTGTCCCACATTCCTTATCAGTATTAATTATTTTTAAAAGAATGTTGTATATATATTATTATAATATTATATTTCCATATAGAACCAGAAAAGTTGATAGGAATATCTTGATGGGATACATGGCGATGGGCTTGTACCGCGGCTATACCAGGTGAAGGAGAACGAATGGTGAGGAAGATATTTGTGAAAATATTATTTCTTTTTTCAAATTAACAAATTATTCTTATATTCTATTTCGAATTCATTTCTATTATCTTTTTATTTTATTTAAAAAATTAAATAATTTAAAAATATATTAAATTTTTTTTCATATTTTTCTTATAATAAAATCAAATATAAAAAAATTATTTTCTTTCAATATTTTCTTCTCTTCTTTATTTTTTTACTTTAATCAAAACCAAACATACTTTTCTCTAAATAGAAGGAGCTTCCAAACTTAATTTTTAGTGTTTTTTTTTTTTTTTTTAAATGCAAGTAGCTTCCATGGGAGGTGGGAGATAATGTTAGAAAGTGTCTCAAAGAATTTCATTTTTTTTTTTTTTTAAATGCAAGTAGCTTCCATGGGAGGTGGGAGATAATGTTAGAAAGTGTCTCAAAGAATTTCTTTTCTTCTTTTTTTTTTCATAAAGAAAATTATATATAATATTTTTAGGAAAATTATTATAAATATCCTTATAAATATTTTAAATAGACTTATATATGGATAGAGATATGATGGAAGACGTCCAATGGATTGAGAACTTGTGATTTAAAGTATGGATACAAAAAATGAAAAAATATGAAATATTTTAAAACTTTAATAATTGTATTTAATTCTATTTTTTGTAATATTTACTATAATATAATAAAAAAAAATTCTCTTTCATCCATGATATAAGCATGATTATTTTATCTTTGTATTTTTCAATTAACATGTTTATATTAAAACTTTTGCTAACACATAACAAATTGGTATTAGAGTTTTACACTCAACAAATAATAATTCAAATGGTTAATTATTTAAAGATTAAAAACATAATACTCAAGATAAATTGAAAAATAAATATTTAATAATTTAAATTTTCTTTATTCACGCATAATATACAAAGCAGTCCTCTCTCTATATGCATATAAGACGTGGACAAAAAAGTGGCTTTGACACCATTCCTAGGAGGCTAGGACGGAAAGCTTTTGCTTTCTAAATTTTTAGTTTCCACCTCATGATAGTTCTTATTTGAGAAAAAAAAAAAAGTATATAGAGATATTGCTTTGGAACATAATTTTCATAATAGCAAAGTTCTAGGGATTGGCTGGCCCTAGTTTTAGGTTAATCCTTTAGGCTATATTTAGCTTCCAAGGTTTGAAGAAAAAAAAATTGAAAAAAAAAAATTAAGAACAAGGATAATTAAAAAAATAAAAAAATAAAAAATAAAATAAAGGGTTTTTTTTTCCTACCTTTTTCCTTGCTATTATTTGTCCTAGCCTTTCTTAATACTTTCCAGGAACCAAAACTCAGCCTTCCTAGGCCTAAGAACATATGAGTAGGCATATCCCTTCAATAATCCAGATAAGTGAAGAAATGTAAATCCCTAATATACAAATTCAAAGATGAAATTCTTCATATTGAATCAGTTTTACAAATTATAAATGCTAAAATACTAAAATAGCATGTCTCAAAGTCAACTGCATTAATTAAATAAAAAATAGCAACACAATTCAACCATAGTAAGATACAAAGGAAAACTGGTATAATGACAAGCCGGGTCTTTCTTTTTCTTTTATGAGTAAAGCCAAAAGGTAAAATGTGATAAAAGCAAATTGAAGAAAGATATACCAGACTCTGCAGTTCTCTTTTCTGGGCTAATATCAAGCATTTCAATGCAACTCCAGATGGAATACTTGACAGGAAATTGTGATTTGATCATTGACACTCCTCCAATCAAAACCTCCATGGGAACTTTCTTACCTGAAAGTGCATTTTAAGAGTGAGGAGCATTGAACTTCCTTGCCTCTCTGATAAATATATGAAACCATCTAACATTTTTTCAAATGAAATATTCTTTGAGTATACTTTCATGGAGTTTAGGAGCTAAATCTATAAATTAAATATCCCACAAGATATGATCTGACCTAGCAAAGTAAAGGGAGGTGGAACCCTATCACACATAATCTCACTCTCGATGACAAGAATCTTTTCCTCATAGTCGATGTAATTTTCTAATAGACATGTTCTAGAACCCCCAGAAGCTCAAGTATCCAGGGGCTTTCAATTCTCTTTGGGTAAGGAACATGACATATTGACCATATGCTTCTACATTATTTCTGTTACTAGAATACTTTTAGAATGCCTATAGCATTGTGATGAACTTAGGCCACCATTTGTTCATGACTAAGTGATACTGTACTGCTCAGTGCAGATTCCGGCAAAGGGCAACATGACTAGAGGACAATTAAAATCAGAGTGAAAGTATCCCAGCCTGATATTCGATATCAAATTATGGCAGTTGAAGAAGTATTAGAAAATCACAGTAAATGGGTGGCACGAGGGCCCCTTGCATGATCACTATAACACGGAGTCCTTAAAATAGATCAAATTATGTATCTCATTTAATTTCAAGAAGAAAAATAAAAATAAAAATAATAAGAACAAAAATTTGTATACCTAATTTCATGAACTAATGAATGCTGAGATGTTGAACCACATGGTATTCAAGAAGTTTGTATGAAAGATTGATGGGAGGAGGCTACAAACCGTGTTCCAAGTCCTCATTTCTTAGTTTTATCAAGCACTTCGATGTATCTCTTTGGGATTCCATATTGTTCAACTAGATGTTTGGCCAGATCTTCAATCACACCTCCTTGAACCAGAACCTCATGTCCTTTCTTACCTGAAAGGGGCAAAATGAAAACAACAATCTCAAATTAACATAGAACATATATTTGAGGGGACATGTAGCAGATTAGCTGAATCCAAGAAGATAGCAGCTAAATGTCAGATTGAGCCCCAAAAATATCTCCAGGCCATCAATTAATACAAGATGCATACTACAGGATAATTTTTAAAAAAAAATAAGGAAAAAATGTATATAAAAAGACCACCTAATGAATTGATCAACTTTCCAGCTCCCCTAGTGACATAAGATACATATTACAGGAATTTTTCATTTAAAAAAAAAAAATGTATATAAGACCACCTAATGAATCAATCGATCAACTTTCTGGCTTCCCTAGTGAAAAAAGCATTAAAACCTGTCTTCCACTCATAGAGCTGCTGTCCCTTTTTTTTTTTTTTTAATATCAGAAGCTGCTGTCTTCAGTCTAAAAGAGTTAAAGCTTTGTCCCATTGGATTTTGTTCTGTTTTGTGTGTGTGTGTGTGTTCCAATTTTTCACAAAACAAGCCTCGAGTCTCTTAAAGGTTGCTACACAGTCTGCATAAAAATACAGTAAAACAGGCTCAATCATTTCTTTTTAGCTGAGTAGTTTGATATATTAATGTCAGTGTAAATTCATAAAAACTTATGTGTGCAGCTAAAGATGGATGACTAATGAGAATGACTATAGCAAACAATTATAGATGGGATTTTTACCATTTGGTGAATACATACTTTTTAGTTTCTAACCATTTTTCTCTAATTTGGCTGAGCAAAATCATGACCAATGTCAAGTGCAACACATGGGCACATTTAATCTTACTAAAATATAGGAAACTACCAACAAATTTAAATTCCTATATTACATGCCATAATGATATGTTCAGATCCTTAAAAACTATATTGTAATTGGGAACAAAGAGGACCAAAATAACATTTCTAAACCTAATTATAAAAAACAAGGCCATCTTAAGAGTAGGGATTATTTCCTAAACAACGTTCATGCAAATAATAATAACAATACAATAATGATAATAATAATAATAACAAGACATTTTAGGAAATACCTGGCAGTTCTGCCACTGACGTACTGCAAGCAAATTTCTTCTGCAACTCTGATGCCAAAGCTTCAGCATCCATCAAGAATGATTCAAACCCTGAGACTTTAGTCACCTTCTTGTTACCCTGCCTCCGTTCTGTCATTATCTGAATATTTTTAAGGGCACCTTTGCGAACAACTGACTCACCTCCTCTTGTCACTACATGATGAGCTTGCATGCGATTCACGAAGGTATGTCCTAAGTCCTTCTTATGAATTGCAGTTGGGTAAGTTGATCCCTTTTTAATAGCTCCTTTGAACAAAGCATCGCATAATATTGCATCTAATACCACCATGGATTTGTCTGTTGGTTTGACCAGATTTTCTTTCTCAATGTATCTGAAGACAATATCGGTGGCTTCAGAGGCACTGAACAGTTTCCCCGTATCAACTCCCACAGAAGCAAAAATAGGATTGACATGCACACTCGGTTTGTACATCTCAGCCACTTCAAGTGTTTTATGTGATCGACCTTCACTAGCAGCATGGTCACTGGTCTGATCAATTTTTTCCACTTGCCGTTTCTCAGGCCTGAAAGATGTGTACTCTGGATGATTGCGGTTGACAGAATTTAATACCACCTCTTTTTTATGTTTATCCTCTTTTACTGAAATCTGTCCATGTGGTAGAATCAACAGAAAACCAAAATAAGTTCAATAGCAAATTCAATAAAGATAAGTTGCTAATCTTGATTTAGTGGTACTAACCCTCACTTAAAGTGTGACAAGATTCGGAACCACACATTTATTTTCATGCATAAAATGTAACCAAACTGAGAACCAAAAGTATCTCTCATTAAAATTTAATACAATTTTAAAGTATCAAAGTCAAAGCTTTCTATTCTCATCATCCATTCAATTTTCTCATAAGCTCATCCATTCATAGTTCTAAATCTTACCAAGGAACCAAACAGAACTTCAACCTTTTCAGAAAGGTGAACATTCAAGATGATCTAACAGTCTTAATCCTAAAATTTGATGCCTCAATAAGCACTTCTATTTCAATTAAACTCTCAAGAAATGCTCAATAAGAATATAGCAGTCTTTGAAGATTGCCTCTGATTAAAATCTGGGAATGCTCTAATGAGTGGCTTGATAGTGCTATAAAAAAGGTAATAGTTTCTCCTGAGTTGGAAGGCAAATGTTCTTGGGCCTATTTAGTACTTGTTTGGCCTGGTAACAGTTTGTTAGCCCACCCACTTTTAGTTGTTTAAACCACATTGGCTATAATCAATAAAGTGCAGATAATTCTAGTTTTATTTCTATATATTCCAACTCCATGCCAGAGATGAACAAAACTAATGATAAATTGTGGGCTGCAGGTTTAGGCAAGGATCCACTGAAACAACTTTTAGTCAAGAAATGGAAGATCCCAATTCTATACAACTTCAAGCCTCACTCAGTTCAGTATGGCTTTCTTGCAAGCTGATGTAACCTGAACGAAATACCACACCTAACCTGAACTGTTACTCCACAATGTCCTTCTGACAGCTAGGAGCTAAAACTACTAAATTTAACCTACTAGGTCATGTCATATCAAAAAATGGCCAAGTATGATTTCACACGTCAATTAATTCTAGAACCTTGTGAACCAAAACTCCAACTTGATGTGTTCCACCCATATATAAAAACCACCAAGCTATAAGCCATCTACAAAAACAACCATATCTATAACAGAGGAAGCAAAAACTTCAGCAAACCCCTGTCAATAGTTTGCTTGTTGATCAAGAGAACCACCAAACTAAGGTAGCTCAGTTAAAGAGTATTCTCTATCATGTTGGTTTTTGATTCTAAAGTAGTTTGCATAAATACATGCAGAGTCTTGAACATGTCTAAATTCTCAATCGAAGAAATATCCCAAGTTATTGGGCAGCATCCTTGACTTCAGTTTATCTCCTCTCACAACTGGACAGATGCAAGACTAAGAGGAAAATTCACAATCATCCAGAACCACAGAAGAATAAAGGTGAGGCAACTGTTATCTATCATGAGTGTGAAAAGTTTTCCTTTTTCGAAAAACGAATAAAAGGTTTCCATGCCAAAAATCAAAATGACCAGCTTGACTATAGATCTCACCTTATCAGAAATGAAATATGAAAAACAAAAATCCCAACCAAACAGCATTATATGATTCCATTTCACAATCTTTGGTACAGAACATACACACTTTATATGTTTTTTTTATTGTTATATATTTTATATCTGAACGAATTTAAGAGAAGAGAAAAGAGACGCACCAATGTTGTGGAGGATTTAGCCTGTAACCACTTTGATAATTTCTTGTAGGATGACTTTTTTATATCAAGTGTGATGCCTGAAGGCCTACAAGGTAATACATGGCCTGCCCTGCAGCAGCACCACAAACAAATAACATTATTTCTAAAAAACGTAAATGAAATGTACTCAAATGAACTAAAACATTCATAGATTTTTCTTTTTAAAAAAAGTAGTTTGTAAGATTCAATGATTTCCCAACCCTAAGTTTCCATATTTTAATGTTATTATACCTACTATTTGTCCAGTTTTCTTTATGGTGGTTTGGGTTGTAACAATTCATAATCAACAAAAAGACATCATAAAAAATTGCTTCACCAGGAAAACAGTCTGTGTAAGATTTAATCAAGATTTATGGTTTCTGATTTGTAAATGAAAGGGACACACACACACACACAGAGTTCATGTATTTAAGAACATGTTATCAGACAGCTTGGGGATTTGAACTGGCAATCAGCCACTAAAATAGTACAGATCACACTGAAAGCATTTCATTAATGTTTTCTCCAAAAAGAAAATTTGAAGGTCTGAAATGTGAGTCCAGCTTGGAAACTTTAATGTGAAAATTAAGAATGCAACCTAATTCATGCTTCTATTACATGTTCAAACTTTTCTTATCCATTTCCTTTTAATACAAACTGGATCAACCAAGCCAACCTATGGTTGGACTGGTTAAACCTGTGATCCAGCCATCAAAACAGCTTGATGGTCAAGCCAAGTTTAATTCCACTAGGAGATTTTAGCAATAATATCCAATTTCATCTCGATAATAAGGTTACAGTGTCACCCCCAGGAGAATTCATGCACAGGAGTTGCCATATGTAACATACCACAATGTGCTTCCAGGCATTGGAAGGTCTTTATCTTTAACCGTTGTATGCAAGCCTTGCAACAGACATTTGTCTAAAAGTGCATCCACATCTTCAGTGGATAGAGTGTGATGAACCTCAACATTTGACTCCTCATCAATTACCTTCAGATCATCCACATTGGCAGTTATTTGTTCAGCAGGATCATTGCTAACATCAAGCTGTGCTGTTGAAGATGGGTTAGCTTCCGAAGTTAGATCCAAGACATCAACAGATTCACCCTCGTCTTTATTGCTAATGTCGTTTTGTGGATCACTTGAAGCCTCATTAACACCTTCGCATGAATCAGAAGCCTGACAAGCTGATGACAAAGAAGGATCTTCAAACACAACATCTTCTAAAAATCCTGCATTTGGCACGTAATGGCCCTCAACTAATTCCCTGCAAGAATAATTCCCAAGCAGAATATCAATCATAGAACAATTTAAATCATTAATTGCAATCAAATCCAGTTTCCCCTATACTTGCCAGAGTGAATCTCGATAGTAATGAGTTATTCTCAAAGCTTTTCCACGCAGACCAGCTTTTAATGCTGCAGTGCTACTCATAGTTGTGGTCCCAACCTGCAAAAATTTCAAAATTCAGCGGTAACCTACTAGTGAGCTTATCCAATTAGATCACCACTCAAGACAGATTGAGATGTAAAAGCAGTCAAAAATTGAATAAACATACAGCAATTGGAGCCAGATTGCCTGGAACTTTAACTGCCCAAGGCTCCCCCTCTGCAAATGAAGGTAGCCCTTCAGCAGGAATGCTAATACCAGGGAACATCAGATCAGCACCTCCAATGACAAAACGAGAAACCTCACCCCCCTTCAGGATGAAAGCGGGCAAGAGATCAGGAACCTTCCAGAGGGCAAAAACTACAATAGTGGAAAAGGAGTACAATCAGGACCAATAATTATGTCAATTTTCAAGACATAATTGAATTAAGGTTCTAAGTTAACAAGAAAGCAGAGGCATCCAAGTGGGCAAGGTTTATTTTCAAGCTATCCTTCAAATGACACTATTTTTAGAGGGCAAAAAAAGTTTATTAAATGTAAAAGTGACAAAGAAAAGAGAGCTTCCCACGACATTTTTCATACATATACAGGCTTCCAATAAAAGAAAACCCAAACACAAATAGGTCATATGAAATTGTACTGATATCTATGTATTATAATCCTTGTCTTTAAGCACCAGAGAAATTGTCCCACCAATTTCAAGGAACTTCCACCCAATATGTGCCTTATCTAGCAGCAGGATGTTATTGTTAACTCTTAAAAACTAAAAGAAAATCAACAGAGACGAATACAAGTTTCTCGCAAGCTATTATTGAGAAGCTAGAGTTAAATATATCCACATAAAATAAAACAAAACATTAGGCAAGCTTCACAAATTCCAGGAAGAAAATGGCAAGGTAAAACCAACAAAATACAAGGGGTTAATGGTTGAAGTCATAAGGAAGTTACCCTCAGGAATGCTTCGTTTTTAATCTGATGGATGACTAGTATCACACTAGTGGGACTCTAAGAATCACTCTTCTTACACTTTCACGCATAGCTTCAGTTTAAATCACACAAACAAGATAACACTGAGCACTAGAATGTTCCATGTTTTTCATTCATTAATTTAAAGTCTGACCAGCTTCATACACTAAAACTCTAAGACTCAACTATTTGGAACAAATCACAGTAACAATAAAGCTTGTTAACTGATAGACAAAATCAAAACACTCTTGAAAAATTAAGACATCAATGACACTGATAAGAACAACACTTATCACCCTCTAACTAGACCTGTAAAAACCCTTGGGCTGAGAAACGATTTCTGGAGAACAATTATGGGTTGAACTCCACATTAAATTACATAACATCTCAACTAAGCCCATTATCATCCAAAGTATGCCAAATCAAAATTTGGGTCTTAGCTTTCTATGCCTTTGGTAAAGTTTCATAGGTGATCGTTGCCACTTGTCTTCATCAATTCCCCCTGGCTTAGGAAAACTCAACCCAAAAGCATGGAATTTCTCATAAGGAGTGCAATTCAATTGCTGAAATTCATTATCTATGATCTGGGTATAATCAGGATGTGATCGTCTCTACTATTTCACAAGATACTTTTGATAACCCCCTCCTCTAGTTGAAGCAATTTGGTATGAACATCTTCAATCTCCTCTTTCAATCAAGGGGCTGGTGGGAGATGAGCATTTTGATCATCATTTGATATAGCGGTTTCAGGGCCATAGTATAGGGCGAAGACCTGCATATTGAAGATGTTACTAATGCACATTTTTTCTAGCAAGCCAAGTACATAAAAATTGGAGCCTATTTTCTTGAAGAATTTTGTAGATTTTGTCTTAAGCATCTTCAGGATATTATTCAGGCCTTGTTCACATTGTAACCCCATTTTCCTTGCTTTCCAGTTGAAACTTCTTAATAAGAATGTGAAGTGAATTCTTCATGACATGAGTAAACCTATATCAACTTTCCTACTGAACAATGGTCCATTTTAGCAACAGTCATTGGCTTCAGCACAACTTTTCTGTTTTTTAACATGAAATTATACATATTTTCTTTCCCACAATAATGCACATCCAGATCATAAAGTCAAGGACAATTGAGAATGCTATGTAACACTTTCATAGGGAGAATGTCACACCAAATAGAATTGCTAAAGAGGCCACAGAAAAGAGAAACAAGGTAGCATTGGCTTGCAGGAATAGAAAAGTTGTTATCCATGCTACCTTGTATGGTTGTGGTTTAGTTCAACAGGAAACTAGAGGTGCTAGATTGTGGATGTTGAGACAATGTTTATGCAACTGTCAGTGCCAATGACTCATTAATAAGTTTGCATGATTGGTTCCCACACCAAACTAACATCTAAAAAATATAAATGTTCACCTCTAATCTTCTTCCTCAACTTTGAGACTGCTAGAATGCGCCTGACAAGAGAACTAGTGAACTGTCTACCCTCCACTCTTCCGGGTAACCAAGTTGCTCCATCACCCAAATTAGCAGTATCTTATCACATTGACTATCAGATAACCTTCCTCTAATAATTTAAACATCATCCAGGCTGCTCTGATACCAAAATTGATGCAAACCAAAAATGTAAAAGAGAAATGATAGATCAATGACTACTATGACACTAGTGGGACTCAAGGAACCAGCTTTCATTAATTTTCATATGTTTGACCAGCTTCATATGCTACAATCCTAAAACCATAAGACTCCTTTGAGTAATAATAAAGCTTGGAAATCAACATAACCAAAACAAAATTAAAAGAATTTTCAAAAATAAGAAATTGATGACATTAAAAATAAGAAAACCTATGATCCTTTGACAAGACTCATAAGCAATTCTTGGGCTAAAATTTAATCAAACCCCTCAAGCTCTAAAAAAAGTTAGCACTACTTTTATTCACCAATACAAAGAATCTAGCATTGAAATATACTACATAATCCAACCAATCCAATTTTATCCAAAATCCATCTTGCTAAGAGAAAATCCCAATTGGCATGGTGGTCATAGTCCTTCTTCATATCTAGCTTACAAAGACACTTTGTTTAGAGCTCTTCAATCTTGAATCTAAAGCTTCACTTGCAATGAGCACAACATTCAAAATTTGTCTTCCTTGAAAAGCACTCTGAATATTGGATATCGCTCCTCCAAAAACCTCCTTAGCTTGAAGAAGTTTGTTGGAATAGCGAGATTAGCCCATTTCTTTGCTAGAAGTTCATACAAGATGCGCACTAAGCTATTAGGTCTCAAGACTTCTAAATCTTCCTTCCACAAAGATGGTTGCCACCTATCCCCATCATAATCTCAGAGGAATTTTGTGTCTTCAATAAGGTAATAAATTCTTATGAATTCAGAAGGCAGGTTTCTAAATATGATTCAAAAAGGTCCCCCTTGCCCTACTTCTAACCGTAGGTCTCCCTCCTTTCTTAAGCTTCTTTAAAAAACAATTGTTTCTCTGGGTTGCGAAGCTATCATGTGGTTGATTAGGAAAGTTTCATGCTTAATAAGAATCTTTCGATTTAGAATGAAAAAGACAAAAAGCAAAAACTAAACTATGAAGGCTAAACCCAACCCAAAAGACTCAAGGAAGAAGGACATCCCCAACAATCTTAGCTAAGATAGCAACCTCTAAATTAGGTAATCTAGGCTTCCAAATGAACGATCCTTAGATATGTCCAAAATCCTACTTGAACCCTAATTTTGCCACAGGGATCCTCCTACCCAAGGATCACCACCAAAGAATCCCATTCCATCAAGAGGTCCCTTTTACCATTGGTGAAGCATCTTTTAGACCTTTCAATGGAAATAATAGTTAGCTTAACAAAGCTTCAAATCAGCTTGCCCTTCCAATCTCTAATAATGCCACACCTATACAACACATTACGCATTGCACTAATCGAAGCAGAGATCAAGGCTTACATCTTAAGGAAGAGTCCATTAGGTATTACTAACCCTTCTTTGAATACCTAAACAACAAGCCCTCACCCCATAGAACAATAAACAGGGATAATATTGAAAAGCTCATAACCCACAATGGATTTGAATACATCATCCATAACCTCAATCTTATCAAACCATAATGAATGCAATCCTCATTTTTTTATTGACTATAATAAACATAATACTCATATAACTTTGTTCCATTGTTTCTTTTAAAAGGCCAATTGAAACAATAGAATAAGATAGCCATTGGTTTCTAGGATGAGTCCAAATCTGGCTTTTGTCATATTAAAAAGTGATACAGTTTGAAGATGTGCATATATGCATCACGTCTCTTTTCACAATGCCGATTAAAATTGTGAATAGTCAAGGAATTCTAAATAGACTTTCTCTTTAGGAAATTTAAATCCAATGAGAAATTGGGAGTATCAGAGGAATCTTATGAGTAAATTGGCTTTCTGTAGGCATGATAGGTTTAGAAATATCATTAATGCAAAAGTACACTCATTAGAAAATCTCCAGTCATTCCTCTATGCATAAAGAGGGTAAGGAAAGGGTGCTACGTCTGGTAGTTTTGAGAATGTTGAAGTCATTGCAAGAGGATGGACAAGAAAGGGACCCTCTTATTAAGCATAAGGTCTTGTAAAGAGAAAATTATCCAATTAAAAAGAAATGTTAGACAAGGGCATTTTTTTCAGAAAGAAAGGATGGGGCTAAATGCCTCCTAGGATTGTGGAGTTTAATTCATGAATGAAAGACATTTCGTTCTAATTCAACTTTAAAAGGAATGAATTCTGGAATCAAGTTAATCTTCGTATAGGCAACTTGTTTTCTATGAATATGCACCATAGCAAACAATGCAGAAAGAAAGTGGCTTTCAAGTTAGCTTTTCAATGGTAGCATCAATAATCAATAACAAAATAAAAGAGCAACATTTTGTAGCTAAAAGAATGAATCAAGAAAAGAAGATATAGAATTTAACCAAGAATTAATAAATTGTCAACCACCTGTTGGGAATATTTCTGTTCCTCGCCCATCAATGTCAAAAAACATAGGAAAACCACCTTCCACACCATACAAATGAACTCGATTTTGTAACTTCACAATTGTTATCTCAGCCTGAAACATAAATGACACATCAATGATAAGCAGTCAATCATTTGGCCAACAACAATTCAGTGCCATAAACATTAAAAGAACGTTTCCCATTAAGCATCATAAAGATGTGTGACACTAGAACATCAAATAATGACTAAATTGCAAACTAAGGTAGGAAAAACCATCTAGGTTGTGTTTGTCTAACCAAAATTCAAAACTCTCAAAATCATGTGGAATATAGCACATGCTTGGTTTCGATCTTCCGTGGAAAAACTTCATTTTCTTGGTGGCTATGCTTAATTCAAAGTTTGAACTTATCCATATTCAAGTTAATTTACTGCTTAGTTGCTTCAGGTTGTAGTCCATGATTTTTTTCTTTATTCTACATTTCTTAGGTGCCTCCTAGAACTTTGAAAGAGCTTCTTCTTGGTCAGCATGTAAATGCTATCAAGAAAAACATATAATCATCTTCAATGATAGTACAAGTGCGGAGGTATGCCTTTTATTATATTTTTTGCATTTCTTTTCGCATTTTTTGAGTTGGAAGAAGCAGGTATCGCAGATGGCATTCAATGTTACAAGGTCAAATGTTTTATAAATGTCTAGCGCTGAACTTCCAAATATACTTAGAATGTTTGAAACTGTATGTCCTGACAGTTTTATAAGCATCTGGAACTGTACATCTGGACACTCTATCTACCAAACAATTGAACTTTGTCCGCCCTTTACATCCCGACATTTCTGTTGTGTCTAGCCTTCCAATATCAGACATCTCCTCATTGTCTGGACCTCTCCACTGTGTCTGGCCTTCCAAGTTCAAACACCACGAAATGAGGTTTTTTTTTTTTTTTCATTTCTATTGCACCTTTTCACAATTTCTCGCTTCTAAATTATTGTTAACTTCTTCCTAATTGTTTTTCAACTATTTTTACAACAAGCTTTTTGTTAAAAATTACATAAAAAATAAGCTCAAAGATATTTATGCGGTATATTATATGGATTCAAACAAAATGTATTGAAGAAAAAATAGATTTTCTCTTAGGGTTCATGATTGAGAAAAAATGAGTTGAGAGAAAAAAGAAAGAAGAATATTGGTGCAAGAGAGAAGAATGGGAAAGGTGTTTTAGGTATTTTAAAATTGTAGGTGAATGTATTAATAAGATAATTATTTTTAAGTGGACGTGTAAATAAGGTGGATGCAAAGATCAATTTGGTGGATGCAAATATGATTCCCCTTAAAAATAAAAAATAAAAAGAGCAGTTTAAATAATATATGATGATATTAAAGAGAACAAAAGAAAGGATGACAATGATGCTAGAGCGAGGGGGAGAGAGAGAGAGAGAGAGAGAGAGAGAGAGAGAGGAAAATTGTACCAAGTTTCATAAATGCCAAAATGTAGAGAGGCCTAGCAACATTAGCTTTGGAAAAATAAAATAAAATAATTTAGCTAGAAGTTCTAAATGCTTTCAATTTTTGGGGAAAAAAATGGATATGAGAGAATTTGAAATTTAAACAAAATCCCAATTTTCCAAACTACCATCACTATTCTTTGTTTACCTAGGTTGGTATGTTTTTCCTCCCTCTCCACCATCATCCTCTCTATCTCTTTTGAGTTATCATGCCATTTAGCTGAATTATGATCTATTAGATTTTCTTTATATTTGAATTTTTTTTTTTTTATGTAACAGATTTTGAAGCTCCATAGCTGGTGTTCCAAGTTTTGCATAAACATTGTTTGCAATGAAAAATGCATTGCTGGCACTAAGTATCACTTCCCATGATTTCAAAAATCAGTTTGACTTTATACCTTGGACTGAGAAATTAAATAGGATTAGGGGTTGTTACTTCCTTTAGGTGGTGTTTGTTTCATTGTCTGAATAATATATTTGAATTTGACTTAAATCCAAATAGAGCTAAACATTAAGTGTTTAGACCGTTTGATTTTTATTAATGTCAATGTTGTTAAATGTTAAGTTGTTTATTTTTATTAGTGTCCAAATACTGTGAAGTGTTAAATACGTTTATTTTTACATGTTAATTTAGTTTGATCTTATTGTACAGCAAAAAGTTGAACTTTGAAAATTTGTAGTAAATTCATTTCTAAATAGAAGTTTCTTATTTGTAGTGTTGTTTATTTTCATTTTTGAATGAGAAGATTGGATGAATTTTGAGCAAAAATAATTGCTACAAATAGTAGAATTTCTGTTTTGATTTGGAATTTTGTGACCTTCTTTAAAATTAATATGAATTTTTAGATCCAATTTCTAGGGAAAGAAGAAAAAAATAAAACAAAAACAAAAGATATTTTCATTTTCAGATTTTTTGTGGATGACAATTTTGCTAATTTATACTAAATTCGTTTTTTATTCAAATTGCAAGAAATTAAGGCAGTTTAATTAGTTTTTAAAACAAGAGTTATCCAAAATTTTCAAAAATGAATTTGGTTTTATTTTATGTGAGAAATTGGAGGGTATTATAACAAAGTTAAAGGTTGAAAATAGAAGGGAGAAAAAGTGACTTTTTTATCAAATTATTAAAAAAAAAAAACATTTTTTCTGTTAAAATAAAATTGTCTTGAAGAAGTGATAAGTAAAAAAAAAACAAACAACTCTAAAATGTCTCAACTCTCAAGCAATTTGCTTTGATACTTGAGTAAAAAATGAGGATATTTTAAGCATTGCTGCTATTTATAAGAGTTAAAATTGTCTTGAAAAAGTGGTAAGTAAAAAAATGAACAACTCTAAAATGTCTTAACTCTTGAGCAATTTGCTTTGATACTTGAGCAAAAAATGAGGATATTTTAAGCATTACTGCTATTTACAAGAGTTGATTAGTTGATTGCAAATGATAGTATTCATGTTTTATGATAGCTATGTTGATACTCTTAAGTAACTAATAACAACTATCGAACTTATATAAATATGTTTTAAAAGTGTATAAATTATTATTGAAAATAAATTGCTTTAGTTCTTGTACATTTATTCAACAATAGTGCTTCTCAAAAGTAGAGAATAGTGATTAAACAACTATTAAAAAAAAGAAGCATCTTCATTTCAGTCTCCTCGAGTGCCAATCAAGACAAACATAAAAATCATTCACATTTCACTTTCATCAAATGATAAGCAATCCAATTGATCTCATTTCCCTTTCATTAATTGAATTCCTTTCTAACAATCATTCAGTTATATATCACAATGTCAGCAATTTGGTTCCAAATTTCCTTTCCTTTCCTTTCCTCCATTCAAACCACGGTGTAAGCAACCAACCCGAGCATCCAATTCAGTCATTATTCAATACTTAAACACCACAAAACGCATAATCCAGCTTCAAATTCAAAGAAACGGTAGTTTCCAAATCAAAAATAAAATATTTTCACTTCACAGCATTTTCTGAACAGCCAAACAGACAACTAACCACTCTAACACATCGAATTGATCAAATAAAACAGATACAAAACCAAATCGAAGCAATTTCGTATACCTTAGGAGGAAGAATCGAATCGATTTCCGAATCGGAGGCGTTACGAAACCGCTCTTTGATTGTTCGCTTCAGCTTCTTGCGGTCTGCGCCGGACAACCGCTGCTGCGACTTCGCCTCCAACGATTTCTTAAACATAGTGTGCTCTCCGCAAAACGTTTCGTTTTGAGGACTCTACGTCCCTCTGAATCGATTGAAGGATTGGCTGGATTGCAACGAAGTTGAAGGTTCTGGAAATTTATACTGGTTCTCCAGTGGCGGTGGGTGCTGATGGGATTGGACGTTATAGTGTTGTACCTTGTAACCTGGTGCTTGTTTCAGTTGTACCTTGAGAATATATATATAAATTATTATTATTATTATTTTCATTACGGATTATAGCATGATTTAGTATCCACAAATGAAGCAATTATATTATTGGTTTGTTTAAAAGAATAAAAGATTATAGATATTAATTTTTTTATTTTTACTTTCATTTAAAATTTAGCTTACCTTTGTTTTGATAATCAAATTCTAAAAAGAGAGCGAAAAAGAAGGTACCCATTTTTTTAAATTTATTTTTAAAAATAAAAATAAACTTAGATGAAATTAATCAATTTTTAATTTCGTGATAGGTGAATTTAGTTTTATGGTAGCTTTTAAAAAAATCGCTTTTAATGGTATTTAAAAAATCAATTATTTTAAGAAGTAGTTCAATATTTACTAATTTCGATTCCAAATTTAGATTGTCTTTCACAATGATTATAGAAAAGCGCATTTAAATTAAAAATTATTTTTTAAAAAAATAGAATGTATTTGACAATGATTTTTGGAAGTATTTATAATCTTTATAATATTTAAAAAATAATATTTTTTAAGTATTAAAAAAGTTAAAAATATTCCTTAAAATCAGTATCAAATAAATTTTAAGAATATGTTTAACAATGATTTTAAAAAATATTTTTAACTTTTTTAATATTTAAAAAATTTTATCTTTTAAGTATTAAATATGCTAAAATCACTTTTTAAAATTACTATCAAACACACTTTACGTGTTTGATAAAATTTAAAAAATACTTCAAAAAAATTGAAAAATTAGTAATAGCGTTGAAAAATCAGTATAATAATGTTTTTTTGGATGTAACACTGGATAGATGATACTTTTAAAAACGCTTCCATCAAACCGGATGTTGCTAAAACTGTGTTTTTTGAAGTTTTAAAAACGGGATGTTCTTAATAGTTCGTTTTACAACTTCAAAATGTTGGTTTTGAAACCTTGATATTCAAATAAGCTTCAAGGAGAATGTGTTGTAATTTGAGAATCGGAGCTTAATGGGGCAAGGGACCAAAGAAACAAACAATGGTGCCCCAGCATGTGGCCGAATGGGTTGCCATGGGACGATCGATCCATTTAGCAGATATGTTTCTCAATGGTCACCTAATTGCATGAAGACTAACTAGGTGATTAACCAAGAGGATTGATCGGAGTTTAGGGAAATTCTTTCTAATGATTAATTGACTTTTGTTTTTATATAAATTTCTTAACTCTTATTTATTAGTCTCCAACAATCCAAAATTGAATCATGTCCCTCATGAGGGTATCAAAATCATAAAGGAGTGCATCTAATTTCAAGTTTGCAAATCATTGATTACACCCTTCAGATCCTAGCCAAGTTCTATTATGATATTCCATTTGCTTAAGTGTTAAGTCTTGTAAAAATTACCTTGACTTTACTTAATTTTCTTTGTATTAGCTTGCATTAACGAGAAAGCAAAAAAGGGTAGTGAGAGATATCCTTTAAGGGGTGTTTGGTACACGGGAATAGGGAGTAGGAATAGACATTTTATTCATTTTCTCCCTTATTCCTATGTTTGAATAAATGTTAAGAAGGTAGAAATGGAATAAAAAATTATTCATGCAGAAATCAAATCCAACTTATAAGTCGGATTTGAATTCATCAAAAGTAGGTGATATTCTGATTCATTAAACTCATTTGATAATATAAAATAACCTAAATTTATTATTTTACCCATTTATCTCATTCTTCAAGTCTGATGCTTATCACTTATTCATCATCTACTTTTTATCTTCTTTGCAAAGTTAGAGACTCATTCATCATCAACTTCTCTGTAACAAGTAATTCTCCCAAACTAAATCAACCAAACCTTTCACGACATTTAGGAAAAAAATTTCAATTTCTAATTTCTAGTGTTTTGGATGTTCATTTTGATTGTTGAAATTTTGATTAAAAAAAACGAATATTTAAAATTTTTTAATGTTATGGATTTTATAGGATATGATACTTGTTGAAAATTAAAATGAATTTTGAATTCTTTTATTTTCTCTTTTGGAAATAGGAAAAACATTTTCTAGTTTTGAGAATTTAAATATTATAATAATTTTTTTTTTTTTGGCAAAATGTAATTTTATAACTACTTAAGCATGACAAATTATTCAAATTTTTAATAAAAATAATAATTGAATATTTGTACATTAAGGTTATTGTTATAAAATATGAGAATTTATCGGATTATGGGAACTTGTGAATGATCATCCATATTGATATATATCTCTTTATGACTCCTTATAAAAGGGAGATACCTCTAATGAAAATCAATTATATTCTCTTCCTACATTCTAATTTTTCTTTCTTGTTTTCTTTATCTTTTCACTTTATAATTTTATAACACGTTATCAGCACGAATAGTCTCTATAAGAGAAATAGAAAGAATTTTCTTCATTCAGAGAAATAGAAAGACGTTCTTTTATTTAGAGAAATAGAAAGACTATTCTCTCTTCTTTCTCACAAAATGGTATGTGATATGATGTTCTACTTTATCACCCTTTGACTCTCTATTTTTACTTATTTTATTTGAATACATAAATATGTACAATCCATATAACCAAAAGTTATAGGATAAATTATAAATTATAGGGTAAATTCATAACCAGAAGTTATGAAAAATATGTGCAATTCTTATAACCAAAAGTTATGAGAAAAATTATAAAATTACAAATACATGACCAGAAGTTATGTATATGATCACTAATTATTTATTTTTAATTATATGGTATAACTATAAGTTATACAAAACAATATTATAGCCAGAAGTTATAAAATAAATAAATAAATAAATGTTCATAACCTGAAGCTATGTACAAATCTACATAATGAAAGTTTATAGCCCGAAGCTATCCACAAAACTACCCAATGAATAGTTCATAGCCTGAAGCTATATACAAATTTATATAAAAAACAGTTCATAACCTGAAGCTATATACAAACTTAAATATTTTCTTGTTCTAACAAAATAATCATGGCCTGAAGTTATGAAAGATATTAACTTTTAATTTTTTTAATTTCTTTTAATTATATTGTGTAACTAGAAGTTATACATAAATAATTCATAACCTGAAGCTATGTAGAAATTTGTATATTTTCTTGTTTTGACAAAATAATCATAACTCAAAGTTATGAAAAATATTGACTTTAATTTTTATTTTCTACTTACTTATTTTTCATAACAGAAATTATGGAAAACAATTTTTATTAACAATAGTTTCATGGTCAAAAGCTATGCATGCAATTTCTAATTTCTTTGTATAACCAGAAGTTATTCAAAACAAAATTGTCAATGAATCTTGGAGCTATGATTAAAGAAGGAAATCAAGCATCCCTGCAAGATCGCGCAAAAATACTGATTTTCTTTCGTCATCATCTCCATGAAGGTTTAACAAAAAATGAGTTTTTGATGAGAAATCACCAGTCTCATCCAACTAGATCTAAATCATTCCCTGAAGTGAATGTAATATTATCTGAAACTCGTGGACAATGACGAGAACGTGGTTGTGGTCATGGATGAAATCCACGATACCATGGTTCTTATAGTAATAATTCACCAAATTCTCAAAAAAGGAAAGTCTCATTGCACCACTAGAAGTGGAATAATACCGAGGTAAAACAAAAAAATGGGAAGTGTTCACAAGATAAACCTCTTAAGAACCATGAGAATAAGTGTTATAGATGTGGTATGAAGGGACCTTAGTCGCATACCTGTCGTACGACCAAAAACATTTGGTCGACTTTTACCAAGCATCAATAAAAGGAAAGGAAGTTGAAATGAACTTCATTGATAGTGATGGCCAAGTAGATCTAACCCATTTAGATGTTTCAGATTTCTTTGAGAATTCTAATAGGAAAATTGACCATCTAATTAGTGATAGAAATGTTTGTTATTATTAAACGTTATGTTTTTATTTAGTTCTTTGCAAATAGGTTTATTTTGTTATCATCTTTGAACACATTGTTTATTGTTCATCTTTTATAGTTTATTTCACATTTTATCATTTATCATTTAAATTCTTTTCTTTATTTATACTTGAAGATACATAGATCTCTCTCATACTTTGATCCATCACTACAATTAGTTTGATTATTGAAATACTTCCTAGTTATTTCATGTATAAATTGCTCTACACTTGCAAAATCAAATGTGTGAGATATTTAAGAAATATATAACTTTGAATTATTTTTTCATATTTGTTTTATTATGTTGTATATGCTCTCATTACTTTTTTTCACAACTTATTAAGTTAAGTCATCGTGGATGATTAATATTTTTCCATTGATTTTAACTCTTTCTCTATCATAACATTTCTTCAATTCTATAAAGACGAAGTTTTTATGACAATGTTTTATGACTTGTTGATTTGATGAAACTCTTGTCTCATTAATTGCACGACATTGATGACAAACAATGTTAATACTATATCAGGTAATAGAAACCTGATTAAAGACTTCAAAAAAGCTTATACCATGTCACTAATAGTATTTGATTCCATGTGAATGACACTTTATACGATGATATATCAGGTGATAGAAACCTGATTAAAGACTTCAAAAGAGCTTATACCATGTCACTAATAGTATTTGATTTCATGTGAATGACATTTTATACGCTGATAGATTTAGAAGAATCTTGTAAGACCAACTTGGTCTCCCAGGGTAAAAAGTTATATGGATATACATTACAAAACTAGAAGTTTTTATTTAGTGACTAGTCTACCTATACACTTAAAGGTTAGAATGACACGTTGTGTAGATTATCATTTTAATGAGATAATTTTCCCACCGTTAGGAAGAAAAGAGCCAGTTCTAGAAGAACGACGTGAAATTATTTGGAATGCATTGACTTTGACTCATCTTGATCCACGTACAAATCAATGTGAACTAGAAGTTCAAAGGATCATTCATTTACAAAATCTTGCAAATCAATTACAAGATGCATTCATTGATACAAAGAAAGTGACAAAGTCATATATTATGGCTGCAAATATTCCAGCACGGATTGATTTCCCTGTATAACAAATAACAAATGAATCTAAGATACGCCTAAAGCGTGGTAGACTTGTCGGCTCAAAGGACAGTTAATAAATGAATCTAAAATACGCCTGAAGCGTGGTAGACCTGTCAGCTCAAAGGATGTAACTCCCCGAAAGATGAGAACCCAAGAAAAACTTGGCACTCTAGAAGAGACCATCAAAATGACTGGTCAGTTTAAAATTGATAAATCTATAGCTCCAGAAGAGGCACAAATAATGTAGAAAGCCCCTAAAGAGGCACATATTAAACAAGAAGCCCCTGAAGAGTCACATATTGAACAAGAAGCCCCTGAAGAGGCACAAGTACCTGAAAATTGTGAGATCTTAGTAAATTATGTATACACGGGAGAAAAATGGGATCAAAATAATATTATTTTTCACTTTCCAAGTGGCCTCCAGAAGAAATGGTGAAGATCCTAAACACAAAATATGAAAGAATGTCAATATAGAAATGATTGGCCAAAATGGAAAGAAGCTATACAGGCAAAGTTTAACTCATTAACAAAATGAGAAGTTTTTGAACCTATAGTCCAAACACCTGAAGATGTAAAGCCTGTTGGGTACAAATGGGTATTTGTATGAAAACGCAATGAGAATAATGAGATCATAAGATATAAAGTGCGATTAGTAGCACAAGGTTTCTCATTGAAACCTGGTATTGACTACGAGGAAACATTCTCTCCTGTCATGGACGCAATCACATTTCATTTCTTAATTAATTTGGTAGTCTCAAAAGGACTAAATATGCGTCTCATGAATATTATTATAGCATATTTATATGGATCCATGGATAATGCTATATACATAAAAATCCCTAAATGATTTAAATTGCCTGAAGCAAATTGTACAAAGTCTTGTGCATGTACTCAATCAAGTTACAACGATTCTTGTATGGATTAAAGCAATCTAGACGCATGTGGTACAATCGTCTTAGCAAATAAGGGTATGTGAATAACCCTATATGCCCATTCATCTTCATTAAGAAATCAGAAATCGGATTTGCAATTATTGTAGTGTATATTGATGACTTAAATCTTGTTGGAACTCCTGAAGAGCTCACAAGAATAACAGATTACTTGAAAAAGAAAATTTGAGATGAAAGATCTTGGAAAAACAAAATTTTGTCTCGGCTTGTAGATTGAGCATTTTCCAAATGGAGTTTTAGTACATCAATCAACATATATTAAGAAAGTTTTGAAGCGTTTTTATATGGATAAAGCGCATCCTTTAAGTTCTCTAATGGTTGTCTGATCACTTGATGTGAAAAAAGACTCATTTTGTCCTTACGAAAAAGGATGAAGAATTACATGGTCTTGAAGTACCATATCTTAGTGCTATTTGTGCACTTATGCATCTTGTCAATTGTATATGTTCAAACATTATTTTTTTTATCAATTTATTAGCAAGATACTGTTCCGCTCCAACTCAAAGACATTAGAAAGACATCAAACATATGTTGCATTATCTTCGCGGAACTACTGTTATGAGTCTATTTTACTCAAGGGAATCAAAGCAACAATTGCTTGGATATGCAGATGCAGGATATATTTCAGATCCACTTAAAGGTAGGTCACAAACAGGGTATGTGTTTAATTACCATGGTACTGCTATCTCATGGAGATCTATCAAACAAACAATGGTGGTCACATCATCAAATCATTCAGAAATACTAGCAATTCATGAAGCAAGTTGTGAATGTATATGGTTAAGGTCAATGATCCAACATATTCAAGAAACATGTGAACTACTTTCCACCAAAGGCAATACAACCAAGTTACTTGAAGATAATGCTACTTGTATTGCACAAATTAAAGGAGGATTCATAAAATGTGATAGAACTAAACATACCCCCCTAAATTCTTCTATACTCATGAGCTCTAAAAGAAAGGTGCGATGTTCAATAGATTCGGTCATGCAATAATCTAGCAGATCTATTCACAAAGGCGTTACCTTTCACCACATTGAAAAAGTTAAGATATGACTTTAGAATGCGAAGATTGAGAGATCTACCATTTGAAATGTTGAAGAAATCATAATCATGTTTATATGAGGGGGAAAATAATAATTTGGATATACTGCACTCTTTTTTCCTTCGTCCAGGTTTTGTCCCATTGGGTTTTACTGGCAAGGTTTTTAACAAGGCAATTATAGTAATCTAAAAGAATATTGTACTCTTTTTCCTTCACTAGGGTTTTTCCCATAGGGTTTTTCTTAGTAAGGTTTTAATGAGGCATATTCTTATAATCATCCAAAGGGTAGTGTTATAAAATATGAGAATTTATCGGATTATGAGAACTTATGGATGATCATCCATATTGATGTATATATCTTTGTGACTACCTATAAAAGGGAGATACCTCTAATGAAAATCAATTATATTCTTTTCCTACATTCTAATTTCTCTTTCTTGTTTTCTTTCTCCTTTCACTTTATAATTTTACAACAGTTATATGATTTTTAATGGTTAATTTTTTATTTATTTAGTATATATATTTTTTTAGTTTTATTATTTAATAACAAAAAAACTCTCAAAATTTATTTATTTTAAATAAAAATAAAAATAAAATTTTATTTTAAATTATATGTAAGGATGTTATTGTAAATTTTTTTTTTTTTTTTATTTCCATTCCTATTATTATCAAACATTGGAATGGAAACAAATAATGATTCCAATCTTGCATTCCTAAGTTCATCCAAATACTAAAAATGGAATCATCAAATTCATTTCTATTCACTAAGAAATAGGAATGGAAACAAAATATTCATTTTCATCCCCTATTTCGACATACCAAACACCCTCTTAGTGTGATATAGAGGTTCATTGAAACATTGAAATTCAAGCATAAAGAACGAGAAAACTCTCAAAGTTGGATGAAGTGGACATAAATAAATTATCAAATCATTATAAATATGGTTTATTCCTTCTCATCTCTTCTCTCCTTATTTATTGTTAATATTAATTATTGCATTGCATTCATCTTATTCTTAAGTTGTTAAAATTGATCAAATTTTTTAAAATAGAACCACCACCCAATTCACTTTCCCTCTTAGACAAAAACTTAGGTTAAATTAGTTTGTGTTCACGATATTTATAACATTTTTTATTTACGTTAATAATTGGCAATATGAAATAAAATATATCAAACTTCATTTCTAAAAATTAGTTTTTACCTCACTTCAAAGTCAGAATTTTTTGTAATTACTTTTTATTTATTTTATTAAATACTTTAATAATAAAAAGTCATTACAAAAGTGATTACATGGATATGTCAGGTAAGAAGTAAATGCTATGATGGTTATTTCATCATTGTGGAGAAAACAGATTAGTTGATATGGAGGACATGAAGCAAGCTGCAATCGATTAAGGAGAAAGTAATCAATTTGCAATTAAATATATTTTTAATGTGGATGAGAAAAGCAAGATTAATATTATGTGGTGATATAATCACTAAAGCTTGTGATGGATTTAGAATCAGCCAAGCGAATTATTAAAGTTATCCCTATATTTTATGACAAAGCCTTATTTTTTATCACATAATATTAATATTATTTCCCCATATAATAATATAATATTATTATTTACAAATTTTAAATAATAGTCATTGGAGGTAATTAGCATTAATTGATTTAGAAAAATTAAATTTTTTTATTTCATATATATATTTTTAAAAAAATTATATAGTGTCAATATTTTTTAAAATTATATTCACTCCTTTTAATTAGTTAGTTTGAATTTAATTAGAAATTTTATTTCATTAAAAAATTTAATTAGAATTATTTAGGTTTTAGTTATGATTCAGGGAGTCTTCCTGTATTATAAAAAACTATTTTCAAAATTAGAAAAATGTCTTTTCATTGTTTTTTTTTTAAGTTAGAAAAATGTTTTCAAAAGTAAGATATATATATATATATATATATATATATATTAAGATTATTTTCTATTTTAAAGAAGAAAAATCTATTTTAAAATTTAAAAAAAAAAAGCAACAACAACAACCACAACCCCACAAGAGTGAAGACTATGTTTTTCATCATCCATTTTGGCTCAACTCCATTGTTTTGGGGCCAAACTCAATGATATAAAATTTAAATTCAAACAGCTAATGGGTTGGGCGGCCACAGGCCAATTTTCTTTTTAGATCTACACCCAATTTACAAAGTCACTTTGTGACAGGGACAAGCAACCAACACTATTCAGGTGGTCCCTCAATATTTCAAACACCCACCTTATTGAACATCACAAGGAACCTTTGAACCAAAAGAACCTTCTATCATTATTTATTGGCACCTTACCAAGTCATACATACTCATATATATATATATTTGAAAATTCTTTCTTTGATTTATTCTATACCGGGGAATAGGAGTATAAGGTTTTAAAGGTACTTTCCTTTTGTAATATTAAAATCTTTGTTTACAGACTTACTTTCTTTATTTGAAACTTATTGAGAAATGAAATTAAAAACTTGTGGGCATGTGTCGAAATTATTTTAGAAAATAACTTTCTATTTTAAGGAATAAAAAATTATTTTTTATAATAAATTTGAAATGTTTTCAATTATTTTTCATAAAATGTGGTGAGTAACAATCGAAAATAAGAAGAATGCTTTGAAAATTTTTATAGTATATAAATAAACTATATTTTTAGAAAATAAAGAGGTAAATTTGTTTTTCATATTTGATTTCTTGAATAAAATGTTATTCTTAGGAATAATTGAGAATCATTCTTTAAAATTATATTTTTTAGAATGGTTTTCAAACGTCTTGTCAAACCCATCTTATATTTTTGGGTTTTTTTTTTTTCTATTTTTTTTTTCTCGAGTTTGGCTAAATGTGCTTGCATCTATTTAGATGGAATGACATGCAATCAAAATGTACAACTCCATCCTATAGAAAGGTTCCATTGAGTCATCTTAGAGCCACTAATTTTATCTTATATCATGTTTCTTATGTTTATGATATGTAGTAATCATTTTTCTAGTACATAAATAACCTATCTTCTTGGAGAATAAAGAGATACTATCTTTCATATTTGATTTTTTGGACAAAATATTGTTCCTATGAATAATTGAGCCTCATTCTCTAAAACTATTTCTTAAGAGTGATTCTTGAAGGTCTTGTCAAACCCACCCTGTATTTTTGTGCAATTTTTTTTGTTTTTAGTTTGGCTAATTGCACTTGCATAGTATTTAGATGGAATGACATGTAGTCAAAATGTACAACTCCACCCTATAGAATATTCAAGTTAGACATCGTAGAGTCATTGGTTTGATCTTACATGATGTTTCTTGTGTGCGTGATATGTATTAATCAATTTGATCGTCAGAAGTTGAGATCTCAATCATCCTTTAATTTTTATACTTTTATTTTCGGGAATTGATTTAGTTAGCATGGACATTATAAAGGTCATATCTTATGATTTGAATTTCACTATTATGATTTTTATGATATACAAAATTTGACGAATTTGGCTTCACATTATCTCGATCGGGTTATGTTTTGGATTATCAACATATGAATGTCTAAGTTTTTTACTATTTCACCCTACATTAAAAATAAAAGAGTTTAATTTTTTTTCACATATTCGATATTAAAACCTTAGAAGTTTGTCATTTTGCACATATAGGTTAAAAAAATACTTCATTGAAAATTACAACTATATATGTTAAATCTATATCACATATCTAGTTGAAAGTTATATTATTCCATATCATCACAAAAGGGTAACACTATAAAATGTAAAATGGATGATGCATGAAAAGAAAAATAATTGTTAGCGAACCAAAGGAAAATGATTATAGGCATAAAAAGTTGAAAAAGGAACTTGATATTATTAATGGACCCATCACCATATATGATTAAGATTATTTTATTTTATTTTATCTTCTTAGTAGGAAATAATTATTTATGTTATTTCCCATTAGGCCTCCACTTGGGTTTCATCCCCTCTTTCATTTTATCTTTTCCATCAATTATTGGAAAGAGGCATTTACACAATCACCTCTCCCTATATCTATTCACCCGCTAAAACTAGTTACCCACTCTATAAAGTAATTATCAATTTTTAAGACTATATTTCATAATGTTTTTATTAAAAATATTTTTAACAAAAGAGCTTTTTCTATAATTATTTTTGAAATAATCATATACTAAAAATGCATTTGTTAGTAATTTTAGAAAGTGTTTCTAGTTTTTCTAATACTTAGAATTTTTATTTTTCAAGTATTAGATATGCTATAAATATTTTCTAAAATTATTATAAAATGCATTTTAAATATCTGTTTTATAATAATAATAGGAAGCGCTTTTAACATTTTTAATATTTAAAGATTTTTTTATTTTAAGAATTGAAAATGCTAAGAGTATGTTTGATAATGATTTGAAGAAGTGTTTTTAACTTTTGTGATACTTTTAAACTTTTATATTTCAAATATTAAATAGATTAAAAATATTTCCTAAAATCATTATCAAATGTATTTTAAAAATATTTAATGAAATTATTGTCAAATGCATTATAAATATTTTTTCAAGAAACATTATAAGTGATTTTTTAACTTTATCAAAGCATTTTCTAAATTTTACCAAATATTTGATTCTATTTTATTTTTAAAAATTTTTTCTATATTAAAAGCATGATTTCATAAAATATTATCAAATAAACTCTAAATGTATTCCATTTTTGGTACCCATTTGTTGTCCTCTTTTGAATTTAATGGTTGAAGCGGAATCTAGTTTATTCTTAAATTTCAACTTTTATTTGTTTTTTCTTATTTATAATTATTGAGAATATTTTGAAAATTATTATTAATTAGGGACCATTTGGTAGAGATATTGAAAATCTCTTTGAGAATGAATTGCATTGCAAAAGTCAGTAAATATATCATTTTTTTCAATTGATTGGATACTTTAAAAGTGCAAATGAATGTTATTTTAGAGTGTTTTTTCGGTTGAAATATATTTATTTTGTAATATTCTATGCATTAAAAATGATTTGAAAATATAAAAACTCAAATAAGTATTTTGACAGCATTTTTTATAGTATGCCACACAAAAAAAAAAGAGAAATAATTGCTTCCAAGTAATTACACATGGATGAAGCTTTTAAAAATTTATTAAACACATCATTTGTATAACGAAACATTTTTAAATCTCTTAAACAAAAAAACATTCTTCTCCATTTGAATTGTAAGGTTGCAACTCGTTTATATGTAACTAGAATAGTTAATAATTAGTGATCAATCATACAACGATGAAATCATTATCAGATCTCATACAAATCATTCACCATATTATGAAAGCTGACCATATTTAAAGATGTTATCTTAATTATAGAGACGAAAATGCCTAAAACACGACTAATGATTGGACTGATATGATCGATAACAAGTCAACAAGATAGTCATGAGAAAACTGTACTCAAATGTATGATTAGATTCACTTATTTGACTCATATGAATAACTTAAAGATAGTTTGACAATATTTTAAAAAAATAATTAAATATTTAATAAAATTTAAATAATGCTTTAAAAAATTAAACATTTAGAGAGAAATAAAAACACATCCAAATGCTCGTAAATGCAATCTTAATTTATTATCATTTTTCGTGACCTTTTTAAGTTAATAAATATATATGGTAATAATAAATGAAAAATCCATTAACCCATCCGCGTTTTCTCCATTTACAACGTCAAAATTAGTTCGTTTTTACTATTAAAGAAATTATGTAAGACTAAAAACAGGTGCTCATAAATTTTAGAACGTTAGTGAAAAAGGATAAAAAGGAAAAAGCCAAAATATATGAACGTTTAAACACTATACATTCTTTTGGTATGACCATGGGCTTGGGGCTATAGACTTGGACACCATTTCCTTAACGACAAAGGAAAATCAGTGAAACCAAACCCAATAAAGAACAGAGAGTTGAAAAAGAGAATTAAAAAAAAAAAAGGGAAGGAAAAAAAATCAAAATGAGTTAGACAAAAATACATTGAATTCAAAACGCCAGAGAGTTGAACAAACATTCAAATCAAGAGAGAGAGAAGGAGAGGAGAGAGAGGGGGCTTCTTTGTTTACGTTTCAACTTTTTTTCTCCCGGAACCTCTCGATTCTCTGAATCTCAAAGTCTCCCAATCTCCCGCGCCTCGATCCACGCAGATCTCCGATTTCTGCTTTTTTTTTTTTTTTGTTTGTCTTCGTTGAATTTTCAACCTAGGGTTTTGATTTTGTCTGTTCCGGTTGTTGCTTCGATCTCCTCGATCTCGGTTCCGAATTCACCCAGGGTTTGATTGATTGTTGGATTGTTTGGTTGATCTCATGGAGGCGATCGACGAGCTCGTGCAGCTGTCAGAGTCTATGCGCCAGGCCGCGGCGCTGCTGGCGGATGAAGATGTGGACGAGAATTCGAGTTCCAGTTCTTCTCGGAGGGGTTCGACTTTTCTTAACGTTGTTGCTCTTGGAAATGTCGTAAGTTAATCTATCCTTTGGTAGTATCTGTCTGGACTGTGGATTTGTATTTGTGGATGTTATTATTGATTTAGTGTGATTTTATTTTGGTGGTTGAATTTTGATTTATGTATTTGGAGTGATGGATCTTTGGATCTGGCTGTTTTTTGGTTGTTGATGGCGTTGGTATTCAATGGGATTAAATTCTGAAAAAGAGAGGTGTTTTTATCTCTATTTGGTTGTTTGAAAAATGGGGGGAATGGAATTTTGAATCTTATGTTTTATGTTGTATTGGTTTCGGATGCAAAAACTAAGGTGGAGAAAAGTAGAAAAAGTCATCTCATTATACGAGAAGTTGAGTTCTAA
Organism: Vitis rotundifolia; assembly: GCA_030254885.1. NCBI lineage: Eukaryota > Viridiplantae > Streptophyta > Magnoliopsida > Vitales > Vitaceae > Vitis > Vitis rotundifolia. Next base: position 30,033,259 of record CM058168.1, on the reverse strand, counting down.
ATAAATTAAAATCTAGGATTCAAAACTTTCATCTACTTTATTTTTTCATTTCCTTAATGTTAAGGACAAGGGAAGAAGGCGTTTTTGGTATGTGAGAACGGTTATAGGTGAGAAAGAAAACGTTGTTTGCATTATACTCCGTTAACTTCTTGACACTTTAACTTTGGGACGAACATTGGAATTTGAATCTATATATTGTGTTCTCCCTAGGATTTAGGGTAAAATGATACGACTTTTGTGTTTTTTTTCCTTGTTTCTCAAATTTCCATTCCTATATGTTCTTTAAGCATTTTGTACTTTTATTTGATGCTCCTCATGGTTGGACCAAGTGGCAAGGGGTAAGAGTGGCGATATGGGGGTTCCATGCTTGTTTGAATTAGCCAAAAAAATGTTACCTAAAAATTTGATAAAGTTCTAGTTGATGAACCTTGAGAGGGATGCTTTAGAACATAAAGGCTTATGGTTAAGCAGGACTAATACATGATTTTATATGGAGTACTGGAGCTTAATTTCACGACTAGAAGTAGAAATCAGGATGTATTGGAAATCAATGGAAAAGAGATGCCCAAAGGTGGCCATTTTTGTTACGTTGGACAGATTGTCTAGAAGGGTGGGTTATTTGGGACTTTGCTTGTACAATTAGAGAGTAGGATGAATGAAAGGTAAGAATCTTCTTAGACCACTATGAGGCCACTGATTGGTTTGGACACAATATTTTAGTCGGGTAGATGTTCAAATTTCCATTCGTATATGTTCTTTATGCATGTGGTGCTTTTACTTGAAGCCCCTCATGTTGGATATAGTGGCAAGAGATAAGAGCGGGGATATGGTTCCATACTTGTTTGAATTAGCCAAAAAAATGTTACCTAAAAATTTGATAAAGTTCTAGTTGATGAACCTTGAGAGGGATGCTTTAGAACATAAAGGCTTATGGTTAAGCAGGATTAATGCATGATTTTATGTGGAGTATTGGAGCTTAATTTCACAACTAGAAGTAGAAATCAGGATGTATTGGAAATCAATGGAAAAGAGATGCCCAAAGGTGCCCATTTTTGTTACATTGGACAGATTGCCTGTCAGGGTGGGTAATTTGGGACTTTGCTCAGACAAATAGAGAGTAGGATGAATGAAGTGGAGAACTGCTTCTGAGAGTCACTGGTAATTGAATGTCTATATAGTTAAAGGGAAGAATCTTTTATCAAAAAAAGGGGAAGAATCTTCTTAGATCAATACGAGGCCACCAATGGGTCTGGAGACAAGATTTTAGTTAGGTAATCACTAAATTGTTCAAGATATGAATGTATGCAATGTGAATGCATTGAAATGGATTGACAGAAATGCAAGAAATGATAGAGTTGTAAACGGATACATTTTTTTAGAAGCTAGATTGCTACAAGTAAAGGCATGATTGATGAAGTGTTGTCCAGAATTCCCCTCTGTGTTAGTCTGGGATATCACAAGTGCCTTCTGAGTTGAATCAGTAGAGTACCATATAACACTTGCGCTTTATGCTTAGCTAAACTGGGTTAGAAGCTGGAGTCATTTATTGGAATCTATGTTCATAGTTCATCATATGGCCTTATTGTCCTACATACCGCTGTTCCTAGTCAGCTTTACTATAGATGTAGGAAGGTCAGAGGAGAGGAATTATTCATCAGATTAGCCATATTGTTGGCCTGACAAGATTAGATGTAGGAGTCCCGTTTTTAATTATTTTTCACCTATCATGATGACTACCTTTTTCCTCTCGATTAACTTGGATCTGAGAAAGGCCTTGTAAGTAAAAAAAGCCATAGCTTGGATGGTTGCTTTTGGCAAGCTTCAAAGAAAGAGATGCCTAAAGCCCTTTTTCTGTAAAATATCTGTTTTGTGACTAAGAGAGTTCGTCATTTGCTCATAGATTGCCTGGGCCATTTTTCACTTAGTGGTTAGTGATTACTAGAAAAAGATAAAAGCATTTTCCATTTGGAAAAATTTATTCAAGCAAGCCTTAGTATGCCCTCTTTCACATTTCTGCTCTTTTGGAAGGTTTTATTGCTGAATTTTTTGATGATTAGGAAAAGGCATCATGAAACCTTTCCATTTAAAGGTTATTGTTTCATCAGGTAGAAAGAATTTTAGAACTTCCGCGAATGAGCTTCATGAGACTTACTCCATTTTGTGTGGACTTAAAGTCTTTTCTCTCTTGATGGTTTGTTTCACTACTGAATCCTCAATCATGATAATGGTCCCCAAGAATTTTTATCAGCTGACTAGGTGTTGTGAGAGCCTAATTAAGGTAGTATGACTTGATCATGTGGTACTTGTTTTATGAGTGTTGAAATTGATTAATTGAATTGCTGAATGGATCTTATTTTTCTGTTTTTTGTTCCTTAAGTATGCTTGTATTATGCAACAGTAGTTTTTGGTTCTATGAAGATCCTGATAGTTTTTTCCCTATTTCTGCACTAATTACTTAGGGTGCTGGTAAATCTGCAGTTTTGAACAGTTTGATTGGACATCCTGTTTTGGTAAGTTACATTCCTTTGTGTGATTTTGCACATCTTTACTCATGGGAATTGATTAAAGTTTTTTTGTTTATCCTGACACTTCTTTCCTTTTTTTTTCATCCAGCCTACTGGAGAAAATGGTGCTACTCGGGCTCCAATATGTATTGATTTACAAAAGGATGTTTCCCTAAGCAGCAAGTCGATCATCTTACAAATTGACAACAAATCTCAACAAGTTTCTGCAAGTTAGTACTTTTAATAAACTCCATGTAACCTTTGTCTTCAGGGGCTTAGTGATTTAACATGGCTTATTTGTTCATTGAACCTTAGTATAAGAAACCTTCACTGGTCTTATGATGACATAATGGAATTCTGATTAATTTTTTTTTCATTATTAAAAATTACATAAAAAGAAAAACCATGAATTTTAAGCACAAGCAAAGGATGAGAAATCCTTCCAAACATACAAAGGATGATAAAAAAAGGGAATACCTAACAAAAGGAGTAAGATTGCTATACAAATCAAGGATTAAACTAGAAACTGTACATAATATGCCAACAATATGCAACTCAAAGGAGTAAAAAATCCTTTACAAAAGGAACCATTTGGTTGGCTCTGCGTTCTGTCTAATTGATCTGAAATATCATTAACTGAACATAGGGACCAAGAGAAGGAACAACCAAAGGTGCTAGGTAGATCTAGGATTCGAAGAAGCCACATGTTGTATTTCCAAACCTTGGCTTGCAACAACCCTCCAAAGGAGCTAAAATCTCTATCGCAATAGCCAATCCCTCTCAAACTGGTTTAGAGAAGGCTTTCAATACTATATCATGGTGATCCCAAATCACACCTCAAATTCCTAGCTGGCTGGGGTTGAGCAAACCTATCAAAGTGTAACTTAATCAAACCCATTGAATTGAATTTCATTATTATTTATAGTTATTTCCAATTTTCCTTTAGGTTAACTTTATGATATTGGTATCACTTATGTAGTGATTTGAGAAAAGTTGACCATGCGATAAAAATATAATACTATTTTCTGCTTGTTTGAAAAATTAGGGACAATAAGAATGTTTAAGTGCATGAAGTTAAGGTGTTAAAGGCTGTTAGATTTGAAGGCAAAAGCATACTGACATAGAAGGTCAGGCATATAGCCAGTAGCATGAGGGGAGATTCCTGAATTTGCACCATGGTTGAGTTTAATAATTAGCTTTCCATTTGGATGCATTCTTGATTTATGAAGGACCCTGAAAATGCATTATTGGATTGTTAGGGTTTTTATTTAACTTCTCTGTTTGTCTTATTGCAGGTGCTCTTCGACATTCTCTCCAGGACAGGCTGAGTAAGGGTGCCTCAGGCAAGAGCCGAGATGAAATATATTTGAAGCTACGGACAAGTACAGGTTGGTAATATTGGATGGTTTGGAGTCTTTTCTTATTAATCATTGGATAGATGTGTGGGTTTTATAGCTTAGTTTTCTGAGGGATTGCATTATTATCAAATTGGAATTGTATATAAACTTTTGTAAGTATTGCATTAATAGCATTCACTTAGCTTAGGGATATACATGAAAATTGGAAATGCAAGTATATGGAGTTACCTTCTGTGGAAGCATGTGCAATTAGAGTAACATAACTACAACTAGATAGTTTAGTAACAAGAATTGTTGCTGGTAAGCCCTGAATGCTGATATGGTCCTTTGCATTGCCTGCCTTATATAGACTGAAAAAAAGTTTTAGCAACATGCACATGTAGGCAGTCTATTTTTGATTGCATTTTCTTTCTTAAAAAAATGATTACAAGTTAACTTCAACTTTAGTTTGAGATCATTGGCTTTTTACATATAATTTTTAGTATGTTCATTTGGTCTAGTTCTTTAATTTCTAATCTAACACGATTTATTCACAGCACCTCCTCTGAAACTGGTTGATTTGCCTGGATTGGATCAACGGATTATGGATGAGACATTGGTAAGTGGTGGCTATTGTTCTATTCCACATCACAATTTAGAGATTTATGTATGGCTGAGCATTTACGTAAGACAGACAAAAGTCTAATGTCTCACATTAGTTGATTACCAACGTTGGTTGGACGTTATATGTGGGACTACTAATCCCCATTAGCTTAAGCTTTTGGGAGTGTATGCGGTCCCATATCATTTGGTATTAGAGCGAGGTTTGGCCGAGCTCACCTTGTGCTTGCTGATGTGGGCTTCAACAATTGAGTGAGGGTGTCTGATGTAGGACAAACGGAAGTCCAATGTTCTACATTAGTTAATTACCAATATTGGTTGGGCCTTATGTGTGGGGCTACCTCTACCCCCCATTATCTTAAGCTTTTGGGAGTGGATGTGGTCTCGCATCAGTTTATCAGTTTATCTTATTGATTTCTCTTTAGTATTCTTGGTGATATGATTACCTAGTCTACTTAATTGTATATGATGGATGCTAAATTTGTATGCTCAAAGCCATAAATAATAGTGTTAATAATGCTTTGGCTGGTCCTCTTGTTTTAGGTGAGTGACTATGCTCAGCACAATGATGCCATTTTGCTGGTTATTGTACCTGCTGCCCAGGCACCTGAAATTGCTTCATCTCGAGCTCTCAAAATTGCCAAGGAATATGATGGAGATGGTAATCTCAATATTTTTTAAAATGATTTTTCTGTTCATTTTTTTTCTTATCTAATTAATTAATTTATTTGTATGTAGGTACAAGAACAATCGGTGTAATTAGTAAAATAGATCAAGCTGCATCAGACCAGAAAATTCTTGCTGCTGTTCAGGCTCTCCTGTTAAATCAGGGTCCTAGAAGTACATCTGAAATGCCATGGGTTGCTTTAATTGGGCAATCTGTTTCAATTGCCTCTGCACAGTCTGGATCTGTTGGTTCTGAGAACTCTTTAGAAACTGCTTGGAGGGCTGAGAGTGAGAGTCTTAAATCCATACTGACTGGAGCCCCTCAAAGTAAGCTTGGCAGAATAGCTTTAGTGGATGCCCTGGCTCAGCAGATACGCAGTCGTATGAAAGTCCGACTTCCAAACCTCCTTTCTGGGTACATGTTTTCGAGAAATTGTTCAATATATATATTTTTTCTTTTTTCTTTTCTACTGGTTCTCTTCTTTTTTCTTTTCGTCCAATGTCCCTTTTTTTTGGGCTTCTGTCATTTTTTTTTTAACTGAAAGATGGTTACTTTGTATGATAAAAGCATTGCCTCTATATAGTTTATTTTTTTAAAAAACAATTTTTAAATAATGGATTTAGGATGTAAGATAAGTGACTGAAAATTTCTTCATAGACATCTTTTCAAAGACAATGTTCACCAAGCGATTTTGTGTTTTAAAATATGTAAAAATGATAGAACAAATTTTCTAACTTACTGAAGCTGTAAGTTGGTAATCATATTTGCCTCTCTTGTACAATAGTATTTTCTGATTCAAGTTCTGTGAGTATTTGCATTGTAGAGTGCTGCTCACATCCCACTTGACCCATTGCATTGGATAGGTTTTCATTTATTAACAATTCCATATCTCAGTGTACTACTACAACTTTGATATGATACCTCATTTCTAATCAGTTGGTCCTAAACTTCTTCTGATACCACAGCTCAGGAATGCACACATATAGATTTTTCGTCTCTGGACTATGACAGTTATTCTCCTTGAGTTCCTAATATCTCCATTTCTTTACCCTTCTGTAGGTTACAAGGTAAGTCCCAAATAGTTGGGGATGAGTTAGCAAGGCTTGGTGAACAAATGGTCCATAGTTCTGAAGGCACTAGGGCTATAGCTTTGGAACTTTGCCGTGAATTTGAGGATAAGTTCCTCCTGCACATTGCAGGGGGTGAGGTGAGTCAATTTTTTAATGTGTGCACATTCTCTTGCAAATACTAATATTGTTATATGCAAAACTAGGGAAGAATATACCTCCTTACTGCCAAAAATGCTCATTCAAATCTGTGAATGGATATTAAAATGAAAGAGGTTAGAAAATGTATAGATGAGATGATCTGTGGTTTTCAGAGTATGAAATTAAGAAAATTGCCCATCAAAAAAAAAAAAAAAAAAAAAAAAGAAAAAGAAAAAGAAAAATGGAAGAAGAAGGAAGATGGTTTTCAGGGAATTCTGCTATTGCAAAGGAATGCATGGTTAGAACAAGTGCCCCATTTTCTCAGTATTGTTCAGTCAAAAATTGAGAAGGAATGAACAGTTTAGGAGTAGTGGCACATAGATTGTATTTTTATATCACATGTTTTGGGATTTCTCAGATGTATGTGACAAAGAGTGGTAGCATTGTTGTAACTATGAAAGCATATATCTCTTTCTTCTGTTTTTGCATGGAATATGGTTTTGAGCTGCCATATTTATATCACATATTTTGGGATTTCTCAGATGGATGTCAAAAAAGTGTTTTTGCGTTTTTTTTTTTTTTTTTTTTGATAACCTGTTTTAATAAGAATGAGATTGAAAAAAAGAGGGAGGCAGATGAGCAGGTTAGCCTCTTTCTTGTAACACTGCCTGACTAGAAAATTTCTGACCTTGAGTTTCTAGGATTATGAGAAATTGAATTAGTCATGGTGGGAATTTGAATCATTCTCACAGTATTATAAACTGCTCAATGGCATTCATAGCACGCCACTGTCCTATCATTTTCATAGTATGATAAACTGTGCAATGGAATTCAATATCATAATTCTTTCCTATCCTGTGCTTGTAGTTATAGCAATATTAAGTGCTATGATTATTTGTTCTTAAATTTTATATGTTACATTTACGTGGCAGGGTGCTGGTTGGAAGGTCGTAGCCAGTTTTGAGGGGAATTTTCCTAACAGGATCAAGCAGCTCCCTTTAGACAGGCATTTTGACATCAACAATGTCAAAAGGGTATCTACCATTGTGTTGTTCGGTCTCAATTTTATACTATATTTTGGATTATTTTTGAGGTCTAATTACTTTGAGTGATTTTCCCCCATTTGGTCACAGATTGTGTTAGAAGCTGATGGTTATCAACCATATCTTATATCTCCTGAGAAAGGTTTGAGATCGTTAATAAAAGGTGTCTTGGAGCTTGCAAAAGAGCCATCACGGCTTTGTGTTGATGAGGTAAGCATAATTATTCATAACTTCTGAGTTTCCCCTTCTTTTGAAGAATGGATTGAAAATAAAAGTAGGATGTATAAACCTTCTGGAATGTGCAAGCTAATCAGAGAATAGAAATGTATGCACAAACTATAAGCAGAAAAAGAATATGCGCACATTACAAATGCTCTATGCAATGAGGGAGGAAAGAAGCCTCCAATAGAATAAACTAAGTGGTTTGCTCCTTGTTTGGGTACTTGATTAGCTGAGCAAAGGAACCCAAGATAAGAGCATCCCATTTTGTGAAAACAACCATTGAACTTCTATGAGCCTCTCTTCTAACAGACGGCCTAAGAAATAACAACAGAAAAATCTCTTTCTAAATTTAGGTTGGATTGACACAAATATTTACCCTGTAAGCCCCCTAGTAATGTTAGTATCTTTGCCTTTGGTAGCTAAACCCAGTACAGCAGGTTTAGATAAGCCCTTTGTACTGCACCATAGCTTGTATTCCTAATTGTCTAGGATTACCTAAAGAATGACCTTTAAAATTTAACTTAATGGAGGTAACCAATCATACATAGTCTTCTGAGGTGATCTCTTGGAGGAGCAAACATTTTTCCTATCTAGCAATAGAAAGTTCAAAGAACTACTTGCAAAAGGATAAGTGACAGATCAAAAGGAGGACGAGGAGTAAATTATTTCAAGTAGCCTCCATGGGAGACCTATCCTCAAAGATCCTAGAATTTCTCTCTGCAGTTTTACCAATGAATCATCCATTCTTCATTTTCCACCACCTTTTTTTATCATCGTATGTATTTCCAAATAGGAAACCCTATACATACTTTTAATGATACTCAAACCTTTGCCTAATACTTGACGTTTCCCTTTGTTATTTGATGTCTATGTGGCCCATTGAATGGAATTCTTTAACCACCTGCTGTGTTTGTTGCATATTGATGACTATGAAACATAGGTGCACCGTGTCCTGGTAGATGTAGTTTCTGCTGCTGCAAATGCTACGCCAGGTCTGGGGAGATATCCTCCTTTCAAGAGAGAGGTATATATTCTTTGATTGCGCACCTGTTCTTGTGCTGGCAGTATTTATTTATATATTCAGGATTGTGCGTAATTTTAATCCTTCATACCTAAAAAATCTATTCGATTTTTTATTTTATTTTTATTTTTTATTTTTATTAGGTTGTGGCAATTGCAACTGCTGCACTAGATGTGTTCAAGAATGAAGCTAAGAAAATGGTGGTTGCCCTAGTGGATATGGAGCGAGCTTTTGTGCCCCCTCAACACTTCATTCGTTTGGTGCAAAGAAGGTACTGGGAATATGAAATAAGCCTATATTTTTGGATCCATTGTCAACAAGTAGAAACTTTTGAGCTATTATTGTTACTGTTTCAGTAAACTCAAAAAAAACATTCTTAGGCCATATCTATGTTTTAGACTTTTGAACTTAAAAATCATAGAGTAGCCATTTCATGTTTACAAATTTAATACATCCTATTTGATGGATTTTTCACCTCATGTTTAGGAATTAAAAATACCTTGTTTGATGGATTTATTCATCTCTCTCTCTCTCTCTCTCTCTATCTATCTATCTATCTATCTATCTATCTCTCTCTATCTTGCCATCTCTTCCTGGTTTGCCATTGTCATATGCTGCTGTTTACATGCATGCCATAATGCCAGTGATCTCAATATATCGAGTGGCTTATGTTTGCCTACGGTTTATCTATTTGATTTATGTGCTTAATTTATATTAGGATGGAGAGACAGCGACGGGAGGAAGAGCTGAAGAACCGATCCTCAAAAAAAGGACATGAGGCAGAGCAATCAATTTTGAATAGGGTATAATATTTTTCTCTAATCCAAGTATGAGTAAGAATTATTTTTAAAATATTGCTGAGTTACCAAAATTGCATGAGTGGTCATCTTGTTATGATGCAGTTCTTTTCTTTGTATAAATCATTGTAGTTTGATGGAGTTAATGCCTCCTTTCTCTTAGTTCCTTTCCAATCATTTGTCAAAAAGAATCCCCTTCTTACCGTCTACTATGGCCTTATACTTAGGCAACTAGTCCTCAAACTGGTGGTCAGCAACCCGGAGGAAGTTTGAAATCAATGAAGGATAAATCTGGTCAGTCAGAAAAAGAAACACAAGAGGGCTCAGCGTTGAAGATAGCTGGTCCTGGTGGTGAGATCACAGCAGGTATGCTTCTGTACAGCTCAGTATTAGGCTAGTAATTTTACTGATAGCGAGTTGCTTTTGTCTCTCCTTTTGAGGATCCTCAGTTCAGTGTTTTGTGGGGTGTGTGTGTTTCCCTATATAGTGGCTAGACCCCTCTTAGGATTGTGTTAATTTTTATAGCATCAAAGATCCCAAAAAGCAATAACATTTGGGGATGTAGCATTTCCTTAAATGGTAGTATGTTTCTATATGGTAGCTTCAGCTTTTGAGGAAGAATTTTCTAGTTACAGAGGTTCTAAGTCATTTCTATACCTTTCCTTGTTTGGTCATGTTCAAGTTTTCTTTGATTGGTATTTCCTTATTTGTTTGTCAACTCAAATGATCTGTGTGGGCTGTGCCTTTGTCTAGTTCTCCTACCCATTTCATTTTTCATAAGTTATAGGGTTAGTGTCTCCTGTGTGTAGTGTCTTCCTTGTGACTAAATGCACTTGGCACAAGAATTTATTGTGTGAAGGGCAGGTGATGCCTTGAGCACATGGATTCCTTTTTGATATTTGTTGTGGTTGTCGTATCTGTACAGGCATGCGCAGAACTTGATGCTTACTGGTACAACTATATATTTCTAAGGAATGTAATATAGAATAGAATCTGTTTTGATAATTTACAATCTGTGTGTATGAACTTCTAGCCAATTCTTGAATCTGTTATATCACGTTATCAAGCTTCCAAGGATATCTGAAGTCACCCTTACATGTATAATGCCATGTATTGTGCATCTTCTCTTGTATCAACATCTCTCTCTCTCTCTCTCTCCAACCTTTTACTTTATACATATACAGGCTTTCTTTTGAAGAAAAGTGAAAAAACTAATGGATGGAGCAGGCGATGGTTTGTTTTAAATGAAAAGACTGGCAAGGTTAGTAAAGTATCAGTTCATCACTGGATGTGCCCTTTTTTTGTATTCTTTCATTGGTTCTTTGCACCATTTTTGTCTCCATCAAATGTATCATTGAATTTTAAAATGACTGTGTCGTATTTCATCAATATGGTTGTCTTTTTGTTTCACAGCTTGGTTACACCAAAAAGCAAGAGGAAAGGCATTTCCGTGGTGTCATCACTTTAGAGGTATCGATTGCAATAAATACCAATAACCAGAATTTTTTGTCCTGTTATGGCCAAAATTTTAACCATTGTAAATATCGAAAGCAAAGTTGGGTTTATATTGGATGCTAAAATATCTGAGTGTGCATGTGGTTGTGCATGTATGCCCACTCCATTTTTTTTGAATTATAACAAGTGAATGTTTTCTACAGCTGTTTTCTTGATTGCTCTTTGGAAATTTCATTTTTTAAAGTAGTATCTAGGATAGAAAAGTTTCGGAAATGACCTTACTTGAATATTCTTGAAGAGTTGACCATCTTTTTGGACTTTTTGTATCATCTCTGTTTGTTTCTTGAAAATAGTGGCACTCTTGTGTAATTGTTGTTTACATTTCATAGTTTCTTGATTCAAGTTTGCACAAGTGTTTTGATTTGGTTGAGAGCTCACAATGAGGTGAACATCAATTCAATGCTTTGAGATTCAAGAGAAAGGAAACCTCTCTCTCTGGATACTTGCTTTTTGTGCAAAATGAGTGACAAGACTGTTTGCCTCTTTTTCTTGCATTCTTCTTTCATCATCACACCATGTCATAAAAAGTGGTACATTGCTATGAGAAATCCTTTCATAAAGTATTTCTTATAGCTAAGAAACTAATGGTAATAAAGAATTAAGTGGAGTGTAAAATTAATCATTTCAGTGGGTGGATCGTTTTGAATTTCATTTTAGTGGTTCCGTTAGTTAAGGAAATTGGGTCATTATTGGTACTCTTTAGTTTCTTATTGTATTTATATACATATTTTTTTTGATAAATTTCTTATATATATATATATATATTGTTTGTTTGTTTTCATATTGGTTTTTCCCTTTTTTAAAGGTTTGCTTTGGCCTATGTTGGGACTTTAACCTAGAACCTCTCACATCCCCACATCAACCACTTTCCTTTATTCCTATACATCTTACCATACTAAAATTTATTTTTATACTAAAATTAATTATGAGCCATGGCACCAAGCTGGAACCTTGAAAGGTTATGAACCATGGAACCAAGTTGGTTCCTTGAAAAGTTTACTAGATACTGGAGAACCTTTTCCTTTATATTTATCTACATGCACAAATTTGAGAATTGTCCCTATTTTAAATAGGCAAATAGTCTTCTAAACGTTTTTGAAAATTGGGTCATAACCTTTCTTTTTTGATAAATTGGGTCATAACCTTCCTTATCCAAAGACTAGGCATGAATGAAAAACCAATTGTGATACACTGTTTGCTGGCTTTTGTTTTCAGTAAGAAAGGAGTGTTTTAAATAATTTTGATTTATTTTACTTTGCCTTTGTGACTACCATGTTTTGATAAGAATAATTATATTATGACCATAAAAATGGATTCTTGCTATAGAGTGGATTATTATTAAAATTTTGGATTTCTGTGCAAGTTATTGAACATGCCTCATTTCATTTATGTGCCATGCAGGAATGTAACGTAGAAGAGGTTTCAGATGAGGAAGAACCTCCCCGAAAAAGTTCAAAGGATAAGAAGGCCAATGGGCCTGATTCAGGAAAGAACACCAGTCTTGTTTTCAAGATAACGAGCAAGGTTCCATATAAAACAGTTTTGAAAGGTTTGTTCTTGTCCAAGTTCATTGTGCTCTACTTAGGTGGATAGTCCTCTGGTTTTTGTTTTGACTTACAACTTTAAATAAAACAAATTTTTAATTAATCTTGCAGCCCACAGTGCTGTGGTGCTCAAGGCAGAGAGTATGGCAGATAAAGTTGAATGGGTAAACAAGATAAGCAGTGTTATTCAACCTTCCAAAGGGGGTCAAGTGAAAGGGGCATCCTCTGAAGGTGGTCTTACCATGCGGCAAAGTCTTTCTGATGGTTCCCTGGTGAGTTTTTCACTTTTGCCTTCTGCCTGCTGTCTCTTGTAGTGTATGTGCTTCGGCTTTGTGAATTATGTTTAAATGCTATAATCTCTTGAAAATTTAATGACACTTGTGCCTGATGCGATTCTAGTTATTGGTAGATTAACTTTTGAAATTTCTTTAGTTTGGGACTGCTGTTTATCTTTTGGATAATGGAAGCTCCTATTGACATTTTTTTTTTTTAAATTATGCCTTAAATAAGCCATTTAGTTCCCCTATATTATGGTTCCTTGTATGATTGTTGACCTGAAATTGCTTTTCAGGATACAATGGTCCGAAGACCTGCCGACCCAGAAGAAGAACTTCGATGGATGTCTCAAGAAGTGCGTGGCTATGTTGAAGCGGTTTTAAACAGTCTGGCTGCTAATGTCCCTAAAGTAAGCACTTGTCCCTGAATTCTCATTTTTGCATCTTAACATCTGGTCACTTACAAATGCTTGAATATGTGATCGATTGGTTGGCAGGCAGTTGTTCTTTGCCAAGTTGAGAAAGCTAAGGAAGACATGCTAAATCAGTTGTACAGCTCAATCAGGTAAAGAGATATTCCCATATAAATAAACAACCCATACGCAAACTCATCCTTTACTTTTTATTTGTATAATGTAAAGGCGGAATTTGATCCTAGTCAGTACCATGCACTAGCAGGCCTGAGTGTCATTTTTCCTGCTCTCCCTTCTATGCCAATGGCGTGAATTCTCTTTGTGTATGCAATGGTTGATCAAATGAAGTCTTTCTTTACTATAAATGTCCTAGGAAATATATCATGTCTCCTTTCTGTTTGTCTGGACAGCGCACAAAGCACAGCAAGGATCGAAGAGCTCCTTCTAGAGGATCAGAATGTAAAGCGTAGGAGGGAGCGCTACCAGAAGCAGTCCTCCCTCCTTTCAAAACTAACTCGCCAACTCAGCATTCATGACAATCGGGCAGCTGCTGCCTCTAGCTGGTCAAATGGTGTTGGTGGAGCAGGTATGAAATGGAAGTATATGAAGTTTATGCCTCCATTGCCTCTTTTTAAACTCAAATTCCTAGCTCTCTCTTTGCTAATTTCTGCATCAACTCCAAGAATTTCAAACTATTATTAGGACATGGAAGAAAACACAGACTTTTTTTTGTCTTCGGTTTGATAAAACTTGTATACAAATGTGGCTGATTTCAGAATAGATCAGAACACACAGGGATCAATGAATTAATGCTCTCTCTTACTGCTTTTGGAAACATATACAGAGAAACTGTTTTTGGAAAACATAATCGAACAAGCCTCTTGGCTGGAAGAACTTTATATTCATTTCTGGAAAAAAATGAATTTTGTAAAATGAATGGTATCTTTTTGTGTTTTTAGATGCTGATGAGTTCAACGAGGACGGTTTTTGCTAGGAACTTTAGGTCCATTTAATAGGAAGATAGGGTTTGGCTTGAACATCTAATCATGATTGTAGCTATTGGACCTAGGATATCTTGATCTGTTCGAACTTAGTCATTTCTTTTTACTCTCACAACTAATATTAGGGAAGCAAATCTAGCTATCATTTTCAAGTTAGTACAATTATGTTAAAAATTTCTTTTTTTCCCTTTCTCATTATGCTTTTCAAATTTCCGTGTCTTTTCCTTTTTCATTTTACAAACTCCCCATTTCACTGTGGTCCATGGAATCCCCCTATTTGAAATTCTGAAAAATTTGGTTTTTACTTCATTGCAGAAAGCAGCCCAAGAACCAGTGGTCCATCCGGTGGTGATGACTGGAGATCAGCATTTGATGCTGCAGCCAATGGACCTGTTGACTACAACTCTGATTTGTCTCGGTCTGGTTCTAATGGTCACAGTCGGCATTACAGTGACCCAGCACAGAATGGTGATGTGGGCTCCGGCTCAAACTCCAGCCGCCGTACTCCCAACCGGCGGCCGCCAGCACCACCTCAGTCAGGTTCCTCAGGTTACAAATTTTTTTAGATGTCGGACCGATCAAATTGACCATTCATATATTCAACACATTCCTTGTGGCCAAAGATCTGCTCTTTGCACCTCATGATCCCAGCATTTGGCCAAAAGCTCAGATTCTATTGCAGAATCTACAGAGAGAGTAAAAGAGGGTGCTTGTGTACATAGAAGGCTACAGTCCCATAATATCAGTTTTTTTACGACGTGCCCACATTGGATTCAAGACATACTTGAAATCCATTTATCATTATATTCCTCTATTCAATATTTTTCTTTTCTTTTGTTTTGGAGGTTTTCTTTTCTATTTTGGGGTTTCACTCATTTTTGGAAGCTAGAGATGTAATTTGCATGTATTCCATTCTCATTTCATGTACACTTTTCCATCTTTGATGGATCTGTAACATTTGGATTATGGCCTCTTTGAAGGCGGGACACACCCATATTACCACTTAAATAGTCCCTTGTTTTGGTACTCAGAAATTAATGGTTGTTTCCCTTTGGGGGTTCAGATTCTTAGTATGATGATGATAATCTCATTTATTTTCTGACCGCTCCTTTTATTAGAATCCAAGCTTTATACTCGTTTGTTTCATGCCATGGAGTGGTTGGTATATTCGAAGTTTCCTTTTTCTATTGATCAGATAAATTCACTGATGATGTTCAAACAGACAGATGGAGAAAATGTTGAATATTATAAAGGCCGTTTAACTTCGATTTTATAAAAATATTGAAGAGAATAATACTATCAATATTTATACAAATAAGAGAAGTCAGGTCTTTTTTTCCGCACATATTTTGCAGCATTGTCCTCGAAGAACTTGGAATGATTTTGAAGGAGGTTGAAAATATTTCATAATGGGAATGATTTTAAAAGAGGTTAAAAATGTTTTATAACATGTGATGATATTTTCATTTTTGTAAAAACTAGTATGGTAAATTATTGGTATGATAAATTTCTGAAAATCAATATAAAAAAATTATAAAAAATCACAATTTTATTTTATATTTATGCTTTTAAAAAATCAAAACATTTTTTTTTTTTACTTGAGTTAATTTCATGGGGTTTAGTATGTAAGACAATTTGCTTCAAATTTCATCTATTAGCATCTTTATAAATATTCCATTTTAAAAATAAAAATTTATTTTTTAAATTTTTTTGGTAAATGTGTTTAATAACCAAAATATTTTTATATCAAAAATAAATTTTATAAACAAAATATCTATTAAGGTACTAAAGGAATAAAGTTGAAGCCATCAATGGGTTAATGTATCCCATCAAACACCTGGAATATAAATAAGATTCAATTTTTTCTAGAATGTGTTTAACAATATTTTTACTTAAAATATTTTTAATAAAAATATTTTATCTAAAAATGTTTTTTAAGAGAATTATATATTAAATATTTTTTTATAAAACATAATTTTTTAATACTAAAATTAATTTTTCAAAATTTTAAAAACATTTTCTAAATTTTACCAAATATTTTTTCTAAAAAGAAAACACATTTTAATTTAAAAACACTTTTTAGAATCACAATTAAATAGATTCTTAAAATGTGTTTGACAATGATTTTAAAAAACATTTCTAACTTTTTTAAAAATACATTTGATAGTAATTTTAATAAGTATTTATAACTTTTCTAATATATGAAAGATAAAATTTTTCAAATATTAAAAAGTTTAGAAGTGTTTCTTAGAATAATTGCTAAATAAACTCTGCACTTGAATGATGAATTTTTTTCTAAATGTTAGGAATGATATAAATACTTTCTCCAATTACAGCCAAATGGGTTCATATCTAAACATTAATCCATCCACCTTAAAGCATTTCTAATGAAAATACTGCATGTAAATAAAAGCGATGAAACATTAAAACCTTTCATCCAAAATCACGCTCAAAGAGACCCCAAACGCACCCCCGGTAGGGGCTTCCCCCGTGTGGCCACGTGGCAAGCCACTCATGGCCCACATGGCAACCCCTATCTCTATCCGGACAATTGTCATCAGACCGGAGAGCCCTATCCAGCACACGCGTATAAGAGACCAGTCACGTTGCCCTCCTCTAAACTGCACGGTGCATTCCAAATGAATATCCTGGCCCACTTCTGCGAGTAATCATTCCCCTCTGACAAAAGTATGCTTGATGGGATGTCACCCTGTCTTCACAGGCGAACCACTACACGCTGCATCCTAATTTATGCAGATGGAGGTGACAAGCCCACCATAATGACATCCTCGCTAGCAGTCTCAGTCAGCTGCCTAAGTGGTGATGATTACCTTGTTGCGCACTGTGCTGCCATCATGACTACTAAAGTCAAAGGGTCAACTCAGTGCAGATGTGACCCCATTCCCGACACTATATAAACCCTCCTACAGCCCAAGAGAAAAGGTACGCAATACACAAAGCCTCTTCTAGCTCTAGAAAAAGGGCGATCTTTCTAGTTGACTTTAATTATTTGACTTGGGCTTCGGAAGGTGTGTCCGGACAACCTGTCTGAACATCTTTTTGCAGGAAAGAAAAGACAAGCCAGTCCTTACCAACTGTATTCAATCCTTTCCTGCTGCGACGGGGAGAAGCATCATCCCCAGTTGATTCAGCATCAACACCCCCCAAAGCCCAAACTATGGCATAATTATCAGAAAAATATGATCATTATTCAAGGTACCCATACGATCTTTTGATTCAACCCATGATCTGATAGTTTCTTAATGTATGGTGAATCCATGATCCCAAATCATAGTCACATATAATTTGATAAATAAGGCTGAGGAAAATTGATATATAGATATATATAGATATATATTACCATAATTATAATGACAGGATCACAATAATAATGCTACAGCTCAATAGCAGGAATACCCAGGAAGAGCTCATCCCACAAAAATTCCTGGATTTATCTGATCTATTATTAACACTCACCGCCATGTAAACACTCAACATCATATCTACCAATAGCCTCGCAAAAGCCCAGAATCCGAAAATTAGGCATATAAGAAATACTGCAATACCCTTATTCTCCATGTGTGTCTGGTCCTCCTGAACCTTTTGGACCTCCGCTCTGCAAGTTAATTCCAACAATTAGCACCCAAAAATACCCACAAACCCAACACCTAACAATAAGCTACAATTTGAGAAAATCAGGAAGTCATTAGGCTATGTTTGGTTCAGGGAAAGTGTTAAGGAAGCAAGAAGGGAAAATGTTAAAATGATCTGCCTTGGAAGAAGGTGAGGGAGGTCTAGAGAAAGCACATTCTTCATAAATATAGTTTTCTTTTCTTCAAATTTCCATTCACAACCAAATAAGATACGAATTTTATAATTTTTTCCTTACCTTTTTCTTTCCTTCAAACTTTCTAGGAATCAAACATAGCCTTACAAATCATTGATTAAGCAATAATAGTACCAACGTATATTTACAGAAGAAATAGTAAGGGAAGCAGTTCAACACCTAAAGAATTTCTCTTCTTCGTCTCTCTAATGATTTTGAGACAAGCATTTTATTGAACACAGCATTATATCCTCAAAAGCCTAGACTTCTCTTATTTTATATGCAAAAACTAAAGACAAATTTAAGTTCAAACCTCTTTTAATTGGAATGTTTCACTTCATGCCTCTCAACATCTTTTAAATTTCAAATTCAACGGGACTAAGTGTAAGAGCCTTGTTAAGTAGTGGGGGTTTTCGAGTTTTAAAGCCATTCTTTAGTAGAAACTAGGGTATCCATTCTTGATTAACTTGATAGGCTACATGCATATTTTGAAATAAGAATAGATCAACTACACGGTTTTAGACTTTGTCATTTATTTATTTTTAGGGTGGCATTTTCCCCAAACCAAAATATGATATCATTGAGCATATTGACATATATCAGAGGATCCTTCAAGCTGGCTTTATCCCTAAAAACATATCCAAGCACTGCACATCTAGAGGTGAGTCAACCTCTATCCCATGTGCTCAGGCATTAGGATATGAGGCTTAATAAAACTTCATTTAAAGGAGCGTTTTACGCTGTTGAAGTTCATTGGTTAAGTTACATCATTTCTTTGGAGCATGATTAGAAACTTGGCACTAAAAAGTCTCTCTTGGGCATCAACCCTAGGTAAGAAATTTTATAGAAAAACTTAGAATTTAAAGCTCCATAGGAGACAACCCCAACAAAAGAAAGACTATAGCAAAAAAAAAGATCATTTTGCCTAATTTTGAAAACTATGCACTTCCATGTAATGAAAATTTCTGAGGCCAAAACACCCACATGGTACCAAAATCACTTATAATTATGAAGTAAAATATAAAGAAAGTTATTCAGATAAGAGGCTTATAAATTTTCTTATCCAAGAAATTAACCCCCCCAAAAAAGTAGAAATAAAAATAAAAATAAAAAGCTGTAAGGTCATCAGGCACACTCATATTATAAAATGATGAGATGTATATGGTGAGGGAAGGAAACAGACCTGAGAAGAGCATTGTCCTTGAGTAGATTATCCAACTGTAGGGAAACAAGGGATTTCCATGATATAAGATCACTGACATCTTTGGTCTGCAAGAGCATGAGACATTGTAGGAGTTAAAAACCGACCATCATAAAGAAATAAAGCAATTAAAAATGAAAAGGTAGTGAGTTACATACAATAATCTCCTTGCTATCAAGGAAGCTCCTTATGTCTGATCTTATATTCTCCAGAAGAACATCTTTCTCCTCAATTTCTTTGTCAAATTCTTTGAAAATGTTACCATATCTGGAGTTCAAATCCTCCAGGTATCGCTCCAAAACAGACAAACTTAAATCAAGTGATTGAACTTTTTGCATCAGTATCTTAAGAACAGTGTCCCCAGGCATCCTTCCAACCTGTTGATGACGAATTTCTTCAACTGGATCCGGCATGTTACTTTTAATAGCTTCAGGTTTGTCAAGTAGAGGGTCAGATTCTGTTTCACTAACAGGTTTCTGATACAGATTATTACCCTCAGTGGGCTCCGGCTGGGAGGGAATTGACTTTTTCTCAGCAGTGATTTCCTCAGGTACAAATGGATTATCTTGAACAGAGATCAAATCCTCCAGCATTCGCTCAACAGCATCCACTCCATATACTTCCACAACACTCAGTGTGCAATAGAATTCTGTACCATGATGGCTCAGTAGATTTAACTTTAGATATCTCACCCATTTTGGCTCGTGAAGAGCAAACCTCTGAGCATGCTTCACATTTGCAGCAGTAAAATTCCCAAGCTTGACCCACTCATCTGTTGGAAAAACTGAACTGCCCAGCAACTCAAAATCTTTTGGATTAGAAGAGTAATGCTCAAAATTTGCAATTTCAATAGTATCCACCAAGGTTTCTTCTGAAAGTTCAATAACGACAAATTTCTCTTCTGCAGAACAGGGATTTCTAAGGTACTTGTCCTTGTCTTTGCCTAAAATATTTGAAGCACCCTTTGCTTCCTTGTTAGAAGCCAAGACCTTCGCTCCCTTTGAAGCTGAAGCATAATTGTAATCTGCACCCCCAGGCTCTACTCTATGTATGACGTTTCCAGCCTGACCAGTTACAGATTTACTTTTATAACTAATTGCCTTGCTCTTGAATTCATCAAGACCCGGTGGCACAGCACGGGATAACCTGTCATTCTTTGGGGTATCCTTTTCAGATTTTACATCTGAACTGGATTTCTCCACCTCAGATCCCTCCTCAACAGGCAAGGTAGATTTTACATTTCCTTCGCTATGTAATTCATTGGTGAAATCCTTAGTTTCAGCATCATTTCTGGAACCTTCATAAGAATTGTCAGAAGTGGTTTCTATCAAAGAATGTTCATCAACAGAACAAGAGCCTAGATTAAGGCCCTGCTTTGCTTCATCCCAAGTTGATATGCCAATGAGAGGCATGCCAGATCCATCTAAAACCATGCAAAGAGCAGAGAGTGGCTAGTAAGAAAAGAATGCATACAGATATTAAATTCTTAAAAATTAAGATATTGTCTTCCTAAAATAAGACTAAAATTTAAAAATGGTGCATTCTAGAAATGCCTAAAGATTCACTTAAATCCAAAGAAAAGATATAGAGTAGCTAGTGAGAGAAGATATGTACACATGGTGAATTCCAAAGCAAGACCAATTTTATGTATCATGGAGTATGTTCTTTTTTTTTTTTTGGGGTGGGGGGGACAGATACTTGCTCTTTCCTTTTTTTGTTTTTGGTGCATAGAAGCTCCACATCCCCCCTCCAATGTCTTGCCACTTGAGCCAGGCTCAGTAGCATCGTGGAAAAATAAGACAGAAGATGTAAAGTTCTCAAAACACAGAGTACTTGTGTTAGTTCAAGCATGTCAGATGACAGAAAAAACTACTTTTAGATCCAATCTTCTACTATGTGTGACATCTGGGAGCAATATTGAGGTCTGTTTGAAATTTGAATCCTATTTCTCAGAAACAGTTAAGCTCTTCTCATAATCATGCCGACAGAATAGTTAAGCCTGATTGGTGAATCACAACTAGTCCTCATAGTTGAGAAGCAATCACTCAAGCAGTACTTCTATTCATTATCACACTGATCCAAACACAGTATTGACTGGTTTTATGAATTTGATGAACTGATCAAACTTGTCTACAACATAGTGATGATCAATGTGAGAGATGTAACAATAATCTTATATGTGAAAATGCTAAGCAGAGGCATTGAATTTGATTGCCTAAATACTGTTACAACTTAGAAGCAGCATAGAAACTCAAAACGTATAAATCTATATAAATCATCCAATACAGCATTATAAGAAAAAAGAAGCTTGGGTTCAATTGGTATATATATTCAAACAATTTTTCAGAATTCAATATTAACACATAAAGGAAGTTCAAATGGAGACTCACCTTGGTATCCATCACCATGACTGATCCATAAGCTCAAAAGAAAGACAAGGCCCCACAACACAAAGACCAAAGACAATGAAACCTTATACAACCGACTCCGGCCGATGATAGCTTTCTCTAAAGCTCTTCGTTGCAGAAGAGCTCTACGTGATCTCTGCATCGCACATCAACTCATACTACTGCTGAACCAGAGCAGGTAAAAGAATGAGAAACACCTCCACCTACGCCAAACAACACAAAGGACTCAGCCTTTATTTCGTAATTCCAACATGTATGATATATAATATACTCCATAAAAATAACCCAAAAACTAGAAGTTCCTTGTTTGCAAATTAAGCTCTAATCCAGGTCAAATTCAGTACATTGAAAGGGGCATTCAAGCATGCATGTAATGGATATCCTTCAATCACACACACACACACACACACACACAAAAGTATCTACTCTTTGAATGAAGGAAAATACTGCTAAAATTCAAATGCATATATATAAAGGGTATATTTGAATATTACCAAAAAGACATTCTAAATATATAACATTCAAATATACAGAAATGGGCATGTTCTCCACATAATATAGAATGCCTTTGGTATGTCATTGAAGCTAAAGACTTTTGAATCTGCTAACACAAGCAATAAAGAAAACATTTCCCGAGAAAATACAAATATGTAGCTTATGAATGAAGCTCAGATCCACACCCAATTCAGGGGATTTCAAATGGGTATTTTTCAATGCAAGCAAATTCACCCTTTGTTCACAAGAAACACTGTTTCACCAAGATTGATGGTAAAATGACTCAAATTGACCACTTTACTTCCATTACAGACATTCATTTTAGGTGTGATTGGCTTCTGCCAAATGCAAGAAAAACGAAAAGAAAATCAATTCAGTCTCCAAACCCATCATATTCTTTCACGACTTGAAACACAACACACCCATATCCTTCTCCCAACGAATCTCCCGAATTGAGTCGACAACCCCAACACCACCAAACAAAAAGAAATTTAAAAAATAATTCTTTTCTTTTCTTTTCTTTCCTTTTCCTTTCCTTTCCTTTCCTTTCCTTTCTTCCCTCAATTTTCCCAGCACCCAAACACAACATAAATCAACAATTCAAAGATTACCCACCTCCGAAAACCCAAAATTCTCATATGAACTGAATTCTGTAGAGGAAAAGAAACAGATCTCAATTGCAGAGAATCCGACACAAGCGTCAACAATCTACCAACAGATCTAATAAAAATGAAAAAAAAAAAAAAACCAATGCCCTTTCCTTAAAAAACCATAAATTAATAAAAAATTACTCCAAAAAAATTTTTAAAAAACAATCTATCAGCACCTGAACGACTGTACACAGAAAGCATTGGGATCGCCAAAAATGACTCAAGGAATTTTCGAGATGAGCAGCAAAGGAGGACTGAAACGACGTAGTTTTGAGAAATGTTCCGCGTTTGCTTGTCGCTTTGAGGGCTTTAGGCTTTTGAATATGTATTTATTTTCATATAGTATTTATTATTATAATTATAATTCAATTAGTTGTCACTCCACCAACGGCTCAATTTTTTCTTAATAAGTTAATAAAAAAATAAGATGAAACAATTTCTCTCTTTGAAATCTTTCCACTATTGTCTTGGTGGAGTTGACTTTAGGCTCTTTCCTTTCTTACCACCTTAAGGAAAATAAAGGTAAAGGGATTTATTTTTATTTATTTATTTTTACATAATATTTAAATTTAATATTTTAAAAAATTTTAAATTATATGGCCGTCTAAAACTTGTTTTTAAAAGTTATTTTTTATTTTTTTAACTTAAAAATAATTTTTAAAAATAAATTAAAAAAAAACAAGATTAAAAGGGTTTATGTTTTTTTTTGTTTTAAAAAATATGTGAAAATAATTTTTATTTATTTTTTAAAAATTATTTTATTTTTAAAAGTTGTTTATAACGTTCTATTTTCAAACAGATTCTAAATTTTTTAATTAATTAATTATTATTATTATTATTATTACTTTTTTATTGGTGGTATATTATAAAAAAAGTGATTTTTAATTTTAATTTTTTTAAAAACTATTAAGTATTTATTTTTTATAAGAAAATACCTGAAGACGTAAGAAATTGTAAAAGTTTAAGTGATTAAATAATAGGTATAGTTGGATACATGTGTAAAGTAATATTATTAGTTTATTATATCCAAAAGTTGAAAATTTTAAATAATAAAATGAGATTATTAATAGATAGAGTGGGGGAGAAAGTAATAAAAAGTGATAACTAAAGTATGGAGGAAGAAAAGTACGAGTTGGATGGTTTTAGAAGCTTATAATTAGTATTTGAATGAATTTTCATTGTAATTTAAAAGGTAATTTAGAATTTTTTATTTTTTTTTAAATTTGATAATTAGTTTTTTTAAATTTAAAAAGTAATTTTTAAATGTACAAAAATAAATGCCGTTGGAAAAACATGAAATGTAAAATTTAATAAATTAAAACAATAAAAAATTAATTTTATTTATAGGTTTTGATTAAATATATTTAATTTGAAATAATTTAAAATTTTATTAAATATTTTTCTAATTTATTTATTTATTATTTTTATTCATATTCATTCTCATAAAAAAAAAATAGATATTTTGAAGAAATTTCAAATTAATTCTAGAGGAGAGGTGACTTAAATTAACATGAGGAATAAATTCTGATTTTTTTTAGATAAAATGAGAAAAAATAGGAGGCTAAAATATAATTAACTCTTTTTATTTTTGTTATTATTAGTTATGAAGTTAATAATAATTTTTAATTTTTTTTTTTAAATAACTTAAAAAGATTTGAATAGATTTGGAATATTTACAATTTATTTATTTATTTTTAAAATTTTTGGGTTTTAAAGTACTTGACGGGGAGACCCAATTGACAGAACAAGTCATCGTGGAAGAGAAAAAAAAAAGTCGACGAAGTGTCGTTCACGTGGAACGGATGACGTGGTGGGAGGCAGAAAATGACAAAAATGGAGAGACTTGAATGTGGTGGTGCCCACATGTATGATGAGGTGGAGAATGATAGCAATTGCCTGGTTCCACGTATAGACGGTAGTATTAAGTTTTCTTTGTCATGTGTGGGTCCCAGTGCTGTGGAAATTTGGAAGGGTGATGTGGCTTGTCTAGATTTCTCGTCACGCGTTCGATAAGGGATGCCGACACCATTAGACACGACTAGATCTCAAAAGTTTGGATAGAATTTTCACATAAATTTATTTATTTATTTTATTATGAATTACAAAACAAAGTTTACCATACCCCGCCTTCATTTAAATCCTAAATTTTAAATTTTATATAAGTATCAAACAAATAATTGTATTTAAAATTTTCATAAAATAAATAAATATATTCAAAATTTTATATATATATTAATGAATTGTAATGTTTGAATCAATTTTGTTGCGTTTTGCATAAGGAATGTGGAGGTTGAGCTTTTTGATGCTTGTAAAGAGATCGAGTTACCCAGTCAGCTTATGAGGTTGAACGGACAATAACCTTAAATTTTTTTTATGTGATAAATGATGATTTTGGCCATTATATATATTTAATCATATTACAATTTTTTGGTTTTTTATTTTTTATTTTTTAGAAAGCACAATCACAATTGAGAGATTTTTTTAAGAACTTCACCGTTCCAATTATTCTTTTCTTTTTATTAATGGATTGTTGAGTGTTGATGTAATTCGTGGACGTAAGAATCATATTAATCCTCAAATCATATTAAAAATTTTATGTTTTTCTTTATTTTATGTTCGTGTTTGGTTTTAGTTAACATATTTGTTATATAGGTTTTTTAATCAATCTTTCACAAAAAATTTTAAAAGGAGGGATGAAAATTTAGACATAATTTATTATTGATGTTGCTTAGAAAAAAATTAGATGTTAGATTGAGATATAAATCAAAGTATAATGATGAATTTTACAATTTATCATTTTTTTTTAATTTGGATTTAACTTGAGCTGCCACTAGTTAAATCCTGCTAGAACAAGTTGAACTTACTCCAAATTTAATTTTTTTTCTCTAAATTATTTCATTTTTAAAATTTTATTTCCTATATTTTTATACTAAAATTTAAATAACAATTAAAATAGTATTCAAATGGACTATAATACAAAAAAGCAATAAATTGAATATATAAGGTAAGATAATTTAATTAAAAAAAATTATAGTATATAAATATAATTAGAAAAAAAAATTAATATTATATTGTTACTATGTCTGTTTTAGAGAAGTAGTTTGACCAGTTTCAAGAAAACAGTTCATTGTCTCATTATTTTATTTGTTTATTATTAATTAATATGAATGTCTATAAAAGGCTCTTTATTTCTTTTTATTATTGATTTCATTCCTTTAAGAGTGTTATAAATGAACAAAATTTTTAGTATGAATAGCCAACACTTAATTTCTAATTAAAATATTTATTACATAAATAAATGGCTAATATTATTTATATCAGTATGATAAGTTAAATGAAGGTCTTATTTATAATTTTTCTCCTTAGTGTGTGTGTATATATATATATATATATCTTGTTTTGAGAAAATTTGTGAAAGAAAATAGAAAGGAAAAATAGAAAAAAATTGAGGGAAAATAAAAAATAAAATTATGCAATTCCAAAAAGATGGTAAGAAAAGAATAAAATATCAAGCTATGTTTGGTTTTGGGATAGTACCAAGGAAAGAAAACAAAATGTTAAGAAAAATAATTTTCTCATATTTGATAGTGATATGAAAAATATTGATGTAATGTTTGGTTCTTAGAAAATTAAAGGGAAAATGCGAAAGAAAGAAAATAGAGCGGAAAAATGAAAGAAAAAAAAAGTGAAAAAAGATAAAAAAATAGATTTAAAGTTAATAAATTAATTTTATATATTTTTTCAAACTCATTTCATTTATTTTTTTCTGTTGTATAAATATTAAATAATTTAAAAATATATAAAGTTTTAACTAATTTTAATAATATTTGATTTTCATTCTTATTTTGTATAGTGAAACCAAACATGGGAAAACCATTTTCCTTTATATATATTTTTTTTCATTAGTATTTTTGGAGAATTAAACATAACATAAAGAAAATCAAATGTAATTAAAAGTTCATTTGGTAGTGCTTTTAGGAAGCACAGTTGACCTAAAAATTTGAAAAAAAAAAAAGAGTTTTTGAAAAAAAAAAAATTAAGTATTTGACAAATTTTAGGAAACACTTTCAAAATTTTGAAAAATCACTTATAATTATAAAACATCACTTATATGTTTTTCCGGAGAAAGACTTAATGATGATTTTCCTAAAAACATTTCTAAAGAAAACACTTGGTATAAAAACACTATCAAACACATTGTAAAATTAGTTGGAGACTTATATTAGTTAGAAATTTATACATTTTCAAATTATTTAATTCTTATATTAAAGAGTTATGAATGAAATGAGCTTAATGTAATGAATAAAAATGATTTATTGATTTTTTTTTTCAATATTCTTTATTTTTTCTTTCCTTCCCATTTTGCCTCTCATTTTTTTTTTCCTTACATTTTCCCTCAAATTTCGGGAAACAAACATAACATAAATATATTTATTTTTTCATATTTGATTTTACCATAAAAAATATGAAAGAAAATCAAATACAATTAACATTAGTCAGAAATTTATGTGCTTTTAAATTTTTAATCTTTATATGGAAAAGATAAAACAAGTTTAAAATAAGATGCAAAAATAATTTATTCACTTTAAATATGTTTTTATTTTCCTTCACTCTTTCCTTTTTTATTTTTATTTTTATTTTTGCTCTTTAATTTTTTTCAGCTACAATTTCCCTCAATTTTTTTGGAATCAATTATTTTTATTTCTTCAAACTTGGTTCAACACTATGATATAATAGATTAAATAATTTAAAAATACATAAGTTTTTAATTAATTTTAATTATATTTATTTATTTATTTTTTCGTATTTTTAATAATAAAACATTTCCCTCCATACCTTTTTTTTTTCCTTAATAATTTTCTTGAATTAAAAATAGCTTTCAAGTATTATTTATAGTATTAAATAAAACAAATGTGTTTAGCATGGATGCCATCTAATAACAAGATTCAATACCAATTAAATTGTTTAAAACATATGCATGACAAAGATTTCCTTTGCTATGTTGTTGCATCCTCATCTCATCTCTCACTCTATAAGTGCCTTTGGAGGCCTTGGATGCCTTCCAAGCAAAGTCCCAAAACTACAGTAACTCTTCCTTGTTGGGGGAGATCTCATTTCCTCATTTTTTCTTTCTTCCTTGTTCCTTTAGTTCTCCTCCTCTTCCGAAGTTTTCTCTTGTCTTATCTCACTTTGTAGCATCTCCTATTTATCTTTTTTGTGGGGTGAGCTCTCCCTTCCTCTTTTTTCCTTCATCTTCTTCCTTCTTCCTCTTGCTTTCCTCTTCCTAAGCTTTCTCTAGGCATACTTAGGCAAGTACTTCAAAACAAATTGTTCACTAAGGTCAAGTGCTTGGGCTGATCTTGACAGTCAACGCAATATCAGTTGGGTAGGTTGCAACTTTGAGCAACTCGTCATCATGGCAATTCAAATAACTCAAATTTCGAACACCAACCACCCAATCAAATCTTGGTTTGTTGAAGAAGCAATTGACTTCACCTCTAAATCATTGCCTGACAAGCTGAAGACATGGGCAAACTATTAGAATAATTCTGGATTCACATATATTTAATAATTGTTTATGATTAAGCTATTCATATATATTTAATTTATATTTGTTATAAAGTATGGGCCACCTTATGCGTAGAGCCCAAGTCACATGTGTCTTACATGATGGGCCTATGATACATGTGGCCCAACAGCCCAATGGGTATGGTCCCGAAGGCATAGAGGAAATTTATAAATAAGGAATAATAAAAAAAAAAGATTTGGTGATGATTTCAACATTTTAAAATACAGAACGTTTCCTTCTCCTGCCTCCCATCACAGAGAGAAAACTATAAGGTGGTTTCTTTCTCTATCGCTTTAAAAGAATCATACTTCTTTAACACCCATAATGGATTCAGGTTTGTTCACATTCTCTAAAATGTTCGACATGATTTTTTTTATATGATTTAAACATGAGATTTCTGTTTTGTATTTGGGATGATAATGAAATATACAACAATTGGTATCAGAGCCACATGTTGAATCATTAAGAAATTGCCACATTTTTAATAATTAAAAAAAAAGGGCAAAGAAAAATCAGGAATGGAACCTTTAGCCTCATATGTGGGGTTTGAGTCCCATCAGCGCATGGGGCTTCGACCAGATTGACTGGTTTAGTCCGCCTTTGACTCTGATCAAATACGCCATTAGCCGGAATACAAATCTGCTAGACGTGTTGTCGATCGGAGAAGATCATTACGATCTGTAGCATTCTTTTCCTACGACGCCACTTTTGGCGTGGCGTTCCCTTCCTTGCAACACCGTTTTTGGCGCGGTGTTCCTTCCCGTGAACGCCATCTCCATTTTAGCCTGCGACATCTTTCTTGGCGGTCATTTGGCGATCGAAGAAGGCTAGTTTTGATCGCAGTTGCTGGCGTCGTTTGGCGTCAATTCGATACGGCATTGGGCCTGTGAAAGAGAATGTGGTGTGAGTGGGTGTATTTTTAGTGAAGGCCCATTTTTTAAAAACAATTGCAAAAAAAATAAAAAAATAAAAAATAAATTTGAAGATGGTTCAGTGGTAAGGGAGCTTGAACTTGAGACCTTCGCTCGTAAGACCAACGCTCTAACCAATTGAGCTACAGGACCCTTATGATTGTTTATGATTCTGTACCATAAAAATTATGATTCTGATAAATATCCTTATGGCTAGATACCCAAACCAACTAGAGAGCAAATTTCTGTATTCCATTTTCTATACCACATTAAATATATGGATTTACCATTTTCTTGCTACATTTGTGTTTAACATTTAAAAAATAAATGAATTATGTATATTTGTTGCCAAAGTAACTTATATTATGTAATTTTATTAATTTTGAAATATGTAAACATGTTATTATTGTGTAAAATAATCGGCCCAAAGGAATATTATTTTAACATAATAATAAATAAAATAGTTATAAATGTGTGACATATAAAGTTTACCTTCCATGTTGTATATTAGTCCAAAGACAGACATATTGCTTCAGTTTTATTGTCAATATTTATGAACTAATTTTGTAAAAGAGTACCAATTACAAGTTGATATTTTGTCCAAAGACTAAATATTAATGTTTGTGTGAGGTATCTTATAATAGGCCCACATACATATATATATATATATGTGTGTGTGTGTGTGTGTGTGTTAAATTTTTATTCATTCATATATGTATGATATTTTTGTGATTGATTGTGAGCTTTATTGTTATGGATTCAACATCTTTTATATCTGCTAATGTTAATAATATTCCTGTGTTTAAGGACACAAACTTCAAGAAATGGAAGGAGCACGTTATAATTGTGCTTGGGTGCATGGATTTGGACTATGCATTAGGAAAGGTTCGCCATACGAACCTTACTGGTGCCAGTACTGCTAAGCAAAGGGCTGCTATGGAAAAATGGGAGCGATCCAATCGCATAAGTTTAATGATAATAAAGCACTCAATTCCAGAAGCTATAAGGGGTGTAATACCTGAGGAGACCCGAGACAAGACATTCTTGGACCGAATAGCAAACCGATTCACTGCAAACAAAAAGGTCGAGACAAACACTATTCTTAGTAAGCTTGTCTCCATGCGGTACAAAGGGAAAAAGAATATAAGGGAGTATATAATGGAAATGTCCAATCTTATGACTAGACTTAAGGTGCTAAAGTTAGAGTTATTAGAAGACATACTCATGAACTTGGTTTTGATCTCTCTACCTACACAATTTAGTCCATTCAAGATCAGTTACAACACACAAAAGGAAAAATGGACTTTGAATGAGCTTATTGCTTAGTGTGTGCAAGAGGAGGAGAGACTGAAACAAGAGAAGGTAGAAAGTGCTCACTTA
The DNA here is from genome assembly GCA_030254885.1 of Vitis rotundifolia. Taxonomy (NCBI): domain Eukaryota; kingdom Viridiplantae; phylum Streptophyta; class Magnoliopsida; order Vitales; family Vitaceae; genus Vitis; species Vitis rotundifolia. Next base: position 30,002,651 of record CM058168.1, on the reverse strand, counting down.
GCTTCCACATTTCAGGGACATGGTATCAACAAGAAAAGAAAGAGGGACAATAAGGGAAAATAAACTGCATTTTCTAGGAAATCTAAGCAAAAAGTGCAGAAGAAACAAGATAAAAGATTACTTGTTTCTTTTGCAAGAAGGCTGGTCATATGAAGAAGACATGTACCAAATACGCCGCTTGACGTGAAAAGAAAGGTACACTTATCAACTTTGTTTCTTTAGAAATTAATTTAGCTATAGTGCCTATTGACACTTAGTGGATAGATACAGGTGCAACTACTCACATAAGTGTCACAATGCAGGGTTGCCTAAAGAGCCGAATGCTAACTGATGGTGAAAGATACATCTATGTGGGAATGGCAATAAGGTTGCAGTGAAGGCTATTGGTCTTTTTGGATTACATTTAGATTCTGGATATAATTTGGATTTAGAGGGGACTTTTGTGGTATTGTCGTTTAGACGAAATTTAATTTATGTTTCATGTTTGGGCAAGTGTGAATATTTTTGTTCATTTAGAAATGGAATGGTTAGTTTTTATCTAAATTCAAGTGTTATTGGTACTAGTAGTCTAACAGATAAGTTATACAAATTGAATATAAAGGCCCCTAATGGTAATGAAACCTTGCATTCAAGTAAATATGACGTTAAGCGAAAGTTAACAAATGAGAACTCATCAATGTTATGGCATAGGCGTTTAGGTCATATTTCAAATCAACGTATTCAAAGGCTTGTGTCAGAAAGAATTCTTGATCCACTTGATTTGTCAGACTTTCAAGTTTGTATAAAGTGTATTAAGGATAAACAAACTAATGTGAGAAAAAATGATGCCAATAGGTGCGATGACGTCTTGGAATTGACACATACAAACATTTATGGTCCATTTCCTACCCCTTCTTGGAATGAACAATAATATTTTATCACTTTCATTGACGATTACTCACGCTATGACTATCTTTATTTGATTCATGAGAAGTCTTAATCATTAGATGTGTTCAAGAATTTTAAAGCCGAAGTTGAGAACCAACTAAGCAAGAAAATAAAGGCCGTTAGATCTGACTGTGGAGGTGAATATTATGGTAGATATGACGGATTCGGTGAACAATGTCCAGGGCCATTCGCCAAATATTTGATGGAGTGTGGTATCATCCCTCAGTACACCATGCCGAGGACTCCAAGCCAAAATGGTGTAGCAAAGAGGCGAAACTGTACTCTTAAGGATATGGTAAGAAGTATGATCGGTCATTCCACCTTGACAAAATCACTTTGGGGCGAAGCTGTCAAAACTGCAATTTACATTTTGAACAGAGTCCCAAGCAAAGTAGTAGCCAAAACCCCATATGAGTTATGAACTGGTAAGAAACCTAGTATTAGGCATTTGCATGTCTGGGGTTGTCCAGCTGAGGCTAGGCCTTACAAGCCAAATGAGAAGAAATTAGACTTCAGAACTATGAGCTGCTACTTTGTAGGGTATTCTGAAAGGTCAAGAGGTTTCAAGTTTTATGATCCCTCAACTAGGTCTTTGTTTGAAACGGGCAATGCTAAGTTCATTGAGGATGTTGAGTTAAATGGGAGAGAGCCATTAAAAAAGGTGATCTTTGAAGAGAAATCTGTTAGTATTCCTATTATTGCAACTGGACATGGTCATATTATATTTGATGACACTATCTAGAATGTACAACCAATAACAGAGATTGTAGACACACCTGAAATTCCTCTTAGTCAAGTTGTGGAACTAGTTCAAGTTCATGAAGAGGTAACTCAAGAACCTCAAGAACCTCAAGTACAAGTGCCACTGAGAAGATCCACTAGAGAAAGGAGAGATACTATTTTAAATGATTATGTTGTATATCTCCAGGAACATGAGTTTGACATGGGTTTGGAAGATGATCCAATTTCAGTCAGTCAAGTCAAACAAAGTTCTGATTCTGAAAAATGGATAGAAACCATGAAAGATGAGATGAAATCAATGAAAGACAATGGTGTTTAGGACCTAGTAGAGTTGCTTGAAGGTGTAAAACCGATTGGTTGTAAATGGATTTTTAAGACCAAGCGGGATTCAAAAGGCAACATTGTTTGCTATAAGGCATGCCTAGTTGCAAAAGATTTCACTAAAAAAGAAGGCATTAATTATAAGGAGACCTTTTCACCGGTTTCGTCAAAGGACTCCTTTAGAATCATCATGACACTTGTGGCTCATTATGATTTAGAGTTGCATCAAATGGACGTTAAAACTGCGTTTCTTAATGGTAACATTGAGGAAACAATATACATGGTATAACCTGAGAACTTTGAGTCTAATGATTCAAAGCAACTTGTATGCAAATTAAAAAGGTCCATATATGGTTTAAAGCAGACATCCCGACAATGGTATCAAAAGTTTGATCAGGTGATTACTTCATTTGGTTTCAAGGAGAACATTATTGATTAATGCATATATCTCAAGTTTAGTGGGAGCAAATTCGTTATCTTGGTGCTATGTGTAGATGATATTCTACTTGCAAGTAGTGATGTAGAACTTTTGCATAAAACGAAGCGATTTCTATCCAATAAATTTGACATGAAGGATCTTGGTAATGCATCTTTTGTGCTGGGTATACAGATCTATAGGGATTGTTCAAGAGGTATACTTGGGCTATCACAAAAGTCCTACATTGATAAGGTGCTAAGTAGGTTTGGCATGAACAATTGTGCACTAGGAGACACACCTGTGGCAAAAGGCGATAAATTTAGTTTGCACCAATGTACGAGAAATGAACTTGAGAGGAAGGATATGAAGAGGTTTCCCTATGCCTCAGCAGTAGGAAGTCTCATGTATGCACAAGTTTGTACGCGTCCGGATATTGCATACATTGTTGGAATGTTGGGCAAATATTTGAGTAACCCAGGTATGGATCACGGGAAAAAGACAAAACGAGTTATGCGATATTTACAAAGAACTAAAGATTATATGCTCACATATCGAAAATCCAGTTATTTAGAGATCGTGGGATATTCGGACTTCGATTTCGTGGGATGTCTTGACAGTAGGAGATCCACTTCAAGCTACATCTTCATGTTGGCTGGAGGAGTAGTTTCATGGAAAAGTGTTAAACAAACACTTATTGTCTTTTCCACTATGGAGGCAGAATTCATAGCCTGCTATGAGGCATCAAACCATGGGATATGGTTACGAAATTTTATCACTAAGTTGTGAATTGTTGATGAGATTAAGAAACCATTGATAATCAATTGTGATAATAAGGCCGCAGAATTGTATTATAAGAACAATTGAAGTTTGTCAAAGTCCAAACACATTGATATCAAGTTCTTGGCTGTGAAAGAAAGAGTTCAAAGTCTTCAAGTATCAATTGAACACATAAGCACAAATTGCATGATTGTGGATCTGCTCACTAAGGATTTGCCACCCAAAGTATATCATGAGCATGTCACACATATGGGTGTTGTACATATTAATGATGTGCTAGGATAGTAGGAGTTTGTATTTGGGTTATGTGTTTGTTTTCTTGATATATTATTACATTTAAAGACTATTGTGTTTGAATACTCTGAGTTGAAATGATGACTTTCAGAAGCAGTTTAGCATTAAGTGTTGAAAGTGGAATTTGACTATTTTTAGTCATAAAGTAAGACCAATTGGAAATAGACATATTAAAGATCGCATTTTATGTAATTTCCATGCTACATGTCCATACTTGATCCATGTTGCTAATTTTGTTAATGTTGTGATTATTGATGGGTCTAGTTATAATTATGATTAACGAAGGCCGCTTTAATCCTGCGTTAGCATAATTAGTAGACCAGATTGTATAAGGATATTTGGATAGGATAGCAAAGATGAGCTTAATAAAGTATTATCATGAACATTGTTCGGTAATATATGTGGTCCAAGTGGGAGATTATTAGAATAATTCTGGACTCACATATATTTAATAATTGTTTATGATTAAGCTATTCATATATATTTAATATATGGGCAATTTTATGTGTAGAGCCCAAGTCACATGTGTCTTACATGATGGGCATAAGATACACGTGGTTTAACAGCCCACGACATAGAGGAAATTTATAAATGAGGAATAGAAAAAAAAGGATTTGGCGATGATTTCAATCTTTTAAAATACAAAACGTTTCCCTCTCCTGCCTCCCATCACAGAGAGAACTATAAGGTGGTTTATTCTTCTATCGCTTAAAAGAATCATACTTCTTTAACACTCATAATGGATTCAGGTTTGTTCACATTCTCTAAAATGTTTGACATGATTTCTTTATATGATTTAAACATGAGATTTCTATTTTGTATTTGGGATGATAATGGAGTATACAACACAAACTACTTAGCACAAAGAGAGGAAAGTTATATTACGAGAACAAAGATAGAAATGGAGTGATCTATGACCTGATTTCCGTTTCCAAGCGGGGAAAGACGCTAGCTTTTCATGTGAAGAATTCCAATAAGCTTGTCCATGTTAATTTTGATGGGTGTCTTCCTAATTTGAATAGATTTTTCACCATAGGTTATTGTAGTAGATTTTAATTAGTTCAAATATGTACCAAGATGTAAACAAATAAAATAGGTGCATTAAATGTTTAATGAATCTTTTTGAATTGAAATAAAATATTTTAAAATAGGTATTTAAAAATGGTCATCAAATAAAATAAATTTTGGATTTAACACAATAACTTTTGAATTCAAGTTTATGAAATTTTAAACCAAGGTTCTAAGTTTGAGTCATTTACATAAAATTTTTTATTCCATTGTTGAGCTTAAATAAAAAAAATATAATCTCATAATTTTTAATCTTTTGTAATGACTAGGTAATATATATATATATAGGTATTGTAGACCCTGCATTTTCGTACGATGCATTCTCACTCGATGGCGTGACTCACTTTTTATTTATTTATTGAAAATATGATTTTTAGAATAAACTTGGAGTTGCCTCTTATTTTTGTTTTATTTTTAAGGGAAAACAAAATAAGAAAGAAAACCCTAAGTGTGACTCCTTATTTGGAAAAGATAGTCTGTGAAAAACCAAAGTTGAGTCCGGGGGTTAGGTTACTTATTGGGAAGGTACTGTAAAAAGATCGTAGCAACCTCTAAGTCCTTAAAAACAGGTCTTTACTAAATAAAGTGAAGCAAATGTGGTAATTGATAAGGAAATCAATGGGGACCAATGAAATGATCGAATAATAAAATGAATCATGTATAAGAATAAGCAAAGTGGGAGTGAGATCATACCTTAGCAACAAGTAATAATGCATTATCATGGAAACAAGGTTATCTAAAGTATAAAATTATCACATGCACATCAAAGAGCAAAACAAAGATCAAACAATATTCATTAAACATAACAGTTGACAATCAGAAGAGAAAACTCATATGCAAGGCCCCCACCAAAGCCCAATTAATTTTATGTGAATTAATCCCACAAATTCCATTTTTTTTTGGAATTATGAAAATTATTTGAAAAAAAAAAAGTGAAAATGCTTATCTAAAGGGAAATGTAGTAAGTTTATTAAAAACAAGATTTTTTGACCTAAAACCCTAATGAATGATGAAAAGTGGTAGAATAAAAAAAAATAATTGAAAACTAGAGTGGAATTAAAATTATTTGAAAAAAAACTAGAGTTTTGAAAATTGAAATCTTGAAAATTAAATTTGAAAATTGGAAATTTGAAATATTATTTGAAAATAGGAATTTTGAAAATTAAATTTGAAAATTGGAAATTTGAAAAATTATTTGAAAACTAGAGTTTTGAAAATTAAATTTAAGAATTGGAATTTTGAAAAAGAAAGTTTTGAAAATTAAATTTGAAAATTGGAATTTTGGAAAATTATTTGAAGATGGGAGTTTTGAAAATTGAAAATTTTAAAAATTATTTGAAAATAGGAGTTTTGAAAATTAAATTTGAGAATTGGAATTTTGAAAAATTATTTGAAAACAGAAGTTTTGAAAATTAGAATTTTGGAAAATTTGAAAATGAAAGTTTTTAAAATTGGAATTTTGAAGAATTATTTGAGAATGAAATTTTTGAAAATTAAATTTGAAAATTGGAATTTTAAAAAAAGTTATTTGAAAATGGAAGTTTTGAAAATTGGAATTTTGGAAGATTATTTGAAAATGAGAGTTTTGAAAATTAAACTTGAAAATTGGAATTTTGAAAAAATTATTTGAAGATTAAAGTTTTGAAATTAAATTTTTGAATCAAAAGATGAAGAAACAAAAGAATGACATAGAGCCTATGGGTGGTGCATTGGAGGGTGGCCATGCAAAAGAGGGGCCTGAGTTGGAGTGGTTAGGTGGCAAACTAGGATCAGTAATATTATGAGGGTAGTTAATGCGACTATGACCAGGGGATCCATTTTGACCAATTTTAGTACCCATCCCACTTACAGAAGCACCACCTAACTGGTAGAATGAGCCACTAGGCTCCCACTCCAAACATTGAAGCATCCTAAAAGTGTCAAGAGTGAGATTTGAAAACTTGACCTCATTATGGTGTTAGCTTCTCAGTATTGCATCATGTAATATTAGATTTCTCTTTCCGATAGATATGGAAACTTGAGGTAGACAATCTAGATTGGGATCTAATACAAGACTATGTCTCAAAGGCCCGGTGTTCATAGAAGCTGTGTCAGCTTTCAAGAATCTAACTATTTCTTGACCACTAACTTCCATTCATTAAAGTCTACTTCCTGAAATGTCCACTTACACTCATCAACCAATATTTTGAGCTGACTAACCAACTGATGCACCATTTCTCTTTGATTCAAAACCAAACACACCATCATAAACCTAGCAAAAAAAGCCTCAATTGTTTATTAGTAAGATTGAGATCCTAAAGCAATCATTTCTTGAAATATTCCCGACTCAGTATTGCTTCATAGAATACATAAGATTTTGATAAGTAACCTGCCTCACTCGTCTGCGTATACTGCCTAAAATAAAGCTGTACAATCCGAGATGCAATCTCTCCAATATCCCGTTCTCAAGCTGCTCATCTCGTCTCAGTCTAGCTCTTTGTTTTTCTCTGTTATTCTCTCAACCTTTCTTGCTCTATTTTTTTTTTCTTCTCATTTTGAACCCAGTTTTTCTCTTCATATAGCTCTCTCTCAATCTTCCTCTTGAAAAAAAAAAAAATAAATAAGAAACCCCCTCTCCAACTCCTCCGTAGCTCCCTCTGTTTTTATTTCCCTAGCACTTTCTAAAACTCACCGGTACTCCCAACCCTGATCTTTGCTTCCAGTCCCATCCTTCATCCGTCCCACTAATTAACCACACTAAGCACAACATTCACATATCTCACTAATTGACCTAGATTCATAAATACCTCTGGTTCTAAGGTGTTTGCTCATAGAAGGAACTTCATGGGTGGGAGTCAAGAACAAGGTCACAGATTGGGACTCCATGTGTAGAGTGGAAAAAAAACAAAGACACGTTGTGGAATGAAGCTTAATAGAAAGGGAAATAAACAATGAACTCAATGTTTAACAAGTATGAAGAAACCCATTTCACTATTTATTCGTGGGTTTAAAGATCAGTGGCATGAACTAAGAAACTTTGAGTAAATGCTAAAAGAAGAATCTCAATAAAATCTAGAACAGAGCAATATACAGGATAATCTTCACATGAAATCAAAGGATATGAAAGAAGAATAAAACAGTATCAAAACCACAAAATAGTTTAGAATCATCAAAACATGTATGTGGCCTTAGTCATCCACACCCAAATAGGTCAATGACATTCAGAGATCAACATGAAATATAGAAGAACAATAAGAATCCAAATGAGTCAGAAATCCATAACATTCATACTCAGAAAAGCTCATTTCCAACTTGATCATCCGAGCTTCTAGCTATTTTCTTTTGTTATGCTCTCGAAATCTTCTCCTCCAGAATCCGCCGACCCACAACCCCCCTCATCTTGCTCTATTTCTTCCTTCTCTTATAAGCTTCTACCAGCTCCACTGCTCACCCTTTAGCAAAAGATGTCACCACCCTCAACCACCACCATCGCAAGTTGGTAGTCCTTGCCACACGTCCTAGCATGCAGCTCACCTGGAAGCCATCCCCCACTCCTCCAAATAAAAAAATCCCAACTCTTCCCGAGTGGCCAACGAATATCCCTTGGTCCAAGAGGGGTCTACAGTATATAATGAGAAGTATATAAGTTATGTAGCTAGAAATTTATGTTAGATAAAAAAATCCAATAATTTTATTAGTAAAGTTTTAAATTGTTTAAATAATTAAGTTTATAAATTTTTATTTAAAATTCATCCCTAACATAATAACATGATAATGCAAGCAACCATCCCTAAACAAAATTATTTAATAAACATATAAAATATTAAAATAAAATTCATTTTTATAAAAAAAAAAAATTAAATAGAATATCCTTTAAATAATTATGTAGTTATTTGTAAATTATTACCTACTTAATCAAATTTAAAAATCTAAACATTTAATGAATGTTAAAATCAAATAAAAGATATCTCACTACTAAAAATATTTATTAAAATATCAATTACAAAATTACAAACAAATAGAATTTATTTTATAATATGTATAAGGGTTTAAATAAAATTAATTTTATAAACATGAAATAAGATTAAAACTAAAATAAATAAATATTTTATGAAACATATTTAGTATCTATTTAGTATTTATACTTATCGCAACCCATAACTAATATTGAGAGTTGTAATTCAAAATTCTCATCTTATGTTTTTTTAAAAAAATACTTTATACACTTTTTTAGAGTGTGTTTAACAGTGATTTTAGAAAATATTTTTACCATTTCTAATATTCGAAAATTCTTATTTTTCAAGTATTAGAAATATTAAAAACACTTCTTAAAATCACTGTCAAACGCATTCTTAATTACCTTAACAAATGTACCATATGAGAGCAAAACAAGTACTAAAATTCATGCTTCACCTAATTTGACTCTTTAATAGAATTAAGTAATCTAAGAAACATATCATAAATATAAAAAGAATTTAAATGAAAATTCGCCCTACAAAATCAATAACCAAAGAAAAATGAGCTATGGATTATCTTGGAATCCATTAAAATGACATTACGATATTTAATAAAAATTTACCAAAGAATGAATAATTTTCTTACGTAGTAATACATTAAATAACCATTGTAACAACTCTATCATATCGAGCCAAAGGAACACATCCCAAAAACAATTAGTATGATCCATTTCGTTCTAACATTAGAAGAGACAACATATACTCGAAGGGTGAACATGTTTAGTATATGAAAATAAGAGTGCGTTTAAAAGTATTTCTATTTGAAGTATTTTTAGTAAAAGTGTTATCTTAAGTAGTATTTTTAGGAGAATCAGCTATTAGTATTTATCCAAAAAACACTACAATTGATTTTTTAATATTATAAGTTTTTCAAAATTTTAAAAGTGTTTCTCAAATTTTACCAAATATCTAATTTTTTTTTAAAAAATATTTTATAGGTGAAAAGTGTTTTCTAAAATCATTGTCTCTTAGAATGAAAATAGGAATATAAATAAAGATAAATCACAATAGGATGTGGGAAAGAAAAAGCCACATCTTGTCAAGAGTGAGTTTCTGTTGCCATTGTCATGAATTTGTCAATTTTATTTTCATTTGTAACAAGTAGAGCAAAAGAAGAAACCACATTTATCAAGGCAAATTAAAAGCATAAACCAGCAACAACCACCCAACATCTATCAAACTTCAAAAACTTGTTACTAACACCACTAATACCCAAACCCAAAACACTTCTAAAGTTATGATGATATGTTTCCAAAATGTTAGAAATTAAAGTATTGTGGTAAAACAACTTGAAATCAATTTAAGGAAAAAGAAACAAAGGAAGTACACAACTCACCAAGAGTTGATATGAGAAGATTTGGGTGCATATCAAGCATTTGTGTGGCCGGTTCCTCCTCAGCAGTCAGCAGTCAACAGTGGGGTCCCCCTCGTCAGCAGAATAGTAAGAGTTCTCTGAATCTGAGCCATCTGTGTTAGGGCACCCGCTTCCACTAGGCCCCCCCTCGTGGATTTCTTGAAGGGCAACAGAAGACTCATTAGGAGGAGGAGGAGAAAAGATAGAAGACTCTTTGATTCTAATTTCTCATTTTTGTTATTATCTTGGGTTATAACTTTTTAATTATACCAGACTAATGAGTTTATCATTTCTATTTAATTATTAAATTATTTTAGAATATTGAAATTTTGGTTTACGGGTTATCACCAATGTTAAATCAATAATCAATAAACATATTTTAAGACTTTGACATATTTAGTTTTTAATATTTTATTTTATAATATGATTTGTTATACGTATTTTATAATAAAATACAAATGATTTAAATGAAAATAAATTTTATCCAAAAAAATTGCAACTACTTCATTAAATTTAAAAATCTAAATATTTAATAAATCTCAAAATCAAATTGAAGATATTCATTTAGTAAAAGTATTTACTAAAATGTCAACTAAAAAATACAAAAAGACTCATTTTTCAAAATTTATTTTATAATATATATTAGGATTAAAAAAAAACTAAGTTTACAAACATTAAATAAAATAAATATTTCATAAAATCTATTTAATACTGTGAGAGCAAAATAAGTAGTTAAATTCATGCTTCCCCAATTTGACTTATAACGTGATTAAGCAATTTAAGAATCATATTATAAATATAAAAAAAAATTCAAATAAAATTTTTGCCTACAAAATCAATTGCCATAATTTTCTGTGATGATATATACACATTCCAATTTTGCCTTCCAAATTGCGTACTTATAATTTAAAAAAATATGAATATAATACTACATTTGAGCTCAATATTCTCTTAGCCATGTAACAATATTGAAACTTGTCTAGATATTTTTTTCACTAGTTCTAGTGAATAAAAAACAGAGAAGATGTAACTTGATATTGTAAAAATATTTTAAATTCAATTTATATAATATTAATTAAATAATTTTAATTAAATTCTTGTTGAAAATGAAAATAATTTTGTAATTACTTATAAATTAAAAATATAAATTTTTAGTAAAACATAAATAATAACATTATAATAAAATCATAAATTATATTTATAATAGAAAATATACTATTTTATTATATGTTATAAAAAAATGATATTTTATTATATTTATAAATTTAAGTTTTAAATTATTTTTAAAAATTAATTAATTTGTTGACAAATAAAATACATTAACTCTTATTTAATTTGAAGTTAATTTGTTTAGTGAAAATAAAAATAAATAATAATAATCCTATATAGAAGATAAATAATATAATGTGTGTTTGTATATTATTTTTAAAAATCGATGAAAATAATTTTTACTTGTTTTTTATTTCATTTTGTTTTTAAAAACTAGAAATAGAGAATAATAACCAAATGGTTTTTAACATTATTATGAATTTTTTAAAATTGTTTTCTGTTTTTAAAAACTCCACCAAACAGGCACTAAATATTTGAACCTCCAGGAAATAAAAAAGAGAGAATGCGTACCTTGCCTGGTGTAGGGAGAAGCTTGCAAATTACAGGAGATGTCTTGATCTTTTCTGATGTGGGTCCTCCTCTGCAGCATCCTGGCTTCAGGCCAATGGCTCTGATTCTGTTGGTGATAATCTTTGGAGTATATAAGATGTATCCCACAAATTTTCGCTTTTAAATATCTGTTGTCACCAAGTTTACTGTATCTATGCTCACTTGGAATGGCAAACTTAGGGAAATATGTCACCCACAATGCTGGATCCGATGTGCTACCATTGTCGTAGCATATACCCTCATATTTAAAATCAATCCCGAAAGTTTTACAATGGAAACAACTCATTATTTCACTTACCCGTTCAGATTGATCATCATGGGATATCCTCAATTCAAATTGTACAGAACGACAAATTCTATGCGAGCGAAAATGATCAGGTGGACCATAATGGAAGAAAACAGCAAATCCCAAGAAATTGTTATCTTCATACCGATTCTTTGGGAGCTCTATTATTGCTTGGCACCCCATACTCTGATGACTTATCCACTCTGGGATTCCACCACTTCCTGGAATAACAACCATAGGTACTTGGAAGTACTGTATGGAGTTTGAGTCTATTTCGTATTTACAACTCTGCATAAAAGTAGCATGTAAATCTTATGCCTCGATTTAATAAATAAAAAACAAAAAATAAAAGGCCATATATAGAATTCATACCTGAATACGTGATCTGAAGAGGTTGAGGAGAGAAGACCAGAGTGGGCTCGAAGGAGTTGATAAAGTTAGACGTGGACAACCGTGTGCTTCTAAGATATCTAGCCTTGATGGAAGCTCTGAAATTTCTTCAAGCTTCTGGCAGTGTGATTCATCCTAAGCGTTCTCAGGAATGAGGCTTGGATTATGCCAGTAGGTATGCAACGAATAGGGATTTCGCTCACATCTAAAAATTCCAGTGAGGATAGGCACCATAAATCACTAGGAACTGCTCCTTCCATCAGATTGCAACCGGCCAGATCCAGATTTCTTAAGCAACATTGCAAGCTTCTCAAATTGTCGGGCAAATTGTGGAGCTTCGAACAGTTACGAAGAAGAAGACTACTAAGATGTGTCAAATTACCGATGCTATTTGGAAGAGTCACAAGGTTCTCACAATTGTTCAATTCCAAGCGTTCAAGACCTTTTAGATGTTCAATTGATGGCGGCAGCTCTGTTATAGGCGTTTCACTTAAATAAAGGCTTTTTAAGTGTTCCATATCCTCCTTGATTTCTTGAAAAGCCACCAGATTTGAACAGCCATTGAGATTGAGGAATCCAAGTGATTTCAACCCACAAATGCTATTAGGAAGACTCCTCAAATTTTTGCAATTTCCTAGATTTAAGTCATAAAGTTTGGTGAGATGACCTATTGAGCATGGTAATTCCCTAATAGCAGTGTTGTTTAGAGAAAGATACCTTAGACTTCCCCAATTTTTTATCTCAGGAAACTCCTCAAAATTTGAGCAATCACTTAGATCAAGACAAATGAGAGCCTCCAAGCACCCAAACTCGTTTGGAAGTTCCTTGATGGCAGTCCCTCTTAAAAGTAGTTGACGTAAACGTTTCATAGTCACATGGATCTCTGGAAAGTTCTCCAAGTTTGAGCAATCATTGAGGCAAAGATTTTGAAGAGATTCCAAATATCCAAAGCTGTTTGGAAGTTCTTTTATATTACAATTCTCTACACGGATGTTCCTTAGATGTCTCAAATTCCCAAAATTATCCGGAAATTTGTCAAAATTTCTGCAATAATCAAGTGTAAGATCTTCAAGAGCTGGCAAGTACTCAATACTGCTTGGTATTTCCTTAATTCGACTCCCACTTAAATCAATCTTCTTCAAACGTTCCATATTTCCACTGATCTCAGGAAATTTCTTCAACCTTTTACAATCCTCGAGGTCAAGCACCTCAAGATTCGGCATGCTTGATAATTCTGGCATTTTGGTGAGCAATTGTGAGTCACGTAAGGCAATGATCTTTAACTTTCCAAGAACCTGTAACAAAAGGAAGTTTTGATTAATAAATAAATTTTCATGAATTTTAAAATCAATACAAAGAAAATATATATATATATATATATATATATATATATATATATATAACTAAATTACAATGGTACCTTACGCCCTTTCCAAAGTTGTTTTAGGGTGCTATTTCTCATGTGGAGCTCAACAAGATTCTCTCCATTAAACTCTGATGGCAAGGTTTGCAATGGGTATCGATCCCAATAAAGATATCTTAACTCTTGAGAAGGAAACTCAAAGTCTTTGGGAAGGAACACTTTATATGTCTTCGTCATAGAACCATGATAATTCTCCCAATAGAGTTTGAGAAATCTTAGTTTCTTCATATTTTCATAAACCTTTCTATTCACCTGCATATCTTTTGATCGAGACAAGTCATATGATATGCCTTCAACTTGTTCCATTCCCTGAAAAATAAAATCAAAGTATAAGAAAAGCACAAAATATGTAAATCCTAACTAAAGTCAAACAGACATGATTTTTTGGACAAAAAAGCATGGTATTATTGAAGTCTATATATTCAACTAAAGCTTAACTAAGTTCTTGCATTTAATTGATTATTACCTCTTGTGCAGATAATGCTTTATAAATATCATCTGGATCCCACAATCTGCTCCATTTGCTTGGGTCTTTAGGATTTTTTTCACGAATAATTGACCAAGCCACTTGTTGTATCAAGTCATGCATTTGTACCCAGTTGTAGGAAAAAGTTATTAGGCATCTATCACGAAGAACTCCTATGTCATATTCTGGATGATCATCAAATATTCTCAATATACAATCTTTAGCTTTTCCATTGAAAAAGCATGCGATATCAAGGAAAACTTCCCTTTGAGAATCATTAAGCCCATCAAGGCTTATTTTAAGCACATCATTAATTTTCCTGTCAGGGTTTTTTTTCAATTTCTCTATTGCACTTTTCCATTCATCTTTTGTCTTGTTATAAAGAGAAGAGCCCAAAACTTCAAGGGCTAAAGGAAGGCCTTTCGCATAATCTACCAAACGGTTTGACATCTCTACATAATCTTCAAGTATGTTTTGTACTTTGAAGGCATGCCAACTAAAGAGTTCAATAGCATCTTTATAACACAACACCTTAGCCTCATATGATGGATGCACCTGATATTGATCTAGCAAATGTTTGTCTCTAGTAGTTATGATGATTCTGCTTCCTAGACCAAACCATTTATAGTCTGCAACCAATCTTTGTACTTGGTCCAAATTATCGACATCATCAAAAACAACAAGAACCTTTTTTGAGTCAAGTCCACCCTTGATCATATTCATTCCATCATTAAGACTTTTTACTTCTGAATGTTCACCCTTCAGAATGCCATGAAGAAGTTCTTGCTGTAATCGAAGTTGATCATTGTAACATTGGGATCTATTTTTGACATCTGCAAGAAAGCTAGCACCATTGAATTGATATAGGATATCATTATAAACCATCTTGGCAATGGTAGTTTTGCCAATTCCACCAATTCCATAGATCCCAACGACGCGAACTTCATCCAACTGCATTTTTAATAAACATTTTAGTTCTTTCAAGCGAAAATCCATTCCAACTATGTGCTCCTTAATAGGCAAAAGCTTAGGATTCAATCTTTTGAGGATGTGGTCGATGTGATCAATAATTTCCTTAATAGGCTCTGACTCATACCTACCAATTATAAAACACAATGAAACATGATGTGAGCTATAATAAGTTGCAACAAATAATAAATATGAAGTAAATTTCATATCTTTAATTTTATCTATACAACTAAATTAGAGGTATATAATAAAATGTAATGCAAATGGATCAAACCATATTTACTAAATTTGCAAATATAAGTAGCATTTCAATAATGTCATATCGATTGAGTATGCATGGGAAAGGAAAAAAGTGAAAAAAAATAATAAAGTGAAATAATATATGATTTATGTTAGCTTTGCTCCACAATTGTTTGGAAGGTTCTTACTAAAGTCAACCTCTCTCAAACACAACTACCTTTTTATGATAATAATTCCAATCTTATTACACTGGTGGAGACAACTACTGTTTTGCCAAGTCTAAGCTACCAATTCCCATTCAAGCTTCCCAATCTAGTAGAGTATTTGTTAATTGTAGCACTTGTCACTATTATATGTGACCATGTGACTATTTAATCATTTATTTCACAAACTAACAAGTTGCTCATGATTCGCCTTCATGTCTATTGGTCTCCACATTTTATCCACTTTCCACTTGTTATAAACGAAATCGGTCATATCCCAATTTTTTCCTAAAGGATTAGAGTACAAATTTGAGGAAAATTTCTCTAGTCCAATTGTCAACAAAAATTGAGAATGATACTCCAACAGAAAAAAAAATAATATTGCAAAAGAATACTTTAAAAGGTAAAAATGCATGATAAGATAAGGTGTTCCCATTGGAGAAATACAAGACAGATGTGAGACTAGATTTATTAATAACTTCATTCATCACTACAAACATTGAAAATAAAATTATAAATAGAAAGAAAAAAAAAAAAGAAAAAGGAAGCAGCAGATTTTAATATAGGATGCCCAACTTTGGTTAGCTAGAAAACCAATATGTTAATCCATTTATACACAGAAAGCAACAAGTGTTGAGCTTAGTATTAGCTAATTGTCTCAGCATTTTAGGATATTAGAAAATGCATCAATAAAGAATGCGAGTTTCATCATAGCACAAAATCAAATAACTTGATATTCGAAGAATCAATTGAACTAAGCAAATTTGGCAATAGACAACTTTTCAAAGAAATTGTCTATAAAATTAAGGAAATGAGAATCGGCCTAACTATAGCATAAGAGATCTGACCTAGCTAGACGGTCGAGGGAAATGTACGAGAATTTTTATATATAGTTAATATAAGATCCATGAGGCTCCTGCAAGAGCCTGAATATCAACAGGATCTTATATTTTTTATGTCGTACTAATTTCTATATTTCGTGTTACTAAAATTTTCTTTTTAACTCCTTTTTCCAAAACTTAAAATCAATAGTTACAAGTAGCTAATTAAAGAATTCAAAATTCATATATGTACTTAATTATAACTAAAATCAAAAGTTCAAAGGAAGTTGAAATTACTCTTGATCTTTCACATGCCAACCTCCTAGATTGCCTGCGTCAGTCATGGCTGCCCTCCACCTTTTCACCTTCTCCTCGTCTACATTTATTTTATGATTCGCAAATGCATCTCCAAAACTCCCACTTTGTTTCCACACATCAGAAGGATCCACATGGTAGAAGACTGGCAGGACTATTTGATTCATTTCTTTTTTGCATTCCATGATCTTTGCAAGCTCATCCAGACACCATTTGGAATCAGCATACCTTTCCGAGAAAACAATTATGGAAAATCTTGATCCTTCGATAGATTCCAAAAGTTCTTGTGCGATCTCCTCTCCTCTTTGAAGTTTATCATCTCTGAAAGTGTTAATGCCCACCCGTTTCAAATGTTGGAATAGATGATCCGTAAAATTGTAGCGGGTATCTTCCCCTCTAAAACTCAAGAAGACATCGAAGTTGGATTTTCCGGTTGGAGCTGAAGAAGAAGAGGGTTTTTGGGTGCTTGAGGAAGCCATTTTGGGACAGGGTTTGTGAGAACTGGGAGGCTACAAGAGAGTTGAGGATCGACTTGCACACAGTCACTACTAATGTCCCTGAAGAGGGTCTTTGAGTACCCCAAGAGCCTGCGAAACCTCAATCACTTTTCACAGCCTCACGTGAAAAAAGCAAACTTTGCCTCCCAATACTAAAAGCTCCCCCACCATTGTTGGTTCATGTGCTTAGAGGCCTTATTTGTAATTACGTATAAAGAATCACTTTAATGCACCCCCTACTCATAAAAAATATATAGTTTATTTTCATATAAATTATAAGCAATAAAAGTGTTTTTATTTATAATAACATACTTTATCATACGAATCATCACGTGGAAATTATAGTGTGAAACTAAAGGTCTAAGGATTATTTTCAAAAATAGTTCCCAAACAACAATTTTTTAATATTTTTTAGATAAAAAATTTATTTGAAAACTTAGAATATTCTTAATCTATTTTTATATTTTTAAAATTTTCTTAAAAAGAATTTTTTATATGTGCAATAAGTGCAACATGTCTTTTTGCTATTGAAATTATGAGAGGGGAATCAGAGGCTGAATCAAAGGGCCCCACCAAAGGACTACGACCACTGCATGCCTGCAATTCCACGTGAAGGCTTGTCCGTAAAATTCTAGGGGTATTGCTATTGAATGCCTATTTAAGATGAGACCATTCAGACAAGAGGCGTGGGAGGTAAATTGTTTGACTAGGCTACTAAGTATACGAGACCACAAATAATTGTAAAATAATTTTGGACATGAAATAATTCAAAATAATTTTGTAAAATATGGAATCTAATTATTGATTTTATAATTTTACATTTTAATTTTTTAATTTTATAGTCAATCCTTAATATATCTAGATGCATCTTTGGATATTACACAAAGTTTCCCATTTTTATTTGGATTGGATTCGCATGTTAAAATCAAACATAGCTTATCTCTCCCATTATATCCAAACATACGATTTTTCAATCCTTTTTCCTTGTCTCGACATTTTATAATATTCTTTTATATTTTTTTATACAACTATATTATGGATGTCACAAGTATATCTGAATATTTTGAAATCATAACATTAAACTAAAAATTTTTATTTTAAAAGAACGAAGCATTGTGCATAAAAGTTTTACAAGATACACCTTAAAATTATTGTTGTTGTATTTACTAATTCAAATTTATAAATTTATTAATTTATTAATTTGTGATGTTTTTAAATCTAAGAATTTGTATGAAAAAGTAAAGAATCACTGAATTTTGTTTGTCATTTAAGCAGCTCAAGGTGTATTGGTTGAGAAAAAAAAAATTTAAACTAAAACAATATTAATTATTAATTTATATAATAAATTTTTATTTAAAATTAGCTGTACATTCTTTATATGAGATGTAACAAGAGTCATTGGTTGAGGGTGAGTCAAAAAGTAATATGTGGAAGGATCAAGGATGTAATAAGAGTCATTTGTTGAAGAGCGAGTCAAAAAGTAACAAGTGGAAGGCTCTCGAGTCAAAAAGTAATGAATGAGGAGGTGGGTGGCTTTCAAAGAAAATAGAAAGAAGGACCCACCCAACGCAAAATTCAAAAGCACGTTTGGTTTTTTCCATTTGTACACATGGAAATTTATCTCTTTTACTTTATTCCTTTGTACCGTCCCATGGTTAACCTATTACATTGAATAAAAAATATAATAATTAAAAAAAATATATGTTTTTAGAATATGACAATTCAAAAAATAGTTCAAATCTATGAAAATTTGTAATAATCTAATTAGAAATTATTTTTTGAAAATATAATTTTATTTTAATTTTAATGTTGTCTTTTAAAAAATCAACTTGAATATTTAACCTAAAATTATCTTTTTAAAAGTCAATTTCTAATTAATACCTTAAAAAAAATGTTTGTAGATTTTGAAATAATTTTAAAATTATCATATTTTAATAGATATTAAAAAATGGTCTTCAAACAATTAGTATTCTACCATTATTGTGGATAAGATAAAAACACTAATACTATCTTAAAAAAAATAAATAAAATTTTAAAAAAGGAAATAATCCAATCCAATTATTTCCACACCTCCACCTTTTCCGGAGAATAAATGCATATGTCATAAAACAAACAAAAAGAATAATATCCAACCAATACTTACCATCTATAAAGCCTCTTCTTTATTCTCAAATTATTTAAAAATAAATATAAAGAAATTTACAAAAATAAGGCTTACAAAGATAAGATGAAATTGACAACTCTTGAAAAACATCTCTTTTCCTTATAATATTCATCTTTCTACTATTATTACGAAAACAGTACTAAATATAAGGTACTTTTATCACTACTATGAAATTTAAAATTGCCGATTAATTGATATATTAAAGCCTCTCAAAGTAATATTTAATTTAACTCTTCTGATGTATAACTTATTTAAAACTACTATCATCAAAGGAATTTATGAATTTGACATTTATAAAAGTTATACAAAATTAATTATTATTTAAAATAAATTTTCTAAAGGTAGAGAAGAAAGTGTAACACCCTAAATTAAAATTCAAGAAGATATATGCATATACATATTTTATTCTCTTTCCTTATTTTAATATTTATATTTATTATTATCCTTCATATATTAAATTAAATTCACAATAATAGTGCAATGGTAATTCCCTTATTTATCATTTTTGAATAATATCTCCATTTGAGTTAATTATCCTCGTTATCCAAATTGGAAGAGGGAATATCCAAAAGAGAAGTTTCTCATTTTCTTTTTCAATTTAGCCTTTTAATTTAGATTTAACAAATATTTTTTAATATTCTATTAAATAAATATAAAAAATTTTGTGAATATAAATAGTATTGTGAACTTTATAACTTAAAAATTTTTGGAAAAGAAAGGAAAAAACAACTACGATAGTATTAAAATTACTTTTGTACCATGAAAGAATTATTATAAAAGATGAAAATAAAATATTTATTTACTTATTTATTTTAAAATTTTACTTAATAATACTTTCAAATAAACTCCAAAATTATAACAAAATTTGAAAGGAAACGAAAAGGAAAAAACAGAAGTCTTTGGATATTGAATGACTTCTCTTTGCCTTCTGAAACAAGTTCAGATATTGGTGGTTAGACTGCCTCTATCCTCTCCTAATTATTTCTCATGAGCTGTATACCCATAGCATTGAATTATAGTGGGTCCACATGTGGGACTTTTCTCAATAGTACGGTAATTTAAAAAAGTTATACTTAAATTATTGTAATAGAAGAAGTTATTACAAATATATGGTAGTTTTTACCACTTAGGAGAGAGGAGATAGGAGAGAGGAGAGAGGGTGAACGGATAAATGTTTTTTTAAACCAAAATCATCTTTTCAAATTTCAAAAGACGAATCGTCTTTTCAAAGGACGAATTGTCTTTTCAAAAGACGATTTTAAAAAAATTTCAAAAGGGAAATCGTCTCTTCAAGAGACGAGTTCCATGAAAAAAAATATATATATTTTTTTAAAAAAATTCCCCATTTATAAAAAAAAAAAAAAAAAGAATTTTCTCAAGGGAACTCGTCTCTTGAAGAGACGAGTTCCATGAAAATATATATACATTTTTTTTAAATTTCCAAATTATTAAAAAAAAAAAAAAAAAAAAAAAAAAAAACAATTCCTCAAGGGAACTTGTCTCTTCAAGAGACGAGTTCCCATGGAAAAAAAAAATCCCAAATTAAAAAAAAAAAAAAAAAAAAAAAAAAAAAAAAAAAAGACGAGTTCCATGAAAATATATATATGTATATATTTTAAAAATTCCCAAATTATTTATAAAAAAAAAAAACAAAAACAATTCCTCAAGAGACGAGTTCCCATGAAAAAATATATATATATTTAAAAAATTCCCAAATTAAAAAAAAAAAAATTCCTCAATTATAAAAAATAAAAAAATAAAAAATTCATCAAGGGAACTCGTCTCTTGAAGAGACGAGTTCCATGAATATATATATATATATATATATATATATATATATATATATATATATATATATATATATATATATATATATATATATATATATATATATATATATATTTAAAAAAATTCCCAAATTAAAAAAAAAAAAAAAAAAAAAAAACACAATTCCTCAAGGAAACTCGTCTCTTCATGAGTTCCCATGGAAAAAAAATATTTTTTTTTTTTTAAAAATTCCCAAATTAAAAAAAAAAAAAAAAAAAAAAAAATTCCTCAAGGGAACTCGTCTCCAAGAGACGAGTTCCCATGAAAATATATATATATATATATATATATATATATATATATTTAAAAATTCCCAAATTAAAAAAAAAAAAAAAAAAAAAAAAAAAAAAAAAAAAACAATTCCTCAAGAGACGAGTTCCCATGAAAAAAAAATTTCCCAGTTATAAAAAATTAAAAATAAAATTCATCAAGGGAACTCGTCTCTTGAAGAGACGATTTCCCTTTTTGAAAAGACGATTTTGTCTTTTGAAATTCGAAAAGATGATTTTGGTTTAAAAAAAAAAATATCCGTTCACCCTCTCTCCTCTCTCCTAGGTGGCAAAAACTACCATATATTTGTAATAACTTCTTCTACTACAATAATTTAAGTATAACTTTTTTAAATTACCGTACTATTGAGAAAAGTCCTCCACATGTGGCCAAGATCCTACTTCCCTCCATCACTAAGCCCAAGCTTTCCTTACTCTTTTGCAATTTTACTTTTATTTTTTTTCCTGTTTGGCATTCGACAACCAACCCTCTTTCTTTTGCAAATTTCAGTGTCATTTTGTACATTTTTTTTCCCTGTTACTTATTCTTTTCTTTTCTTTTCTTTCCCATTTGATCATATAACAGCTGAAGTTTTTTTCTAAAAGCATAAAAAATAAAAATATGTGAAATCCTTGTGGCTAAATTTAATTAGGCCATAAGACCCCTTCAGGTATATTAAATTGAGGTTATTCAATTATCTTTTTATCATTTTCATGATGAGAAATATTACAATAGAAAATAATAGACCAAATTGATATGTGAGGTCAAGTCAATACTGTTGGTATCATAGACTTGGTTCATCGAAAATAGTAAAATAATAATAAGTTATATCATAAAAATAAAAAAATGATATCCACTAAATTAGGGGTATTATCGTGCAGGGGGCATTGTGTTATTGGTTAATAAGTAGGGTAGATTAGTGACATATAATTTTTGAGACTCATTTTGGTCTAGAAGAGAAGTCACTGCCTTCTAACAATTTTATGGTTGTTACACTATCATCTTGACAGGTGGAAAGAAGCATAAACCTTCATGAATCCTTTTTAAGGAAGAAAGATGATGCTCAAAACTTAGGAAAATTTTTAAATCCTCAGTCTTTTCGTATTTTTAGTTGATGCTACTATTCACATGGAACTCAAATATATTTGTCTTAGAACTAAATGACATTAAAATTACATTATGTTAGACTTGAAATGATTCCAAGACAGAGCCATCAATCGGACACCTCCAATTACTTTTATTATTTGATGATGTGAGGTTACATATTAGTTAAAATTTTCATATTGTCCAAAAAGAGAAAATCCAAACACTATATCTATATTAGATGCATCCACAATTTAAAATACATGTTAGATGCATCGACCGATTTTGAATCTATGAAGGTTTCATCATAGGGCATGTAATATTTACATAGAAAAAAGTTTGTTTGATTATGCAACGCTATTTATCATTTGTCCCGTAACTTTATAAAAAACAATGAAGATGTCATACACTTTATTTTTAAGTCATATCAACCTTTCTCGGGATTGGATGGTATTCAAAACGAGAGTTATGTAATCCCCATCAAAGTGGTTGTAAGACCTTATTTGTAAGAATATTTATCTTTCTAATATATTACCATATAAATATTTTTTACATTTTTTAAAAGTATATATATATATATATATATATATATATATATATATATATATATATATATATATATATATATATATATATTTGAAATTAAGAAAATTGTTTGACTATTTTCCAAAATTAATTTTGATTTCCTGTGATTTTGTTGTGAAAGATAATCTTTCATTTATAAAATCCTTTAATACTATAATAATTAAGATATTAAATAACTAGAAAAGCTTATAAAATAAACTAAAATAAATAATTGAATGTATAACATTCTCTAACAGTAAGATGACTATTAGAAACAAATATTTTTTAGTTTGAATTACTCAAAAGAAATATAAGAAAAAAAATTACAATGAAAAAAACTTTATAAATCAGTATCATGAAAATAAAAAGAAAATCTGAATAAGTATTTGGAAAAAAAAAATGAAAGGAAAACAAGACCTTTAAAATATGATTAAATTTTATTTTTCTTCATATTACATTTATAATTTTTGTATCATTTTTATTTAGTGGTGACAACTGAGTTGTGACTTTAAATTTTCAAGTATATTTTGTCATGATATTATTTTATTTTCATAATTCTTATTTTACATTATTGTCATGATTATGCTTTGAGATTAATTCTAATTTGAAAAATTAAAAATATTTTTATATGTTGTTGTTATTATGTTTCTAATTTCTTTTTGAAAAAATTATTTGGTGTTAAACTTTTAACAAAATAATAATAGATAAAATAATTAGACTCCTAACAATAAAATAAATACGCTATTAAGTAGCAGATGGTTAACTAAGGTTAGCTTTAACTCATGGTTTGCCGAGCAATGATTAAAATTTCAAAGTTGGTATGATGGTTTGGACGATTCCAACCACAATTATTCAAATTTTAGTGCATCAACAAAAGTCCATGTGATGATTGTTCGTAGAAATTCTACACTTCATGGACCATGGTTTTATATAAAATTATTAGTGAAGATGGTAGGGTGTTCCTAAAAGGGGTTATGGACTTTAATTTAACAAATATTAAGTCACATTACTAAGTTTTGTAAGTCATTCAAGTATATTGACTAAGGTTAAAAAAAAAAAAAAAGAACTAAACCAAAGCAATATTAATTGTTTATTTATATAAAAAAATTTAAAATTAGTTGTTAATCAATTTATGCATATTTTAAGAGTCATTTGTTCACCAATGCATTAAAATGTAATGAATGGGGATGCATGGGTAGAAGACTCATGTCAATGCTTAAACTCTTACTTTACTAAAAAGAAAAAGTGAGAGTTAGGTTGGTTTTTTGTCATCTCTAAAAATTCTAATATCTTTAGTGGGTGAAAATGTAACTTCACAAGAAGGAAACATACTTTGTTGACCATCATAGGTGTCCATTTTTTAGGCTTTTTTCATTGTATATTATTTTATAGGGTATTGTGAGATTATTATTTATTTTAACTTACCATTTAGATGAATTTCATATCTAATAAGAGAGTTTTTTTATGGAATAATTATTTTTTATTTATTTTTAAATTTTACGGTCAACAACGGGAGGCTCTTGAGTCAAAAAGTAATGACTGGAAAGGTGGGTACCACCCAATGCAATATTCGCAAGCACCTTTCTTTCTTCGTGTGTACGCTAGGAAATCTATCTCTTTTACTTTATTCCTTTGTACCATCCCATGGTTAACCTATTACTCTCAACAAAAAATATAACAATTTTTTTTTTTAAATATGTTTTTTGAATATGACAATTGAAAAAATATTTCAAATCTACAAAAAGTTTGGAATAAACTAATTAAAAATTATCTTCTAAAAAAATAATTTTATTTTAATTTAGAAGTTATGTTTTAAAAAACCAATTTCAATATTTAACTTGAAGTTGTTTTTAAAAAGTTAATTTCCAATTAATACTTTAAAAAATGTTAGGAGATTTCGAAATAGTTTTGATCATAATTCTCATAAAGGAAAGATTAAAAAAGTAAATAAGATTTAAAAAAGGGAATAGTCTAATCTAAATATTTCCCCACCTCTACCTTTTAGTAAATTAAATCGAAAATAAATGCAAATGTCATAAAATAAATGAAAATGAAAAGAATAATATCCTACTTATACTTATCAAATATAAAGCCTCTTCTTTGTTCTCAAATTATTTAAAAATAAATATAACGAAATTTACAAAAATAAAACTTATAAAGATAAATTAAAATTGACAACTATTGAAAAACATATCTCTTTTCCTTATAATATTCATCTTTCTATTATCATTAGGAGAATAATACTAAATATAAGATACTTTTATCACTACTATGAAATTCAAAACTCTCAATTAATTGATATATTAAAGTTTCTCAAAGCAATGTTTGATTAAAACTTTTTTTATCAATAAATTATTTAAAACTATTATCATTAAAAAAATTTATGATTTGACATTTATAAAAGTTATAAAAATTAATTATTATTTAAAATAAATATTCTAAAGGTAGGAAAGAAAGGGTAACACCATAAATTAAATTCAAGAAGATATATGCATATACATATTTTATTCCATTTCCTTATTTTAATATTTATGTTTATCATTATCCTTCATATATTAAATTAAATTCACAATAATAGTGTAATGGTAATTCCCTCATTTATCATTTATGAATTTAAATATCTCCATTTGAGTTAATAATCCTCATGACTAAAAGATAGAATACTCAAAAAGAGGAAGTTTCTCATTTTTTTTCTCTTCAATTTAGCCTTTTAATTTGGATTTAACAAATATTTTTTAATCTTTTATTAAATAAATATAAAAAATTTGTGAATATAAATAATATTATTAACTTCATAACTTCATACCATGAAAGCATTATGGTAGAAGATGAAAATAAAATATTTATTTATTTATTTAAAATTTTTATTTAATAATACTATCAAATAAACTACAAAATTATAACAAAAATTGGAAAGAACCCAAAAAAAAAAAAAAAAAAACAAAAACAAAAACAAAAGTCTTTGAATCTTGAATGACTTTTCTTTGCCTTCTAAAATAAATTTAGATATTGGTGGTTAGATTGTCCCTTTCCTCTCCCAATTATTTCTCATTAGCCGTATCCCTATAGCATTGAATTGTAGTGGGTCTACATGTGCTCAAGACCCTACTTCCCTCCATCATTAAGTCCAAGCTTTCCTTAGTCTTTTCCAATTTTCAGCGTCATTTTGTACATTTTTTTGTTACTTGTTCTTTTCTCTTTTTTTTTTTTTTTTTTTTTTTTCTCAATAGCTAAAGTATTTTTCTAAAAGCATAAAAAATAAAAAATATGTCAAATCCTAGTGGCTAAATTTATTTAGGCCATAAGACCCCTTCAGGTATATTAAATTGAGGTTATTCAAATATATATATATATATATATATATAACATTAAATAGACAGAAACGGACAATTAAAGTACAGAGGAAGAAGAGTATGGGTTGGATGGTTTTAGATGCTTAGAATTAGTATTTGAATGATTTTTTTTTAATTAAAAAGTAATTTAAAATTTTAATAATTAGTTTTTTCAAGTTTGTTAAATAGTTTGAGTTGGTATATTTTTTAAATGTATAAAAAAAAATACCCTTGGAAAAATATGAAATGTAAAAATTTAATAAATTAGAGGAATAAAGAATTAATTTCATTTATGGCGTTGATGTTTTAATTAAATATATTTAATTTGGATTTATTTTAAATTTTATTAAATATTTTTCATTTTTTTATTTTTTATTTTTATTCATATATATTTTTATCTTAAAAAAGATATTTTTTTAAAAAAATTTAAATTAATAAAATTAAATGTATTTAACCAAAACCTCGGGAGGTGACTTAAATAATTATTAGGAATAAATTATAAATTTTTTAGATAAAATGAGAAAAATAGGAGGATAAAATATAATTAATTTTTTTTTTTATTTTTGTTATTATTAGTCATAAAGTTAATAATAATTTGTTTTTCAATTTTTAAATAATATAAAAAGATTTGAATAGATTTGGAATATTTACAACCTCATGGGGGAGACCCAATTGATAGAACAAGTCATCGTGGAAGAGGAAAAAAAAGGTCGACGAAGTGTCGTTCACGTGGAACGGATGACGTGTTGGGAGGCAGTTGACAAAATAACAAAGAAGGATAGACTTGAGTGTGGTGGTGCCCACATGTATGATGAGGTGGAGAATGCTAGCAATTGCCTGGTTCCAGGTATACACGGTAGGATTAAGTTTTGGGAGCCTTATCACGTGTGGGTCCCAGCGTTGTGGAAATTTTGGAAGGGTGATGTGACTTGTCTAGATTTCACGCGTAAGTTTTGGGAGCCTTATCACGTGTGGGTCCCAGCGTTGTGGAAATTTTGGAAGGGTGATGTGACTTGTCTAGATTTCACGCGTTTCGTTGGGTGCCGACACCATTAGACACGACTAGATCTCAATGGGTAGGATAGAATTTTTACACACATTTATTTATTTATTTATTTTATTGCGAATTACAGAACAAAGTTTACCATAACCCGCGTCTCCATTTAAATCCTAAATTTTAAATTTTATATAATACCAAACAAATGATTTTATTTAAGTTTTTCATAAAATAAAATATTTATGTAATAAACCAATGAATAAATTAAATATATTCAAATTATTATATAAAATTTTATTTAAAAGCTTATGTATTTTATTAAACTATGAAGCTTAAGTTAATTTTATTGTGTTTGATCGGGGATATTAGAGGTCGAGTTTTTTTACTAAACTCATAGGAACTGAGTAATCCATTTAATTAGCAGGAAGGGGGCAATAGTACCTCTAGAGAATTTTTTTTTATACTACAAATGATGAATTTATACCTATTCTATATTCAACTCTATTATGCTTTTTAAGGTTAGTTTGGAGAGTACAGACATAATTAAAACATTTTTTTTAGAATATTACCATTGTGATTATTAGTGGATTGTTGAGTGTGAGTAGACTTCGTGAACATAGGATTAAATTGATCACCTAATTATGTAAAATATCTTTTTTCTTTCTTTTATATATTCGTGTTGTTTTGGTTAACAAATTTGTCATTCGGGTTTTTTAATCACTCTTAGAATGAATATTTAGACATAATTTATTATTGATATTGCTTAGAAAAAGAATCAAATGTTAAATTGAGAAATAAATCAAAGTATAATGATGAATTTTATAACTTATCATTTTTTTAAAAATTTGAATTGAACTCGAGCTACCAAGTTGTATCAATCAAATCCTATTAGAATAGGTTGAACTTATTCCTAATTTATTGTTTTCTCCAAATTATTTCATTTTAAAAATTTTATTTCCTATATTTTTATACTAAAATTTAAATAATAATTAAAATAGCATTTGAATTGACGAATAATACAAAAAAAAAAAAGAGCAATAAATTGAATATATATGATAAGATAATTTAATTAAAAGATCATAAGTATATATATATATATAAATTAAAATAAAAATTTAATATTATGCTGTTACTATGTCTCTTTTAGAGAAATGGTTCGACCAATTTCAAGAAAATAGTCTATTGTCTATTTATTTTATTTATTATTATCATTATTATTAATTAATATGAATGTCTATAAAAGGCTCTCTATTTCTTTTTATTATTGATTTCGTTTCTTTTTAGAGTGTTATAAATGAACAAAAATTTTAGTATGAATAGAGAATAATTAATTTCTAATTAAAATATTTATTACATATTCATATACATTCTTAACCAAATTAATTAATTTCTTATTTTTTTATTTATTATTTTTATTCATATTCATTCTTATATCCGAAAAAGGTATTTTGAAGAAATTTCAAATTAATAAAATCAAATGTATTTAACCAAATTTTGTAGAGAGGTGACTTAAATTATCATGAGAAATAAATTATGAAATTTTTAGATAAAATGACAAAAATAGGAGGATAAAATATAATTAACTTTTTTTATTTTTGTTATTATTAGTTATAAAGTTAATAATAATTTGTTTTTAAAATTTTAAATAACATAAAAAGATTTGAATAGATTTGGAATATTTACAACTTCACGGGGGAGACCCAATTGATAGAACAAGTCATCGTGGAAGAGGAAAAAAAAGGTCGACGAAGTGTCGTTCACGTGGAACGGATGCGAGGTGGGTGGGAGGCAGTTGACAAAATAAAAAAAGAAGGATAGACTTGAGTGTGGTGGTGCCCACATGTATGATGAGGTGAAGAATGCTAGCAATTGCCTGGTACAAACGGTAGTATTAAGTTTTCTTGTCATGTGTGGGCCCCATTTCTGTGGAAATTTTGGAAGGTTGATGTGACTTGTCTAGATTTCTCGTCCCGCGTTTCGATAAGGGGTGCCGACACCATTAGACACGACTAGATCCTAATGGGTAGGATAGAATTTTTACATAAATTTATTTATTTATTTTATTGCGAAATTACATAACCCGCGTCCCCATTTAAATCCTAAATTTTAAAATTTATATAATTATCAAACAAGTGATTTTATTTAAATTTTTCATAAAATAAAATATTTATGTAATAAATCAATAGACAAATTAAATATATTCAAATTATTATATAAAATTTTATTTAAAAACTTATGTATTTTATTGAATTATGAAACTTAAGTCAATTTTATTATATTTACTCGGGATATTAGGGTTGAGTTCCTTGTTAAACTAATAGGAATTGAGTTATCCATTTAATTAACAGGAAGGGGGTAATAGTACTTTTGGATAAATTTTTTTTTATACTATAGGTGATGAGTTTATCCCATTATATATTCAAGACTACGATCATAATTGAGAGATTTTTTTAGAGTGTCACCGTTGTGATTATTAGTGAATTATTGAGTATTGGTATACTCCGTGAACATATGATCACATTAATCACCTAATTATGTAAAATATCTTCTTTTTTTCGGTTTATGTTGTTTTGGTTAACAAATTTATCATATGAGTTTTTTTAATCAATCTCAAAATGAATATTTAGACATAATTTATTATTGATATTGTTTAGAAAAAAAATTAGATATTAAATTAAGATATAAATCAAAATATAATGATGAATTTTATAACTTATCAATTTTTTAAAAATTTGTATTGAACTCGAGCTACCAAGTTGTATCAATCAAATATTATTAGAATAGGTTGAACTTCTTTCAAATTTATTTGTTTTCTCTATATTATTTCATTTTTAAAATTTTATTTCCTATATTTTTATACTAAAATTTAAATAATAATTAAAATAGCATCCAAATGGACAATAATACAAAAAAAGCAATATATTGAATATATACGTTAACATTATATAATTAAAAATAAATTATATATATATATATATATATATATATATATATATATATTAATATATATTATTAAATTCACAATAATAGTGCGATGGTAATTCCCTTATTTATCATTTGTGAATTTAAATATCTCCATTTGAGTTAATAATCCTCGTTGTCCAAACCGAAAGAGAATATCAAAAAAGGAAGTTTCTTATTTTCTTCTTCAATTTAACCTTTTAATTTGGATTTAACAAATATTTTTAATATTTTATTAAATAAATATAAAAAATTTGTGAATATAAATAATATTATTAACTTCATAACTTAAAAATTTTTGAAAGAGAAAGGAAAAAACAACTACGAAAGTATTAAAATTACTTTTGTACCATGAAAGAATTATGGTAGAAGATGAAAATAAATTATTTATTTATTTATTTTAAAATTTTATTTAATAATTTTTTTTAATAATGCTGTAAAATAAACTCTAAAATTATAACAAAATTTGGAAGGAAACAAAAAGGAAAAAACAGTAGTCTTTGGATATTGAATGCCTTCTCTTTGCCTTCTGACACAAGTTTAGATATTGGTGATTAGACTGTCCCTATCCTCTCCTAATTATTTCTCATGAGCTGTATCCCTATAGCATTGAATTATAGTGGGTCCACTTGTGGCCAAGACCCTACTTCCCCACATCATTAAGCCCAAGCTTTCCTTACTCTTTTGCAATTTTACTTTTATTTTTCTCCTGTTTGGCATTCAACAACCAACCCTCTTTCTTTTGCAATTTTCAGTGTTATTTTGTACCATTTTTTACCCTGTTACTTAAACTTTTCTTTGCTTTTCTTTCCATCATATAACAGCTAAAGTTTTTTTCTAAAAGCATAAAAAATAAAAATATGTGAAATCCTTGTGGCTAAATTTAATTAGGCCATAAGACCCCTTCACGTATATTAAATTGAGGTTATTCAATTATTATTTTTATCATTTTCATGATGAGGAATATTATAATAGAAAATAAAAGTTTATCAAATTGATATGTGAGGTCAAGTCAATACTGTTGGTATCGTAGACTTGGTTCATCGAAAATAGAAAAATAATAATAAGTTATATCATAAAAAAAATGATATCCACTAAATTAGGGGTATTATCATGCATGGGCATTGTGTTATTGGTTAGTAAGTAGGGTAGATTAGTGACATACAATTTTTGAGACTCATTTTGGTTTAGGAGGGATGTCACTGCCTTTTAACAATTTTATGGTTGTTATACTATGATCTTGGTAGGTGGAAAGAAGCATAAACCTCCATGAATCCTTTTTAAGGAAGAAAGATGGTGCTTAAAACTTAGGAAAATTTTTAAATCCTCAGTGTTTTCGTATTTGTAGTTGGTGCTACTATTTATATGGAACTCAAATATATTTGTCTTAGAACTAAATGACATTAAAATTACATTATGTTAGACTTGAAATGATTCCAAGACAAAGCCATCAATCGGACACCTCCAATTACTTTTATTACATATTAGTTAAAACTTTCATATTGTCCAAAAAATGAAAATCCAAACACTATATCTATATTAGATGCATCCACAATTTTAAATCCATGTTAGATGCATCGATCGATTTTGAATCTATGAAGGTTTCATGATAGGGCATGTAATATTTACATAGAAAAAAGTTTGTTTGATTATGCAAGGTTATTTATCATTTGTCCTTGTAACTTTATAAAAAACAATGAAGATGTCATACACTTTGTTTTCAAGTCATATCAACCTTTCTCTAGAGTGGATAGTATCCAAATCGAAAGTTATGTAATCCCCATCAAAGTGTTTGGAAGACCTTATATGTAAGAATATTTATCTTTCTAATATATTACCATATAATTTTTTTTTTTACATTTATATATATATACATGTATAATATTTTTGAAATTAAGAAAATTGTTTGACTATTTTCCAAAATTAATTTTGATTTCCTGTAATTTTGTTGTGAAAGATAATCTTTAATTTATAAAATCCTTTAATACTATAATAATTAAGATATTAAATAAATAGAAAACCTTATAAATTAAATTAAATAATTGAATGTATAACATTCTCTAACAGTAAGATGACTATTAGATACAAATATTTTTTAGTTTGAATTACTCAAAAGAAATATAAGAAAAAAAATTACAATGAAAAAAACTTTATAAATCAGAATCATGAAAATAAAAAGCAAATGTGAATAAATATTTGGAAAAAAAAAAAATGTGAAAGGAAAACAAGAGCTTTAAAATGTGATTAAATTTTATTTTTCTTCATATTACACTTATAGTTTTTGCTATGTGCTTCCATCATTTTTATTTAGTGGTGGCAACTGAATTGTGACTTTAAATTTTCAAGTATATTTTGTGATGATATTATTTTATTTTTATAATTCTTATTTTACATTATTGTCATGATTATGTTTTGAGATTAATTCTAATTTGAAAAATTAAAAATATTTTTATATATTGTTGTTATTATGTTTCTAATTTCCTTTTACAAAAATTATTTGGTGTTAAACTTTTAACAGAATAATAATAGATAAAATAATTAGACTCCTAACAATGGAATAAATACGCTATTAAGTAGCGGATGGTTAACTAAGGTTAGCTTTAACTCATGGTTTTTGCCGAGCAATGATTAAAATTTCAAAGTTGGTATGATGGTTTGGACGATTCCAACCACAATTATTCAAATTTTAGTGCATCAACAAAAGTCCATGTGATGATTGTTCGTAGAAACTCTACACTTCATGGACCATGGTTTTATATAAAATTATTAGTGAAGATGGTAGGTGTTCCTAAAAGGGGTTATGGACTTTAATTTAACAAATTAAGTCACATTACTAAGTTTTGTAAGTCATCCAAACATATTGACTAAGGTTAAAAAAAAAAAAAAAGAATTAAACCAAAGCAATATTAATTGTTTATTTATAGAAAAAAAATTTAAAATTAGTTGTTAATCAATTTATGCATATTTTAAGAGTCATTTGTTCACCAATGCGTTAAAATGTAATGAATGGGGATGCATGGGTAGAAGACTCGTGTCAATGCTTAAACTCTTACTTTACTAAAAAGAAAAAGTAAGAGTTAGGTTGGTTTTTTGTCATCTCTAAAAATTCTAATATCTTTAGTGGGTGGAAATGTAATTTCACAAAAAGGAAGCATACTTTGTTGACAACCATAAGTGTCCATTTTCTAGGCTTTTTCCATTGTACATTGTTTTATGGGGCATTATGAGATTATTGTTTATTTTAACTTACAATTTAGATGAATTTCATCTCTAATAAGAGAGTTTTTTTATGGAATAATTATTTTTTTGTAGATGTGATACAAATTTTTACTCATATTAATATTATTATATCATAAATTATTTTGAAAAAAAAATCGAAATAAAATGATAGTTTGTTTAGTTTCTCATGTGGTAAGATGAAGTCATTAATACCATAATTGTCATAAAATTGATGTTTACAAAAGTCATATAAAATTAATTATTCTTTAGAATAAATATTTAAAACTTGTGGGAAGACCCATTAGCATCTTAAAGTCAACAAGTCAACACATCAAACATCATTTTGTCCTTGTAGTGTTTTTGTGGGGTTGGCTTTAGTACAAACATATCAATACTCGTTTTGCTTTTACTTTTTTGTGAGTGGGAGTCAAAGTCTTTCTATGGTTGTTTTCTACTTCTTGCTTTTGGTTTTCTCATTTTTCCCACTCAATAACAAGGTCTTTAATGACAATTTGCTAGGGGTTTCCAAATTTTTTTTTTTTTCATGTATATGTTCTCAAAATTCAAAAGAAAATACATAGAGTAATTTCTTATTGATGTTTACCATCAACATTATCATCTTTTTTTTTTTTTTTTTTTTTTTTTTTTTTTTTTTTTTTTTTTTTTTTACTCTCAAATTATTCAAAAACTAGGATCATAAGAGAAAAATGATGTAAATAGCTTCTTAAAAAAATTATATAAAATTATTATTAGTGAAAAAAAATTTCTTTTTTATTTTTAAAATACTTATCTTTTAATACCAATACAAGATCAAAATTAAAAAGAGTATCCAAACATGTCTCCTTTACTACTATTATGAAATCCAAAATCTCTCTACTTGATATATTGAGGTCCATCGAAACAAAATTTAAAAATTAAGAAATAATATTTAACTACCTGGTAAAGGATTTATATGATCCACAATTCTAGGAGTGGAAAACAATGAGTACCATGGCTTAAATTCAAGGTAGAATATAATTGCAAATAAATTATTGCATTGACTAATAAATTCCAAACTTTTATATATATATATAGAAAAATGTACCTAACAAAAGGTGAAGAAAACTTTAATCTTGATGCAAAAAGACACTTGAAATTTCCACGAAATTCTCAAGAAACTTCCTTTAAAGGAGTAAGGAAACATGAAATTCCTATAAAATTTTCATGAAATTTCATTCAAGAAACAATAATGCTAAGAAGTTAACAAAGTTTAAATCCTCAAACTTGCCTTTTTATTGAAGGACTCACATTGGCAGACAGTATCATCCTCCTTAATTATTTTCCTTTTACTTTTATCTCTTCATCAATTCTATGTAACTAGGTGGAGGATCTCAAAAGAAGATAAAGACTTAATTATTTTCCTTTTACTTTTATCTCTTCATCAATTCTATGTGACTAGGTGGAGGATCTCAAAAGAAGATAAAGACTTTCTTAGTCTTCAGGTCACCCATAGGGTCCAAACAATAATGCATACAATAATTGATGAAAGTGGAGATTCAAAAGAGTTTTATAAGGAGAGAAATCATACCCTTTTTATATTTATATAATATGGAGGAGAGATCAAACTTTACTTAGTAGCAATATTTTTTTTATTACAAAAAATCGAGGATATCCTACAAAACTATAGCAAACTATTACATCTTTTATTACTTTTAATAATGTAAAGTCTATTATATTTTACACAAATAGTCAAGAATGACAACTAATTATATTTTTTTATAAAAATAAAAAAGAAATTATATCACTATTTATTGTGAACTAATTTATAAAGATTGATATTAGTCGATGGTGAATAAACTAGTCATCCTATGATCTTCAAAATTATAACTAGTGCCGATAATTTTCATTTAAAAAAAACAAAAATTATATCTAAACAACACCAAGTTTTGTTTTAAGATTAATTATTCATCTTTTAATAATAGAAACATGAAGGAGCATTAGAAGAAAATAATTTTTGTAAAGAAAATAGTCATATAAAACAAAATTCAATTCCCATATTTTGAAATGATATTATATACAAATTTCTATCTTAAAAGATAGAATCATAATAACTGAGGAGAAAATACCCTTGTACATATGCACATCGCTATGAGGAGAAAATATCCTTATATAAAAGTTCATACTTCTCTTATTGAGTTGAGACTGTACTACATGTCTTTGAAAAATCATACTTATAGATATGTAGCCTTCTCTTTAGAGATGCATTATAATATTGGTTGCATCTCAATCATCTCTAGAGACTTCCACCTAGAGATAGACCATAAAAAGGAAGGTTTCCATAAGCATAGCACAATGGCCATGTTACAAAGTTCCTAATAGAAGCACGTAAATAACATGAGAATCACATGCAAGCAATACATGATTCATATCAATGAAACTTAATTCATGCTCCTCGGCATACTCAAAGCATGACATGATTAAGGACTTCAACATATGCATATATCATGATTTTTTACTTGTGAAATGAAAGAGTTAATTTAACAAAAGTTTTGGTTTAGCAAAATGAATAGCCATAATTTGATAATTAAATTTGATTGCTCATTCATTCTTCCATTACTCTTATTATCTCTATCTAAGACTAATTTTGATTGTTCGTTCTTTACATGAATTCTACCAGTTATAAGATGATTCACAAAAGAATGGGAAATAGAACAATTTAGAAAAGAAATTGTAACTTTTAGCTCGAGGATTAGGATTTCATTAAATCATTTAGCCATAGAAACAAAGAAGAGAACGATGGTGACTTACCAAATGCTTGACATAAATATCTGGTCATCATCAACTATCCTCTTCCTTGACGTTAGTATCTTGCACAACATATCCAGTCAACAAAATTCCAAAGATCCAATTACGTGGGCACATGGTTCTGGGAACCAAGAGCATTGTCATTACTATTCCATGCCATTGGAGGATGGTTGAGCTTGATGCCTTCTGTGTGGTCATAGATGATCTCAACATGAATATTGGTAAGTCCAACAGCTGATCTATGGTCACCCATATTCCCGTGACAAGAACAGGCTTGTAGTACTTGGGGATGCTTCTGTTCATACTCTTCAGCATATATAATATGGATCCCAGACTCTTTTACTTTCACTGCTTTACCACATAAGCGCCAAATGAAGCATTCAACTGCTTCCACTCATTGGAGCCATACTCCTTTATAGCAATCTTAGATACTAAATCACCCATACTTGTTTTGATACACCATCATCATCACTACATTCGCACCAGCATTTGTATTTGAGATTACCTACCAATTGAAAATGATGACTATTGAAGTCATTTCATATTCTAAACTCCAAGTTTCTTTCATCTCAAGTCTATCCTCATCCTCAGATTCATCATCAGGTAACATGAATAGAGCACAAAGCAAAACCCAAGAAGTCACTATTTTCATACCAATTCGGAGGAAGTTTTTTTTGCTATTGTGGATCCCTTTTTCTGGTGCCTTGTCGACTCTGGAATTCCAGTACTTCCAGGAATAAAAATACTAATTCCTGGGCCAAAATAGCAAACTTCAAGTATTTCTTTTGGATTGCTAATCCAGCATTCCAAATCCTGCAGAATATTTGAGTACCATGCAAGTCTCATGTCTGTATAAAAAAGTCCATGGCCCATAAATATCATACCTGAATTGCTGACTTCAAGCATTTGAACAGAGAAGAACCAAGTAGACATGATGGACTTAACGAACCGAGTATACTTAATGGAAGCTTTGGAATTGGGAGAATCGTCTTGTAGTGACGCAAGTCAAGATTCTTAGCTTATGAAGTTGCTTAATCCCAGACCGTATGTTACTAAAAGGGTTCCCCCTCAGCCATTATATTTGCAATGATGGCAGGTTTTTACAATGACTCAAGACTAAAAAATTCAAGCTTATTCAAATGTTCATTTGATGATGGCAGCTTCTTTACAAAACCAGTGAGTGGTTTTGTTGATGGATCCCACACTTGATGGTATCCAACAGGAACATAAGTGTCTTAGCAACTATCAGACTAATGGTGCCATTTGGATCAATAGCTTCCCACAATTCAAGCATCTAATCACCATCTTCACCAATCTCTCTCCTGCTAGCTTATCCCACATGATGAACATTTAGATATCTGATCAAGCATAATGTCTCATCAGATATTTGCTAGCTTGTTTGAATATTTTCTCATCAATAACTTCTTTCAGATTTCAACTCTTCAATCCGTCTCATTGCAGCCTCTAGTTTGGTGTTGATGTCCAAGTTTTCCTAATTTTCATTTCAGTCATTGCCTTCTCAATAGCTTTAATTCTGGTTCTCAATACCTGCAAGTCTGAATAGCCATCTGGCACCATGACAATTTGATCTTCACTCAAATCTTGACCCCTTTCAGCACACAGGTGACTTACCAATTTAAGCATCCTTCTCTTCCACAGTGTCTGCTTTATGAAGCTTTGTATGTTAAAGGGTATCATTTTCCAAAGCTAATGCAAAATCTCTCAGAGAGATGATGATCTGATATATGCAGCCAACTGAGTTTTTGGTCCTCCACTGTCACCTTCCGATTTCTTTCTTCCCGCAGTTCAATCCTTATACCCATTACTGAGATCCAATTTACCAACAACATTCAGAGGGGCTACACTGACAGCACTGTTGTCGGGCTTTGTCGTGCTTGAGTGAGCAAAATCCTCTATTTCAAAGGAAACATAGAGCAGGGACCAGAAATTTAGGAATGGTGAAGAGTATAGGGAAAGCCATGGTAGAAGCCATGCATGAGAAGCCATTCCATGAGGCTAAGGGAGAAAGCCCAGTGCATCACGCAGGAAATCTGTTGCTCAGTCAGAACTACATTAAGATGAACAGCCCATGGGGAAGTAATTTTTGTGACCAAGTGGGCAGATTCAATAGAAAGAGTGGCTTGGTGGATAAGGTAGTGAGAGGCCTATATCCTGGAGGCCATTCTCATTTTTCTTATATGTTTATAGCTTCATCTTGATGCTCTCTAGTGGACCGAATGGGTTGCTAGCATAAAGAA
Source organism: Vitis rotundifolia (assembly GCA_030254885.1). Lineage (NCBI taxonomy): Eukaryota > Viridiplantae > Streptophyta > Magnoliopsida > Vitales > Vitaceae > Vitis > Vitis rotundifolia. The sequence goes on along the minus strand of CM058168.1, from coordinate 29,964,028 downwards.
AATTCTTAGAAAGTTAATATTAATTGATCATTTTAAAGCAATGGTCAGATTCATCTTGATGATCTCCGCTATGTTCAGTAACAGTGGTTTGTCATCAATAATCATTGCAAGAGCACACCTTCGCTTTAAAATGGTGAAAATGGTTTGAATCTCTCACGACAATCTCCATGTTAACAAGTTCTGATGTCAGCTTCATATAGTTATGACAGTCTATACAAATTCGGATATTCTTCATAATCTTTATAATGTTCCCACTGCAACATATACTACCTGCATTCATCAAAGCGAAAACCAAAGCCATCTTCTCACTGTGGTAATACAGTTGCTCCTCTTTATGCTCATTTTCTATGTCATGCAAGGCCAAACTTATTTGAGGCACGTAACCCAAGTCCTTCAATTGCCTAACTAGCTCTTCAAGCCTGGCACACATGGCCTCTTTTTCTAGATGTTGTTGGCCTCCAGAGGCAAACTCATGTACCTGATTTCCAACCTCAATCCAACTGAAACCTGGTTCCTTTCTCACTGTCTTCCCTTCCATCTCCCTTCTTATTAATCTTGCTTCATTAAAACGACCATTTGTACTAAATATGTTTGACATCACTACGTATCCTAATGAATTATTGGGATCCAACTCCTTTAGTTTCACTGCAGCTAACTTGGCAAACTTGGTTTCACCATGTTTCCTACAACCTCCAAGCAAAGCACACCAGACCATTGAATCAGGCTCCATTGGCATTTTGTCTATAAGCTCCTTTGCCTCATAAATTCGACCAGCTTGACCAAGAATATCAACCATGCAGGCGTAATGATCAAGTTGAGGAACAATACCATGATTGTTAGACATTGCCTCAAATATTTTAGCTCCTTTTTCCACCATTCCAGCATGACTACAAGCTGAGATGAGGGCAACAAAGGTGGCACCATCAGGTTGGGCATCCATTCGTGAAAAAAGCTGCAATGCCTCCTTACCTTGCCCATGCATAGCATATGCCTTCAACATTGAATTCCAAGAAACTATATCACGGGATCCCATTTTGTCAAAAGCTTGCTTTGACAATGCAACGGAGCCACACCTGGCACAGGTATGAATCAAGGCATTTGCAAGCACAATGTCATCCTCAAATCCAACTTTTAGAACATGTGACTGGACAGTCAATGCATGCCGCTCAGTTGCAAGACCAGCACAAGCTTTTAAGACAATGGAGAACATATGACGATCTGGAGCCAAACACTCTCGAAGAAACTGCTGAAAGAGGAATGCTTCTTCTGGGCCCCATTCTGCAAACACTGCTATAATCCCGGTCCAAGAAACAACATCTTGACGACCATCCAATTCCAAGAAGATCCTATAACAATCACTGACCTCTCCTCCTAGACTAGAATAAGCCTTGACCAAGCCAGTGGCCACTTCAATTTCTGAGATAAACCCAGTTTTTGTAGTAAGACACTGCAATTGAAAACAACATTCAAGACCATCACCCATTCCACACAAGCAAGAAAAAATGTTGACCAGTGTGGCACGATCAAACCGAATTCCACCAAAGTGCATCTGTGAGAAGATCTCAAGTGCTCGATTTCCACATCCACAGACCTGAAACCCTGTAATCATAAAATTCCAAGAAACCAAATTCCGAAACCCCATTGCCTCATACACATTCCAAGCCTCATCCGTGCCACCACAACTCCTGCAATACATCATATAATAAGAACATTCCCCACATAAACACAAGAATCAAAAGAAGACTTCAACGCAAGCGCGTGTACCTGCCGTCCACAGTCGCCGTCCCCACCACAAGTGCTAATCACGCTGGCAAATGCAAACTCCGTTGGCCGGTGACAAATCAACATGTCCCTAAAGACCCTCAAACACTAATCAGGCCAACCATGCTAGGCATACCTAGAAACGAGAGCAGTCCAAGAAACAATATTCCTCTCCTGCATTTCATCAAACCATTGGTGGGCATAATCCAATGACCCACATTTAGCATACATGTCGACAACATGATTGGTCAGAAAGAGGTTGAAATCAGAGTTGGGGTTGTGTAAAAGCATGTGGCAGTGGAGAGCTTGGCCATGGGGAGAGAACTGAGGCGGGCGCACGCGTGGAAGAGAGCCGCGTAGGTGTGGTGGGAATGGTCGAGTGGAGGTGGTGGGGTGATGGGAGTAGAAGAGTTTGAGAGCTTCTTGGAGGTGGTCGTGAGAGCAGAGAAGGCGAATATGGTGGAGAAGATTGATGGCTTCAGAGTTCAGGGAGACGCCGGTCGTGCTGAAGCCTCGGAAGAAACCAGAAAAAACATCCCCGAATAACCCCAACATCACCTTATGAATCACAAATTCACAGTACATACAGAGCCAATTAGTTGGGAATTTGAACAAGCTAAATAAATACAGCTTTATTCGATTTTTTATTAGAGTAACGAAGTTTTAAAAAATAATTCGTACCTAGTGAAAAAAATATTTTCAAATCTATAGTCGTATTTCTCAATATGGAAAGAAGAAAAAAAAAATGTAAAAATCTTCATTTGAAAAAATAATTTTTTTTTTTTTTTTTAAATTATAAGCAAAATTCGTCATTTAAAAAGACATTTCTTTCAAAAAAGATTTATAAGTTAAGAAATGAGTTCCTTTTATTATTTTTTTATAAGAAAATTCAAAAAGTTTAAAATGACGATTTCTTAAAAAAATTTAAGATGATTTCTCACAAATCATCCCTTCAAGATATGATTTTCAAAAATTAATTTTTTTATTTTTCTAAAAGATAAATTTATTAAATAATTATTTATAAAATAAATAATTTTATTTTGTTTTAATTTTTAAATTAATCTTATTTGATAAGGTTTAAAATTAAAAATGAGAAAAATTAAAAAATTAATTTTTAGAAATCATCTCTTGAACAGATTATTTATCTTCTATTTGTAGACCCTTTATTGCCCGGTATTATTTCAAAACTCCATAATAGATTCTTGTAACCCATTACTAGCCACTCTAGAGGCTCTTATGGAAGGAATTATCTAACCCTTTAGGCAACCCATGTTAAGTTTAGGATTTTCCATGTGAGCATATAAGGGCAATATGTGGTGTCGTGTATGATCCATATCTTCTTGAGGTAGGAAATATTGAAAATTTCCTCAATTTGAATATGGTTCATTTAATAATTATGTCTAAATGACTTGACATAAATACTATATGTTTATTACACTCATAATCACTTGTTTAATAATTATATCGTAATGATTTGACATGAATATTATTCGTTATCATAGGTATAACACAATAGAACCCATTGAATCCCATTAATAAATGTGTTAAATCGAATTGTACATGAATTCATATAAATAATTAGTTAATATGATCATAACTTATTAATTATGTTAACACAATTTGACCGTATCAAGCCTATGTTAATGCGATTATAACCTAACTAAAATCTTAAATATGTACAAATACTATTTTTAAAATACTTTCTCGTCGTTTTTATTTTCAAGTTATATTTTTTTTAATTCTTAATTAATTCAGTTATTTAATTTTAGTTATAATATATTATAATATAAAACATAATTATACTTAACAAACTAGACTTTACAAATCCATGTAATTGTTCGGTTGTATTGTTGTGTTATGTCAAAATAGCTATCGTTGGATACTAAGAAAAAATTATTTGAGGAGTTTGTTTAATAAATTTAATAATAAGGGATGTAACTTTTACAAATAACTTTACTAAAAAAATATGTTGATGATAAGTTATCATACAAATAAAGAAATTATTCAACAATGAAAGCATTACCCAATAAACATTCCTCAAGTATTCAAACATAGTTGTATTTGTATATTTTATTTAAATTCTTTTTATTATTAAACGAATTTTCATTTATGTTAGTGATATAAAATAGGTACATTAAATATTTAGAGTTTATTTGACGGTGATTTTGAAAAATTTTATTATTTAAATATTAAAAAAATTAAAAATATTTTCTAAAATCACTATCAAACACACTCTTAATGAGTCAAAAATAATAATCATATGATAGAGATGACCTTATAGTAATTGGATTATGATTGACTACATTTATAATTAAATATAAAATATATCATTCCATAAAGTAGTATGAAATAATTTGTAACTAATTAAAACATAGTAAAGAACTTAAACTACTTTGGTCTTATGATCTTGATAAATAAATGAAGATAATTTATCAATGTATCAAAGTCATTCTCGAAAGAACTTGGGAGTAATTTCAAATAAAATAAAATTATCCGTGCTTAAAAACATACAAATGAAAATCAATAATTTAAATTATCCAAGCTTAAGAAACATACAAATTACAATCTGCAATCCAAATAAATAGCATTTTTTATGGTATTCTCATTCTGCTACAACTTCCAATTCCTGTACATCATATCCAATAGGTAGTCATGTTTCCATCTTTCCATCTTCAAGAATAAAGCAGAAGAAAAATAGCTACTAATTCATGTCAACCAATTTGACTTCTAAGATAATTATGGAATTTAAAAAATATATGATAATTGTGAAGCTCTAAATAAAAACTTATTTAATTCAAATAAAAATTTGGGACTACCAAAATCAATATATGCGACACCTGGTGTTAGAATATGGTTTTTTCTTTCTAAATTTAAAAATTCCTTCCAAATATAATGCTTTGGATGGGTCTTGAAATATTAATAAATAAAAAGAAAAAATAAAAGTTTTAATTGGGTCCATGGATCCGGGATCTCCAAATTCCATTAAATTTTGGGATGAAATTAATAAACTAAAATAAAAGCATAAAAAAATTAACCTATTTAAAGGACTGGACCATATCTAATTCCACATTCAACTTCATATTCTTTCAGCATATAATCATTTTAAAAATTGTCTAGATATTTTTTTTCTCCACTATTTCTAGTAAATATTTTAATCTTCAATTAATCAAAACATAGAAGGCATACCTTACTAGAAGGCAATGAAAGCTTTGTTGAGTTGGAGAGTACTAGAGATGTCTTCTTTTCGGGTTTGAGTTCTTTGCGTAAGAATTTTTTATTTTATTGTAATGACTAAATAAAAAATATAGTAATTAATTTTATTTCAAAATTTTAACCAAACTTCAAACGACTAATAATTATTAGAAATTGTACAAATTTTTTGCTACATAACTTTAGAAAAATTCAACAGTTTTACTAATAAATTTTTAGAATTGTTTCAAATAACTAAATTGCTAAAAAATCTTATTTATATTTTATCCCCATCATGGTAATATAAATGAAACACTATCACTATCAATTGTCAATTATTAACTACATTATTAAATCTAAAAATATACACATTTAAACAATCTTAAAATCAAACCAAAAAAACCCGCCACTAACAATAATTATTTTAAAATATAAAATATTTAAATAAAATTAGATTATATAAAAATTTAATTAAATAATTATGTAGTCATTCATAGAGTAGTAACTATTTAATTAAATTTAAAAATCTAAACATTTAATAAATTTGAAATCAAACCAAAGATATCCTATGACTAAACATAATTTTTAAAATCTTAACTAGAAAAGTACAAAAAACTAATTTTAGAATTTATTTTATAATATGTATTAGAATTCAAATGAAATTAAGCACTGAATAAATCCTAGAGAGAAGACTTACCTTGGTGGAGAGAGAAGAAACTAGGCGTGTCTTGATCTTTTGTGGTGTGGATGGTCCTCTGTTGGGTGATGTCTTGACCTTTTCTGATGATGATCTTGGGCTTTAGCGTATATAAGTTGTATCCCACAGCTTTTCACTTTGAAGGCTCTGTTATTGCCACATTGAAAAGAGTAGTTCAAGCAGGCCTTGAAGTTGTTCCATTGTCTGGATCTATACTTTTCTGGAATGGCAATTTCAGGGAAATAGAACACATACAATGCTGGATCTGAAGTGCCAACTTCTTTGTATATTTCGTTCACTTCTCTATCTAGTAGACCACCAATATCGTAGGTTCTACAATTGTTAGGCAGCAGCCTTAATGGCAACGTTTCTTCTGGTTGATCAGCAAAGGATATGCTCGATTCATATCCATAATCATTATCATCATTATCATCATTATCAAGTGGAAGATAATGGAAGAATAAAGCAAATCCCAAGAAACTGTCATCTTTATACCAATTCTCTGGGAGCTCTATTCTTACTTCACATCCCGTACTCTTATCCCTTATCCACTCTGGTATTCCACTGCTTCCTGGAATCGTAATCTGAATTCGGGGAAAATACAAGTCTCTATTGTATCCGAAATACTGCATAAAAGTAGCAACATGTAAATCTCATGCCTTGATACAAAAACTAAGGGTCATATGTAGAATTCATACCTCAGTATATGATTTGAAGCAGTTGAGAAGATATGACCAGAATAGATGTGTTGGATCACTTAATAAAGTTTCCAGGCATGGACAACCATGTGCATTTATTACTCTTAGACTTGATGGAAGCTCTGGAATTTCTTCAAGCATCGGGCAATGATTCATGTGAAGTTCCATCAAGTTAGAAAGTTGAATGATGCCATCAGGTATGCAACGAATATGATTTTCGCTCACATCTAAAGATTCTAGTGAGGATAGGCACCATAAATCATTGGGGATCGCTCCTTCCATCAGATTGCAACCAGCCAAATCTAGTATTTTTAAGCAATGTTGTAGGCTTCTCAAATTGTCGGGCAATTTGTGGAGCTTTGAACAGTTACGAACATAAAGATACCTAAGACATGTCAAATTACCAATGCTGTTTGGAAGAGTCACAAGGTTCTCACAATTGGTCAATTCCAAGAATGAAAGATTTTTTAGACATTCAATTGATGATGGCAGCTTCGTTATGACCATTCCACTTAAATAAAGGTATTGCAAATGTTCCATATCAACCATGATCTCTGAAAAAGTCTCTACATTTGAACAACCATTGAGAGAGAGCCCCCAGAGATATTTCAACCCATAAATGCTGCTTGGAAGACCACTCAAGTTTTTGCAGTTTTCCAAATCTAAATTTTCAAGTCCCATGAGATGACCTATTGAGCACGGTAATTCTTTTATAGCAGTACGCCCTACAAAAAGATTTCGTAGATTCCTCATATTCCTTTGGATCTCAGGAAACTTCTCAAGATTTGAGCAACCATAGACAGAAAGAGTTTGAAGAGCCTCCAAGCACCCAATACTGTCTGGGAGTTCCTTGATAGCAGTGTTGTCTAAATGAAGAATTTGAAGAGCTTCCAAGCACCCAATGCTGTCTGGGAGTTCCTTAATAGCAGTGTTATCTAAATAAAGAATTTGAAGAGCTTCCAAGCACCCAATGATGTCCGGGAGTTCCTTAATAGCAGTGTTCTTTAAATAAAGAACTTGAAGAGCCTCCAAGTACCCAATGCTGTCTGGGAGTTCCTTAATAGCAGTGTTGCATAAATCAAGAGTTTGAAGAGCCTCCAAGCACCCAATGCCGTCCGGGAGTTCCTTAATAGCAGTGTTTTTTAAATCAAGAGCTTGAAGAGCCTCCAAGCACCCAATGCTGCCTGGGAGTTCCTTAATAGCAGTATTGCCTAAATTAAGTGTCTTCAAGCATTTCATATTCCCTTGGATCTCTGGAAATTTCTCAAAGTTCAAGCAATATGAGATGTCAAGAAATTCAAGAGATTCCAAATATCCAATGTTGCTTGGTAGTTCTTTGATTCTAGCCCCACTAAAATTAAGCTTCCTCAAAAATTTCATCTCATGAAATGTGCCAACAGATAAATGAAGATTGCAAAAACTTGTACAACCTTTAAGATTCAGTGTCTCCAATTTTGGCATGCTTGAGAATTTTGGTATTTTCATGAGTTGTTGTGAGTCACTCATATCAAGAAACTTTAATTCTGCAAGACACTGTGACAAAAGATGTTTTTTTCCATTAAAAAACTTCCATGAAGTAGAAAATTAGTATAAAAAAGATAAGAAATTGAATAGTGATTATACCTTATCACCTTCCCAAAGTTCTTTTATGTTGCTAGACTTCAAATTGATTGCAATAAGATTCTCTCCATGAAAATTCGAAGGTAAAGACTTCAAACCTTCCCAGTGAAGATATCTTAAATTTGAAGGAAATTCAAAGTCTTTAGGAAGACACATTTTATTCTTCTTTCTCAACAGACTATAACGATCACTGTAATAGACTTTGAGCAACCTAAGTTTCTTCATCTTGGAAAACACTCTCTTCATCTTGGCAAACACTTCTGGAGTGGACTGCATCTTTTTAAATTTAGACAAGTCTAGAGATATGGTTTCAATATTTTTCATCCCCTAAAAAAAAGAATGAAGATTAAGAAAAAAAAATTAAAAGGTAAAAATCCCGACTAAAATAATATAAGTAACCATTAAAAAATGCATCATTAATATTTAAATAACTAAGTCTGTGCATTTAATTCTTACCTTTCGCCCAGAAAATGCATCATAAATATCCTTTGAGTTCCACAACCTACTCCATTTGCTTGGGTCTTCAGGATATTCTTCACGAACAATTGCCCAACCCATTTGTCGTATCAAGTTATGCATTTGTATCATATTGTCTGAAATAGTTATTAGACATTTATCAAAAAGAACTCTTATGTTGCATGTTGCATATAAATCACATCCATCCAATATTTTTGACACAAAAGCTTTGTCTTCCCCTTCAAAAAAACATGCAATGTCAAGGAAAACCTTCTTTTCCGAACCATCAAGCATATCATAGCTTATTCTAAGCACATCATTAATTTCCTTCTTAGGGTTGTTTTTTAGTTTATCCGATGCGCTTTTCCATTCATCTATTGTCATGCCATGAAGAGAACTACCCAGAACTTTAAGGGCTAAAGGAAGGCCCTGAGCATAATCTACCATGCACTTTGAGAGTTTTACATAATCTTCTTTAAGCGCATTTTGTTTAAAGGCATGTTTGTTGAAGAGTTGGATAGCTTCCGCATCATCTAACTTCTTCACCTCGTATGTTACATCTGCTCCATAACAACGTAGCAACTGTTGGTCTCTAGTTGTTACAATAATTGTAGTTCCTGCACCAAACCAGTTCCTACTTCCAAGTAATGACCTTAATTGCTCCAAATTATCCACATCATCAATAACAATAAGAATCTTTTTTGAGCCGAGTCCATTCTTTATTATATTGATTCCATCATTGATATTACTCAACTCTATTTTTTGCCCCATTATACCATGAAGAAGTTGTTGTTGTAGTTGAAGTTGACAACCCTTTTTGAAACTCTCTTTGACATTTTCAAGAAAGCTAGCACCATTGAATTCACATTGAATCTCATTATAAACAAATTTGGCAATGGTAGTTTTACCAATTCCACCGGTCCCATAGATCCCAACCAAAAGAATGTCATGTAATTGACTATTTATCAATGATTTTAGTTCTTCTAAGCGAGAATCCATCCCAACTATGTCACCATCAACATGCAAATGCTTAGGACCCAATCTTTTATGAATGACTTCAAGAATTTCATCAATATGCTTCGACTCATACCTATCAATTGTAAAATACGATAAAACACTTAGTGAGTTAGAATGAATTGTAAAATATAACAAACATAAAGTAAATTTAGTGATGTTTACTTGATTTTGTTAACATAACTGAATTAGGACATATAGAATGTAAACTAAAATGGATCAAACCACATGAACTAAATTAGATATTTAAGTACAATTTTGTTAATGTTATATCAAGTATACATGCCAAAAAATAGAGTAGAGAAAAAAAATAAAATATTATTTTGTGTTGGCTGGTGCTACTCTATGGCTTGGAAGGTTTATTAGGAAGTTGATGTGTCTAGGATATTATTATAACTAGTGGCGGAGCCAAAAATTTAGTTTAGGGGGACAATATTTTAATTAAAGAAATTTAAATTAAATAAATGTTAACATAATTTTTTATTTTAAAAGGCTTGTAGACCTTGTTATTGATAGGGTTAACTAAAATCACATAATATAAGTAAATGTCATACTAAAATTTTAAGCAAATCTAACTTAATAAATTAAATGCATGATTAGACAAAAAATTTGAATAAACAAAATATTCAAAAATTTTCTAAATTTTTTAAATATTTTATAAAAGTAACCTATCATAAGAAAATTAATTTGATAAAGAAAAAACATAAATATAAATTTCAATAATCTTACAATTGAAACAATTTTTTTAAACAAAATTATCAAAAAAGCTCTTTCAAAATATATATTATAATAAATTTTATTTGAAATATAAGTGAAATAAAAGAAATTTATGATAATTTTAATAAAAAGTTAACTAAATAAAAGCATATTAAAAAATTTTGTGTACTTTAAATTAAAAGTACTTGCAAAATTTGGCACATAATTTTTTTAAAACCATTGAAAATTAGTTGTTGTGTTTTTATCTTTTCAAATAATTAGATTAACTATTGAATTGATAATAAGCAAAATAGTTTTTTTTTTTTTTTTTTTAAAGAAAATCAATTCTTAACATGATCCATATATTGAGGAGGGGTGAGAGGCTACATACCAGAATTTAGATTTTGCGGGAGGGCATAAGCCAACGGTCCTATACTGCCTCCACCTGTTATTATAACCCTCTTATGATAAGAAATTATAGTCTCAAGGCATTGCTAGAGACAACTACAATTTTGTATGGTGCCAAGCTACCATTTTTTTTTTTTTTTTTTACAAGTTTTATTTCTTCATAAAAGATTCAGAATAAGATTGAAAAATGATTACAAGAAGGTATTTTTGGGAAAGAAGGGGAGTTTTGGGAATGATTGAATATCGTTTTTTTTTTTTTTTTTTTATTTAAAAAAAAAAACTAATAAAACCAATTTAATTTTTAAAAACAGTGCTAGAAGTGTCTATTCTTAAAATGGAAATAGTGCCGGAAGTTTCAATAATAATAATACAATTAGTCTTCATATAATATATATATATATAAAAGCTCAAAAGGAAAAAATAAATCCAAAAGTACAACAAAATAAGAATAGGAGTAAAAGACAAAAGGCATAATTAGAATTACAGGATGGTCAAATTTTCAATGCATGACTTATAGACTTGAGGAAAATTTATAAAATTAATGACCCTTAATAAGACTTATAGTCTATAGGTGACCTTTTTAATGAATTGTTTCTAAAAAATAAAACTCCAACATAAAAATGGCATAATTTTGATAAGAAATTAATAAAAATAAATAAATGAACCAAATTCTAAAATTAAAACTGAAATTTTACCACATATAGCCACTATTTTTTACTCATAAATCTTCCAATTCTTAATGGAATTAACTTCCATAAATTTCCATAGATTCCTAGTTTAGGAATGAAAATAAAAATAGTAAAATCATAAAATTTTGATTAAAAATTAATTTAGCAAACTAAAATAAGCAACCATCAATTCTAATGAAAATTTTTAATTAAGAACCCCAAACCATAATCTACACTCATCTAAATATCTATTAAAATCAATAATTTCAATTAACTTTGAAAAATAAAAAGTTAGGATTTGATACCTTTCTTAAATTAAAATCAAAGCACTAGTGAATTCATCTCGATAATAAAATATATATTTCAATAACAAATCCATGAATCCCAAGATACACTATATAAAAGGTGTTAGCCTAAAAAAATTTCTAATATTTTCTTAACAATTAAACATAATTAGAAACCATAATTATTATCCAATTATCAATTTTTTAAACTAATTACATAATTTATACTTATAAAAATTTTATTACGGTAATAAATTCTATTGTTTTGAGATGTTTCGAAATATGTTGAATTCATTTTTTTTCCAAATTATTAGTTTTAAATTAAAATAGGAATAAATTTATAGTTAATATTGTAGATGTTTTTGACATGTAAAAACAACATTTAACATTTAATCATAAATAAAAACAAACAATTTAACACTTAGTATCATTGAGACACTAATCAGAAATAGACAACTTAAATATTTGAAAGGAAAGAAAGAAAAAAAAAAGTGAATTTAACTAAACAAAATTGGCTATAGACAACTTGTAAAAAATTTGCCTATAAAATTCAAGGAAACGAGAGAGAGACTTAACACGAGCATCAATCTTACAAGAGCATCAATTCTGGTGAGCCAAAATATTTCATATAAGAAGCATATATAATCATTCAAAATACATGTTTTGGAACTTGTATCAAGCAATGTTAGCTATTATGAGGACATCCTTCTAAAGATTTGGAACTAATTTGGACCCTAAGACAGTGAGTTCATATTTTTAAAAGCTTCCCAACAACACATAACCACAACCATCATGATAAAAGCAACGATATACATATATGTATATATATAAAATCAAAAGTCTAAAGGAAGTTGAAATTACTCATGATCCTTGATCACATGCCAACCACTTAGAGAGCTTGCTTCAGTCATGGCAGCCCTCCACCTTTTCACCTTCTCCTCATCTACAGTTGTTCCGTGCTTCGCAAATGCTTTTCCAAAACTCCCTGTTTGTTTCCGCACATCAGAAGGATCCACATGGTAGAAGACTGGCAGGACTACATGATCCATTTCTTTTTTGCACTCCATGATCTTTGTAAGCTCATCCAAACACCACTTGGAATCAGCATACCTTTCCGAGAAAACAATTATGGAAAATCTTGATCCTTCAATAGTTCTCAAAAGTTCTTGTGCGATTTCCCCTCCTCTTTCAAGTTTATTATCTCTGAAAGTGTTAATACCCATCCGTTCCAAATTTACAAATAGATGATCTGTAAAACTGTAGCGGGTGTCTTCCCCTCTAAAACTCAAGAAAACGTCGAAGTTACATTTTGAAGTTGGAGCTGAAGACGAAGAGGGTTTTTGGGTGCTTGAGGAAGCCATTTTGGGACAGGGTTTGTGGGAACTGGAAGGCAACAAGAGAGTTGAGGATCAACTTGCACACAGTCACTACTAATGTCCCTGAAGAGGGTCTTATAGTGCACCCCCTTTTCACATACCTCACGTGAAAAAAGCAAACTTTGCCTCCCAATACTAAAAGCTCACCCACCATTGTTTGTTTATGTGCTCAAAGGCCTCATTTGTAATTACGTATAAAGAATCACTTTAGTGCACCCCCTTCTCATAAAAAATATATTGTTTATTTTCATATAAATTATAAGCAATAAAAGTGTTATTATTTATAATAACATACTATATCATACAAATCACATAGAAATCAGAATGTGCCACTAAAGGTCTATTAAGGATTATTGTCAAACAATAATTTTTACAATAGTTTTTAAAAACGATGTTCTAGTATTTTTTTTAGATAAAAAAACTATTTAAAAACTTAAAATATCTTTAATCTATTTTTATATTTTTCTTAAAAATAATTTTTACATTTTCAGTTATTTTTCATATTTATATAATTATTTTTTAAAATACTCTCCAAAAATAATTAAAATATATTATCAACAAACACCTTATTTTCAAACCAAATCTTTTAAAAAATCAATTTTTGTATCTTAATTAAAGGATCTTCTTAGAGTATTTGATTACAGTTAAGTCTTGACATGGTTTGTGTTGTAATATGAAGTAAATAGGGTAAATGTAAGGTTGGGCGAAGGGATGGAGAGAATTCATGTAAAGACAACAAATTCCCCATTTTGGATGCATAAGCCCAATTTTTTATTTTAAATTTTACATTTTAATTTTTAAATTTTATAGTCAATATAAAATTAATGATATATATAATAATAATAAAACTCAAGTGCTGCGGGTGGCTCTTGCGTCAAAAAGTAATGAGGGGAAAGGTGGGTGGCTTTCCAATGCAAAATTCCGTTTGTACATAAGGAAATTTCTCTTTTACTTTATTCCTTTGTACCATCCCAGGTTAACCAATTACAAAAAATATAATAATTTTTTTAAAAAATATGTTTTTTGAATATTATAATTCAAAAAGGATTTCAAATCTATGAAAGTTTGGAATAATCTAATTAGAAATTATGTTCTAAAAAAATAATTTTATTTTAATTTTGAAGTTGTCTTTTAAAAAACCAACTTCAACATTTAATTTGAAGTTGTTTTTTTAAAAGTCAATTTCCAATTAATACCTTAAAAAATGTTAGGAGATTTTGAAATAGTTTTGATATGAGTAGGAGGAAAACACTAATACTATAATTCTCATAAAGAAAAGATTAAAAAAGTAAATAAGATTTAAAAAATGGAATAGTCAAATCTAAATATTTCCACACATCTACCTTCTAATAAATTAACATGAGAATAAGTGCATATGTCATAAAACAAATAAAAAGAATAATATCTTACTGATACTTACCAGTTATATAGCCCCTTCTTTGTTCTCAAATTATTTAAAAATAAATATAACAAATTTACAAAAGTAAGACTTATAAAGATAGGATGAAATTGACAACTATAAAAAAATATATATCTTTTCCTTATAATATTCATCTTTCTACTACCATTACGAGAATAATATTAAATATAAGATTCTTTTATCACTACTATAAAATTCAAAACTCTCCATTAATTGGTGTATTGAAGCTTCTCAAAGTAATGTTTGATTTAACTCTTTTCATCTATAAATTATTTAAAACTACTATCATTAAAGGAATTTATGAATTTGACATTTGTAAAAGTTATACAAAATTAATTATTATTTAAAATGAATATTCTAAAGGTAGGGAAGAAAGGGTAACACCATAAATTAAATTCAAGAAGATATATGCATATACATATTTTATTCTCTTTCCTTATTTTAATCTTTATATTTATCATTATCTTTGTGTACTAAATTAAATTCAGAATGCAGTGGTAATTCCCTTATTTATCATTTATGAATTTAAATATCTCCGTTTAAATTAATAATCGTTGCTAACCAACTAGAAGAGAAAATATTTAGAAGAGAAGTTTCTTATTTTCTTCTTTAATTTAGCCTTTTAATTTGGATTTTGACAAATATTTTTTAATATTTGATTAAATAAATATAAAAAAATTTGTGAATATAAATAGTATTATTAACTTCGTAACTTAAAAATTTATGAAAACTGAAGGAAAAAATAACTACGAAAGTATTAAAATTACTTTTATACCATAAAAAAAATATGGTAAAAGATGAAAATAAAATATTTATTTATTTATTTTAAATTTTTATTTAATAAAAAAATTTAATAATACTATCAAATAAACTGCAAAATTAAAACAAAATTTGAAACGAAAAACAGAAGTCTTTCGGTATTGAATGACTTCTCTTTACCTTCTAAAATAAGTTTAGATATTGGTGGTTAGATTGGTCGTTTCCTCTCCCAATTATTTCTCATCCCTATAGCATTCAATAATAGTGAGTCCACATGTGCCCAAGACCCTACTTCCCTTCATCATTAAGCCCAAGCTTTCCTTACTCTTTTGCAATTTTAGTGTTATTTTGTACTTTTTATTTTTTTATTTTTGTTACTCGTTCTTTTCTCATTTTTTTTCTTTGGTTTTCTTTTCCGATTGGTCATACAATAGCTAAAGTTTTTTTCTAAAAGCATAAAAATAAAAATATGTCAAAGCCTAATGGCTAAACTTATTTAGACCATAAGACCCCTTCAAGTATATTAAATTGAGGTTATTCAATTAATTTTCATCATTTTCATGATGAGAACTATTACAATAGAAAATAAAAGTTCATCAAATTGATATGTGAGGTCAACTCAAGAATGATACATATATGTATATAACATTCAAATAGACTGAGATGGGCATGTTCTCCACATAATATAAAATGCATTTGGTATGTCATTGAAGCTGAAGACTTCTGAATCTTCTTACATAAGCAACAAAGAAAACATTTTCCGAGAAAATACAAGTATGTAGCTTATGAATGAAGCTCAGATCCACACCCTATTTAGGAGATCTCAAATGAGTATTTTTGAATGCAAGCAAATTCACCCTTTGTTCACAAGAAACACTGTTTCACCAAGATTGATGGTAAAATCACTCAAATTGACCAATTCACTTCCATTACAAACATACATTTTGGGTCTGATTGAGGGCTTTAGGCTTTTGAATATATATTTATTTTCATTTAGTATTTATTATTATTATTATTATTATTATATCATTATTATAATTCAATTAGTTGTCTCTTTACCAACGGCTCATTTTTTTCTTAATAAATAAGATGAGACAATTTCTCTCTTTAGAATTTTTTGAAATCTTTCCACTATTGTCTCGGTGGAGTTGACTTGGGGTCTTTCATTTTCTTACCACCTCAAGGAAAAGGAAAATGAAGTTAAAGGGAATTTTTATTTTTACTTTATTTTTAAATTTAATATTTTAGAAAAATTTTAAATCTATATTGCCATATTCTTTTAAACTTGTTTTAAAAACTAGTAAAAACAACTCTTACTTATTTTCTAAAAATTATTTTTTATTTTATTTTATTTTTAAAAATTGTTTACAAAAAATAACAAACAATCAATTAAAAAATTTTAAAAATAGTTTTTTTATAAAGATAAAAAATTATTTTAAAATTACAAGACTAAACAAGTTTTATATTTTTTTAATTAATCAATTATTATTATTATTATTATTATTATTATTATTTTGCAGGTGATATATTATAAAATAAATTTTGATTTTTGAATTTTTTAAACTTTAAAAAAAATATTAAGTATTTATTTTTATAAGGAAAATACTTCAAAAGATAAGAAAGTGTAAAAGTTTAAGTGATTAAATGATAGGTATAGTTGGATACATGTGCAAAGTAATGTTATTAGTTTATTATATTGAAAAGTAGAAAACTTTAAATAATAAAATGAGATTATTAATGAATAGAATGAGGGAGAAAATAATAAAAAGTGATAACTAAAGTATGGAGGAAGAAGAGTATGGGTTGGATGGTTTTACATGCTTATGATTAGTATTTGAATGATTTTTTTTTTTTTAATTAAAAACTAATTTAGATTTTTTTTTAAAAAAAAAAATTAATAATTAGTTTTTTCAAATTTGTTGAATAGCTTGAGTTGGTATATTTTTTTATCACCTCCTATTGTTAAATGTATAAAAATAAATACCCTTGGAAAAATATGAAATGTAAAAATTTAATAAATTTGAGAAATAAAAAATTAATTTCATTTATAGTGTTGAGGTTTTAATTGAATATACTTAATTTGGATTAATTTTAAATTATATAAAATATTTTTCTTATTTTTTATTTTTTATTTTTATTCTTATTCATTTTTATCTCATAAAAAGGTATGTTGAAGAAATTTCAAATTAATAAGATTAAATATATTTAACTAAATCAGGAAGGAGGTGACTTAAATTACCAGGAGGAATAACTTATGAATTTTTTAGATAAAATGAGAAAAATAGGAAGATAAAATATAATTAACTCTTTTTATTTTTGTTATTATTAGTTATAAGGTTAATAATAATTTGTTTTTAAATTTTTAAATAAATTAAAAAGCTTTGAATAGATTTGGAATATTTACAATTTTTTTTTTTTTTTTGGGTCTTAAAGTGCTTGACGGGGGGGAGACCCAATTGACAGAATAAGTCATCGTTTTTTTTCTTTTTTTGGGTTTTAAAGTGCTTGACGGGGGAAACCCAATTGACAGAATAAGTCATCATGGAAGAGGAAAAAAAAGGCCGACGAAGTGTCGTTCACGTGGAAGATGACGTGGTGGGAGGCAGTTGACAAAATCACAAAGGAGAGACTTGAATGTGGTGGTGCCCACGTGTATGATGAGGTGGAGGGTGCTAGCACTTGCCTGGTTCCAGGTTTACACAGTAGTACTAACTATTAACTATTAAGTTTTCCTTGTCATGTGTGGGTCCCAGTGTTGTGGAAATTTTGGAAGGGTGACGTGGCTTGTCTAGATTTCTCGTCACGCGTTTCGATAAGGAGTGCCGACACCATTAGACACGACTAGATCTTAATGCCGACACCATTAGACACGACTAGATCTCAATGGGTCGGATAGAATTTTTACATAAATTTATTTATTTATTTTATTGTGAATTACTGAACAAATAACCCCGTCTCCATTTAAATCCTAAATTTTAAATTTTATACAATTATCAAACAAGTGATTTTATTTAAATTTTTCATAAAATAAAATATTTATGTAATAAACCAATAGAATTTTATTTAAATTAAATATATTCAAATTATTATATAAAATTTTATTTAAAAACTTATGTATTTTATTGAACTATGAAGCTTAAGTTAATTTTATTATATTTGTTGGAGATATCAAGGGTCGAGTTCCTTAATAAACTAGTAGGAATTAAGTTATTCATTTAATTAGCAGGAAGGGAAAACTGGAAATTTTTTTTTATACTATAAATGATGAATTTTCCCTATTTTATATTCAACCAAATTACATTTTTTAAGGTTTATTTAGAAAGTACGGTCATAATTGAGAGTTTTTTTTTAGAGTGTCACTATTGTGATTATTAGTGAATTATTGAGTGTTGGTACACTTTGTGAACATAGGATCATGTTGATCGCCAAATGATGTAAAATATCCTTTGTTTTTTTTTTTTTTTTTTGTTCATGTTGTTTTGGTTAACAAATTTGTCATATGATTTTCTTAATCAATAGAAAAAATAAAAAATGAGAAAAAAATAAAAAATAAGATTATGCTATTCCAAAAAGATGGTAAGGAAAGAATAAATTGTTAAGATTATGTTTGGTTTTAGGACAATACCGTGGAAAGAAAGAAAAATTTTAAGAAAAATTATTATTTTCATATTTGATTGTAATATGAAAAATACTAACGAAAATAATATATAATTAAAATTAGTTGGAAACTTATATTAGTTAGAAACCTAAGCATTTTAAAATTATTTCCTCTTTCTTTGCATTTTCTTTTAAATTTTGAGAGCCAAACATAAGATAGATAAATTTATTTTCTCATATTTAATTTCACTATAGAAAATATGAAGGAAAATAAAATATAATTAACACTAGCAAGAAATTTATGTGGTTTTAAACTTTTAATCTTTATATAGAAGAGATAAAATAAGTTTGAAGTAACATACAAAAATAATTTATTGACTTTAAATGTGTTTTTATTTTCCTTCTTTTAAATTTTTTTTTTTATACCTTTTGCTTTCTAATTTATTTTCCTCCTAATTTCCCTTGAATTTTTTGGAATTAATTATTTTTATTTCTTCAAACTCATTTCAACTTTATTGTATAAAAGATTAAATAATTCAAAAATACATAAATTTTCAACTTATTTTAATTATATTTCTTTTTGGGAAAAGTAGGTTTTGATTCACAAATTTGAAAAAATATAGAAAACAGTATTTCAACTTTTATAAATCATATTTATCTTCACCCATTTAAAAATATTTTAAAATATATGTTTTTTTTCATAACTCAAATAATTATTTTCTAAAATACCCTTTTCCTTGATAGTATTAAATAAAATTATCCAAAATTAATTTATCATATTAAATTGATAAAAGTGTTTTATAAATAAATATATTATAAATTTTTTATTATATAATATAAGATACAAATTATTATGAAAAATTTCTCAAGGATTCTCAAGTTTATATCATGTATTATGTAAATCCCCTCATCTTCTCATTTTATTTAATAAAATTGAATAAAAATTTTGTTAGTTGACATTAACAATAAAATAAGAAATTTTAAAAATTAAAAATAAAATACATAAAAATAAAATACAATTAAGAACCAAAAAAACTTAAAAATTGAAAAATAAAATATTTACTCCGATTATATTTCTAACTCTTTCTCAATATTTATATTTTCTATCAAAGTGCTTTAATCAAGTGAAAGTTAATATTTTATTTTTATATTTTTAGTTTTAAAGTTTTTTTTAAGTTTTAATTGTATTTTTAATTTCTAAAATTTCTTATTTTATTAATCTAAAATCACTTTTTATGGTAAAAAAATTTATTAATTGGTGTTATTAACATGTAAAAGGATTATTTTAAGAAATCATTATTCAAGTTATGAAAAAGTGTATATATTTTAAAATATTTTTAAATGAGTGAAGATAAATATGATTTATAAAAGTTTAATTTTTTTTTATATACATTTTTAAATTAGTGAATCAAAACCCACTTTTCCTTTTATTTTATTTTTTGTATTTTTCATAATAAAATTTTTAAATGAGTGAAGATAAATATGATTTATAAAAGTTTTATTTTTTTTTAATATATATTTTTAAATTAGTGAGTCAAAACCCACTTTTCTCTTTATTTATTTATTTTTGTATTTTTTATAACAAAACATTTTCTTAATACTTTTTTTTTCCTTAGTAATTTTCTTGAATCAAAAATAGGTTTCATGTATTATTTATAGTATTAAATAAAGCAAATGGGTTTAGCATGGATGTCATCCAATAACAAGATTCAATATTAATTAAATTGTTCAAAACATATGCATGACAAAGATTTCCACTGTTGTGTTGTTGCTTCCTCTTCTCTCATCTCTCGCTTTATAAGGGCCTCGGAGGCCTTCCAAGTAAAGTCCCAAAACTGTGGTAACTCCTACTTGTTGGGGCAGCTCTCCCTTCCTCATTTTTCTTCCTTTTCATCCTTCTTTCTTCCTTTAGTTCTCCTCCTCTTCCCAAGCTTTCTTGTCTCATCTCACTTTGTAGCATCTCCTACTTATCCTTTTTGTGGGGTGAGCTCTCCCTTCCTCCTTGTTTCTTTCCTTTTCTCTCTTCTTTCTTTTGTTCTAGCTCCTCCTCTTCCCAAGCTTTCTATGGCATACTTGGGTAAGTACTTCAAAACAAATTGTTCACTAGGGTCAAGTGCTGGGCTGATCTTGACAGACATTGCAATATCAGTTGGGCTGGTCGCAACTTTGAGCAACTTGTCATCATGTAAATTCAAATAACTCAAATTTCGAACACCAACTATCCAATCAAATCTTGGTTTGTCGAAGAAGCAATCTAGTTTGCCTTTAAATCATTGCCTGACAAGTTGAAGACATGGACAAACTACTTAGCATAAAGACAGGAAAGAGCTATATTCCAAGAACAAAGATGGAAATGGAGTAATCTATGACCTGATTTCCGTTTCCAAGCGGGGAAAAACGTTAGCTTTTCATGGGAAGAATTCCAGTCAGCTTAGCCATGTTAATTTTGATGGGTGTCTTCCTAATTTGAACAGATTTTGCACCATAGGTTATTGTAGTAGATGTCAATCAATTCAACTATGTACCAAGATGCAAACAAACCATGCATAATATGAGGTAGATGAAGTTAGAGTAAGGGCAAAAGGGGGGAAGGGGGGGGGGGGGGGGGGGGGGATTGCAAAATTTGACACAATTCACAACACACATGAACTTAATATGCTTTTCATGGGTTTGAGTTGAGTATAAATTAGTTTAGATCAAATTCATATCAACCTATATAACTCATTTAATAAATAGGTAATTTTTTTATCAACCTATATAACACAAATTTGACTCATATTGATTCATTTAATAATTCTGCTATTAAGCTAATTATATTTTTAAATTATTTAACTCATTTTAAATTTATTCTTAAATAAATAGGTTAATTGATTCATAAACATGCTTGACAAAGATATTAATCATATAAACATATATATATATATATATATATATATATATATATATATAAGACTAACTTAACCTTATTATTAATAGGAGGACTTAATTATTAAATGGGTTAAATGAGTTACACAACATATTACCTTATTTAATAATTAGGTAATATTTGAGTTTATACTTTTGATACGATTATTATTTGTGTCGGATTTGGATTGAACTATGTAGTAGTTAGAATACTTAGGTTTTAACACGATATGAACATGACCCATTAACATGAATTGTCACCCCTAATTAGAGTGTTTAGATGCATGGGTGATAAAATCGTATGGATGAGAAGTTATGAGGTAGGTGTATGAAATGGTTAGGTTGCATTCATTGACTAGCAATGGATTTTACAAATTGAACAAAAAAGAATGCAGATCAAGGTTATAAGAATTGCTGACTTATATGTAAAGCAATATTAGAAATGATCCATATAATTAAACCTAAATAGTTGGCCAAAGGGTTTGTTTAGAGTTATTCGCTTCTTTCACATCAATGCAATGCTCATTCAAAAATCAACCAAGATATTTTGTACCTAAAACACATATCAGCTCAAGTTTTTAACATAAAAAAAAAAAAAAAAAACATACTCTTCACAGCTCAAGTTTCAAAAATTATACTCATATAAATGTATGTTTGGAAAAATTAGTGCCCATAATTTTAGTTTGAACTTATTAGTAATAGGTGGGGACAATATGCCCACCTCTCAAAACATTTCGAAGCAAATATTCAAAATTAAAATGCTCCTCCTTCAAAATTTGATCACTCTTTCTTGCTTTGGATTCTTTTTACCTTCAAGACATAAACACACACACAAAAGGTGGAATGCCTATTTTAATACAATGTGACTCAATTGACTAAAACTTAAACAAAATTGGAAATTTGCTTGAAATGTCGGACTCAATAAATAAGGATGCATAAGTTGGCCTGACCTTTGACTAATCAAATGTGCTTTGAGCCTTCAATTGCTTGAGATGTCCCACCTAAATATAAATCAAACCCAAGCTAACACTATAGATCGTAAAAAGTCATAAAATTCAATAACATTAAAAAGTCATACACAAAAATTCATTTTAAATTATTTGACGAGTTCTTTCTTTACTTATAATCATATTTTTGTAAAATTTTTCATAACATATCATAAATATAAAAAAAATTAAATAAAATTTTGCCCTACAAAATCAATAACCAAATAAAAATGAGCCATGGATTATCTTGGAATCCATTAAAATGGCAGTACAATATGGTATAAAAATCTACCAAAGAATGAACAATTTTCTTGCAAAGTTGTCCATTAAACAACTATTGTAAGAGGTCTATTGTATCCAACCCACATAACACATCCCAAAAACAATTATCATGATCCATTTCATTCTAACGTTAGAAGAGACTATATATTTTAAGGGCAGACATGTTTAATACATAAGAATAGTATTGTGTTTAAGAGTATTTTTACTCAAAGTGTTTTTAATACAAACGTTTTCTCATAAATGTTTTTAAGAGAATCATCTAATAAGTATTTATTTGGAAAACACTATAATTAATTTTTTAATACTTCAAGTGATTTTTAAAATTTTTGGAAGTGTTTTCTACATTTTATCAAACACTTAGTATTTTTTCAAAAACATTTTTTAGGTCAAAATTGCTTTTTAAAATCACTATTAAACGGACTTTAAGAATAAAAATAGAAAAAAATGAAAATAAAAATATGAATAAAGATAAATCACGATAGCGTGTAAGATAGAAGAAGCCAAATCTTGTCAAAGTGAATTTTTGTTTCCATTGGCATGAAATTGTCAGTTTTATTTTCATCTGTAACAATTAGAGCAAAAGAAGAAACCACATTTATCCAAGGCAAATTAAAAGCATAAACCAGCAACAACCACCCAATATCTATCAAACTTCAAAAACTTGTCACACCACTAATACTCAACCCAAAACACTTCTAGAGTTATGACGATATGTTTCTAAAATGCTAGAAATTAAAGTATTTTGCTGAAACAACTTTAAATCAATTTAAGGAAAAGAAACAAAGGAAGTACACAGCTCACCAAGATAGAATTGAAATGGGAAGATTTGGGTGCATATCAAGCATTTGTGTGGTCGGTTCCTCTTCAGCGGTCAGTAGTGGGGTCCCCCTCGTCAGCAGAATAGTAATCAGAGTTCTCTGACTCTGAGCCATCTGTATTAGAGCACCCGCTTCCACTAGGCCCCCCCTCGTGGATTTCTTGAAGGACAGCAGATGACTCATTAGGAGAAGGAGAAACGATTGTAGACTCTCTATTCTAATATAAAAATGGTAAGGAATTAACTCAAACATTTCTCATTTTTTTAATTGTATTGGGTTATAACTTTTAATTGTACTAGACTAATGAGTTTATCATTTCTCTTTAATTATTAAATTATTTTAAAATATTGAAATTTTGGTTTACAGTTATCACCTATGTTAAATCAATAATTAACAAACATATCTTAAGACTGTGAGATATTTAGTTTTTAATATTTTATTTTATAATTTGATTTGTTATACTTGTTTTACAATAAAATACAAATTATTTAAATGAAACTAGATTTTGTCAAAAAATTTGTAACTACTTAATTAAATTTAAAAATCTAAATATTTAATAAATCTTAAAATCTAATTGAAGATATACATTCAATAAAAGCATTTACTGAAATGTCGATTAAAAAAATACTAAAAAAAAAATCATTTCTTGAAATTTATTTTATAATATATATTAGGATTAAAATAAAATTAATTTTATAAACATTAAATAAAATAAATATTTTATAAAATCTATTTACCACTGTGACTGACTTATAGCATAATTAAGCAATTGAAGAAGCATATTATAAATATAAAAAAATTCAAATAAAATTTTAGCCTACAAAATCAATTGCCATAATTTTCTATGAGGATAAATACCCATTCCAGTTTTGCCTTCTAAATTTCATACTTATAATTTCTAGAAATATGAATATATGAGGTGATTTAAATGACTTGACCATATCTAATACTACATTTGACCTCCATATTCTCCCAGACATATAACAATATTGAAACTTGTCTAGGTATTTCGTTTCCACTAGTTCTAGGGAATAAAAAAGAGAGAAGACGTACCCTGGTTCTCATTTTGTTGATGATGATCTGGGGCATAGTCATATATCAGATGGATCCCATAGCTTTCCACTTTAAAGGCTACCTTATTGCCACAGCGAAAAGTGCCGCCAAAGCGAGCCTTAAGCCTGTTCCACCCACTGGATCGATACTCACTTGAAATGGTATTCTGAAGGAAATATGCCATCAATAATGCTGGATCTGTAGATGATGTGCTACTCGTGTCGTAGGAGTGAAGATCATATGCTACACCACCAACCGAGTATGATTTACAATTCATATCAAATGTTACATTAGCCACGTGTTTGGATTGTTCACCATGGGATATCGACAATAGACACTGTGGAAGAGTACCATCCTGAAGATAACCGTGTCTTGATCCCTCAAGATCCATAAGACCATGTCTTATCTCATATTCATTATCATTATCAAGTGGAAGATGCTGGAAGGATAAAGCAAATCCCAAAAAGCTGTCATCTTCATACCAATTCTTTGGGAGATTTATTGTTGCTTCACATCCCTTACTCTCACAACTTATCCACTCTGGTATTCCACTTCTTCCTGGAATAACAATATGAATTCCACTTCGTAAGCGGCGGTCTGGGTTTCTTCTGCATCTAAAATCCTGCATAAAAGTAGCATGTAAATCTCATACCTTATAAAAAATTGAAGTGCCATATGTCGAATACATACCTGATTTTCTGATTTGAAGCAGTTGAGGAGAGAAGACCACAACAGATGTGTTGGATCACTTGATAAAGCTTCCAAGTGTGGACAACCGTGTGCTTCTATACTTCTTAGACTTGATGGAAGCTTTGGAATTTCTTCGAGCATTGGGCAGTGATTCATGCGAAGGGTATACAACTGTGCAAGGTGAATGATGCCGGTGGGAATGCGACGAATATTGTTTTCGCTCACATTTAATGATACCAATGAGAAGAGGCACCATAAATCACTAGGGATTGCTCCTTCCATCAGATTGCAACCACCTAAATCTAGAATTCTTAAGCACCGTTGCAGGCTTCTTAGATTGTCGGGCAATTTGTGGAGCTTTGAACAGTTATGAACAAGAAGAGTATGAAGACATGTCAAATTACCAATGGTATTTGGTAGACTCACAAGGTTCTCACAATTGCTCAATTCCAACCTTGTAAGACCTCTTAGACGTTCAATTGATGATGGCAGCTCTCCTATCACCATTCCACGTAAATGAAGGAGTTGTAAATGTTCCATATCCTCTGTGATCTCTGAAAAAGCCTCTAGATTTGAACAGCCATTGAGAGAGTAGCGATGCAGGGATTTCAACTCAGAAATGTTGCTTTGAATACTCTTCAAGTTTTTGCAGTTTCCCAGATCTAAGCTTGCAAGTTTGGGGAGATGACCCATTGAGCAGGATAATTCTTTAATAGCAGTCCCATTTAGGTAAAGAAAATATAGACTTTCCATATTCTTTTGGATCTCAGGGAACTTCTTAAAATTTGAGCAACGAGAGAGAGAGAGAGATTCAAGAGCCTCCAAACTCTCAAAGCTGATTGGGAGTTCCTTAATAGCGGTGTCAGCTAAGGAAAGCCTCTCTAAATGTTTCATATTCCCTTGGATCTCTGGAAATTTCTCAAAGTTTGAGCAACCTGAAAGGTCAAGAGCCTTAAGAGATTCCAAATATCCAATGCTGTTTGGGAGTTCCTTAATAGCAGTCTTCTTTAAGTAAAGCCACTCTAAATGTTTCATTTTCCCTTGGATTTCTGGAAATTTCTCAAAGTTTAAGCAACCTGAGAGGTTAAGAAATTTCAAAGAGTCCAAATATCCAATGTTGTTTGGAAGTTCTTTGATACCACTCTCAGATAACTCAAGCCTTCTTAAATGTTCCATATTCACAAAGATAATATCAGGGAATTTCTCAAACTTGGAACACTTTGAGAGATCAAGAATTTCTAGAGATTTAAAACACCCAATGCTGCTTGGTACTTCTTTGATTCCACTCCCACTTAAATTAAGCTCCCTCAAAAATTTCATCTCAGGAAATGCACTAATAGATGAATGAAGTTGGCGTAAATGTGTACACTCTTCAAGATTTAATCTCTCCAAATTTGGCATACTTGAGAATTTTGGCATTTTGATGAGTTGTTTTGAGTTACTTAGATCAATGAACTTCAATTTTGCAAGACACTGTAAAAAAATAAAGACATTTTTTTAATAAACACTTCCATGAACTTGAAAATTAGTCTAAAGAAAAACAAAGTAAACAATGATTATACCTTATTCCCTGCCCAAAATTCTTTTATGTTGCTAGACTTCAAATTGATTGCAATAAGATTCTCTCCATGAAAATTCAAAGGTAAAGACTCCAAACCTTCCCAATGAAGATATCTTAAATTTGAAGGAAATTCAAAGTCCTTAGGAAGGAGCATTTTATACTCACAACGATGGCTATAATAGATTTTGAGCAACCTGAGTTTGTTCATCTTGGCAAACACTTTCTTCATCTGGGCAAATATTTTCGAAGTGAACCATATTTCGTTTGATCTAGACAAGTCTAGACATATGGTTTCGACATTTTTCATCCCCTGGAAAACAAGAATGAAGAATCAGGGAAAAACAAAATGGAAAACTCCTAACTAAAATTTTATAGGCATTTATAACTTTTTAGGAACAAAAATATTATTAAATATTTAATCTTCCAAAAGAGCTGAAGTAAACTATAAACTTTCTTGTAGTTCTGACCTTTTTACTTGTAAATGCACGATAAATATCATCTGGATTCCACAATCTACTCCATTTGCTGGGGGCTTCAGGATGTTGTTCACGAACAATTTCCTGACCCATTTGTTGTATCAAGTCATGCATACATATCTTATTGTTTGAAATAGTTATGAGACATCTTTCCCACAAAACTCGTATGCCTCTCTCACCATACAAGCCACAACTGTCCAATACTTTTGAAGCAAAGTCTCTATCTTCCCCTTCAAACAAGCAAGCAATATCAAGGAATGTCTTCTTCTGTGTACGATCTAATCCATCAAAACTTATTTTAAGCACATTTTGAATTTTCACTTCAGGTTCTTTTTCTAATTTATGCAATTCACTTTCCCATTCACGTGTTGTCTTGCCACATAAAAGAGAACCCAAAACTTTCAAAGCCAATGGAAGACCTTGACAATAGTGCATCACACGATCTAAGAGGTTTTTATAATCCTCTCTTGGAAGATTTGGTAGAAAGGCATGTTGACTAAAGAGCTCAAGAGCTTCTTGGGAATTTAGTCCTTTAACTTCATATAGGTAATCCACTTTAAGCATAGTTAACAAATGTTTATCTCTAGTTGTGATGATGATTCTACTTCCATTACCAAACCAATTGTGATTTCCAACTAAAAATTCTAATTGGTCCATATCATCAACATTATCAAAAACAATAAGAGCCTTTCGAAAGTGAAGACTATTTTTTATCATATTGGCTCCCTGGCTAATAGTGCTTATATTTTTATTTCCTTCCACCATGATATCATTAAGAAGTTGATTTTGTAAACGAAGTAAACCTTTATTTTTGCAAGCCTCTCTAACTTTTTCAAGGAAGCTACTACATTCAAATCGCCACGAAATTTGATTATATACATATTTGGCAATGGTTGTCTTTCCTATTCCACCAATTCCACATATCCCAACCATACGAACATCATTTGATAGAGTGCTCAATCCCAGACTCATTTTTTTCAAATGAAAACCCATTCCAACTAAATTATCTTCAACAAATAAGAGTTTACAACCCAATCTATGGACGATGTTGGTAGTAATTTTCTTGATATGCTCTGATTCATACCTAGCAATTACAAAGTAAGTTAGAAAACACATGGTGAGATAAGTATTAAATGGTAATAAAGATAACAATTGTTTGATGATTTTTGGTGTCTTCATAGAGACTAAATTTAATTTATGTATTTAAACACTTTCTATTTTTGTAGTATCATGCATGCATGACAATGTAAAAGAAAAATCAAATCATAAACTTCAATTTTTGTAGTAACCTCAAAAATTAAAGTTCAATACTTAAACATGAAGTCCTTCACTTTCAAATTCTTCTTTGAAAATTTGATAATGTATTTATTTTAGGTAAAAAACAAAAAGCTTTTAGATGATTCATTTGAGTTTTTAACGATCCCATAGTAGAAGCCTAAATGTTACAAACATATGCATTGAGGCAGTATATGCCCCCTCAAAATCTAAAACTTTGTATGTAGGTGTTTCAAAAAATAAAATAAAAAGAATGAAGCCTCTTGCTCTAGCTAAATATGTAGATGATAGAAAAAAAAAATTAAATAAAAAAATCATAAAAAAAAAAATTCTTGAAAAATTATTTACTTATTATCTACTTAATAGTTAATCTTTAATTGTTTGAAGAGATAAAACAACAACTAATTTTCAATGGTTTAAAAAAAAAAAAATTATCTACCAAATTTTCTAATTAAAGAACTTTTAATTTAAGTTACATGAAATATTCTTAATCTACTTCTATTTAATTAACTTTCTATTAAAATTACCCTAAATTTCTTTTAGTTCACTTATACTTTAAATAAAATCTCTTATAAAATATATCTTATTTAAAAGAGCTTAAATTTTTTTTTTTTTTGGAAACCTTTTGTTAATGTTTTGTTTCAATTATAAAGATTAATGAGAATTATATTTATACTTTTTATTTATCAAATTAATTTTCTTATAAAATTTATTTTTGTGAAATATTAAAAATTTACTAAAATTTTTAAATATTTTGTTCATTTAGAATTGTTGTCTAATCATGCATTTAATTTAGTGAGTTAGCTTTTTTTAAAATTTAGTTATAACAGCTACTTAGAATATGCCAATTTAGCTAATCCTATCAATAACAATTTATACAAGCCTGTTAAAATATGAAAATATGTAAACATTTATTTAATTTAGACTTTTGTAATTTAAATATTGGTCTCCCTTCTATATGAACTTCTAACTCCACCATTGACCGTATGGTTGACTTTGTAATTTCTATATTTTAAAAATGAAAACCCATTAGTAGTAATTTTAGTTTTGATAAACTCATGAGACTTAATTCAAGGGCTCCTATTATGAGTAAACTCCTAACACTTACGTCAAGGGCTTATACTACGAATAAACTCATAACACTTGGTTTAAGAAGATTATAGAATCACACACATAATGATAAGAATCATGGAAATAATTAAAAAGATGCATAGGATCAAAGTATTTGTTCTAGTTGATATTTCTATAAATTAAAAGCAATTAAATATTAATAATATTTGATTATCTTAGTTTTAAGAAATAATATTTATTTTTCTTAATTTTAGAATATTCATTATTCTTTCACCTATATAGTTTTTTTTTTTTTAAAAAAAAAACAAGCAATAATCAACAATTTTATTGCCAAATTTATCAAATTCTTTGTGGTACCATAACTAGGGGAGGAGAATCGAAGTCAAATCTTCTTCAAAAGACTTGGTTATTATTAAGCCAAACGATGAGTCACTCAAATAATAATAGATATATGTCATAAATTATGAGTACATGATGACAAGAATTTGTTGTGGTGAATATTTTGTAAATTATGATTAAAACTATTAATAATATTTTATTATCTTAGTTTAAAGAATTGTTTTATTTAATTTTTGGACACTCATTATTTTTTTTCTTCATATAACTCATTGTATATTCTTGTATAAATTTATGAAAAATATAGAATTCTAACACCTCCTTTTCAAATTTATCAAACTTCTCATTATTTTGGACGTTAATTGTTTTTTTTTTTTTATCTTATGAGTAAAGCTGTAATTATCAAACACAATATGTCATATTGTGAATTGACTATGTTTCTCTAAGTTACAAGTCATTTTAGGTTATTTGATTTGATATTTTACTCTTCAAACTATATATTTAACATAATTTATGGAAATATAGTGAATACAAATTATGAAAACACCTAAGTTTTTCAATAATTTAAAATGGATATCTTATTTCATATATATATCACTCAAATAATAATAGATATATGTCATAAATTATGAGTACATGATGACAAGAATTTGTTGTGGTGAATATTTTGTAAATTATGATTAAAACTATTAATAATATTTTATTATCTTAGTTTAAAGAATTGTTTTATTTAATTTTTGGACACTCATTATTTTTTTTCTTCATATAACTCATTGTATATTCTTGTATAAATTTATGAAAAATATAGAATTCTAACACCTCCTTTTCAAATTTATCAAACTTCTCATTATTTTGGACGTTAATTGTTTTTTTTTTTTTATCTTATGAGTAAAGCTGCAATTATCAAACACAATATGTCATATTGTGAATTGACTATGTTTCTCTAAGTTACAAGTCATTTTAGGTTATTTGATTTGATATTTTACTCTTCAAACTATATATTTAACATAATTTATGGAAATATAGTGAATACAAATTATGAAAACACCTAAGTTTTTCAATAATTTAAAATGGATATCTTATTTCATATATATATATATATATATATATATATATATATATATGTATGTATGTATATATTTAATTTATTGATAAAATTTTTATATTTAGAATCAAATGGATTTCTTTACTGTTATAAATTTATAACTAATCATTTTTTTTTAAATTAGAATTTGAGAAATACACAAGTATCTCAAGAAATTAGGCATTTGTGTCATGAGATTATTAGCCTTCTCGTCATTTGTTCATGATTATAATTATAAGAATCAAATTTAAGTGCTTATAAATGAAAGCTACTCATAAATAAAAGCTAAAAAGAAGTTACTAAAGTTACTCCTCGTTTATATGCCATCCAGAAATATTGCCTGCTTCAGTCAAAGCCTCCCTCCACCTTTGTGCCTTGTTCTTCCAATTTTCTTCATAATTGGTGAATGCTTCTCCAAAACTCCCTGTTTGTTTACGCACATCCGATGGATCCACATGGTAGAAAATTGGCAATACTATTTGCCTATATTCCCGTTTACACTCCATGATCTTTGCAAGCTCGTCTAAACACCACCTTGAATCAACATAAGTTTTTGAGAAAACAACAATGGAAGATCTTGATTCTTCAATAGCTTTTAGAAGCTCTGGTGCAATCTCTTCTCCTCTTCTAAGTTTATCATCTCTAAAAGTGTTGACGCCCCTTTGAACCAAAGCAGTATACAGGTGATCGGTGAAATTGTAGCGGGTGTCTTCCCCTCTAAAACTCAAGAACACGTCATACGTGCATCTAGAGGTGGAAGAAGAAGAATCAGACGCCATTTGAGCGCTTGTGGAAGCCATTGCTAGCCAGGCTGTGTCTATGTCAAAACAATAAGACAGTCTTCAATTGAATTCTGCCTCTGTGAAAGGTGTTGCAGAGGTGAAGAATTTAAGCTGGAGAAGAAAGACAAATTCTAATCTTAGTGACCAAAGAGAAGGGAATCGTAAAATTAGTAGCTGAGGAAGGAACCCAGAAATTTGCAGGAAGGGAGGTGGGAACTCTGAAGTCTAACAAAATAACCTTTGCCCTTTTGCTTCACACTTGCCTTTTGCCTTGGCATTCATTCATGTGGGCTCTCCAAACTTTTGTCATATTTTATTTCCATTATTTATATCAAAACAGTGGAAGTCAATCTTCAAGTCTGATGCATTTTCCTCTCCTTTTTAACCAGAAATACATGGAAGTGGAAGAGGAAGTGGAAGTGGAAGTGAGCTATTAATTAAAATTCAAGAAAATATATGTATATCCATATTCTATTCCCTTATTTATCATATATAAACCTCATCAACCAAAGTGGAAGAGAGAATATTCATAAGAGAAGTTTCTCATTTTCTTCTTTAATTTAACCTTTCAATTTGAGTTTAATAAATATTCTTTTAATCTTTTAAATTTAAAAGTTTTAATCTTGAAACAAAAAAATTGTAAGTATAAATAATACGATTACCTTCATAACCTGAAAATTTTTGGAAATTTTAGTGGTTTCATATCTGAACTACACAATTTTCATCTTTTAAATTTAAACATAAAAATCAAAAAATAAAAGTAAAAAGAATCTATAAAAGTGTATAATGAAATTACTTTTGTATTATGGAAGGAGATGAAAATAAAATATTTATTTATTTATTTATTTTAAAATTTTATTTAATAAAAGACTTCAATTAGACTATCAAATTATGGCAAAATTTGGAAGGAAAACTTCTTGTGCCTTATAAAAAATTGAATTGATCAATTAAAATTGATGAAATAATTTTCATATTTGTGAATTTAACCCTTTTTATGTTTTTAATGAAAAAGTAGCTCATTTTTTTTACATAAATATTCTTTATCATTTCAAGTATTTATATATAGGTTTTAAAAGAAATTATTATTTTTATAAAAAAATAATAGAATTTTTTTTTTTTTAATCTAAATGAGGCTAAAAAAGGATAAGGATTAAATTTTAAAATTTGAGTTTTTAATGATCCTTTTAATTAAATAATTTTTAAAAAATTTAGATGTTAGTGATTATAATGTCCTTTTCTCTTCTCAATTATTTTAAATGTTAGTGATTAGAATGGTTGTTTCCTTTCTCAATTATTTCTCATTAGCTGTATCCATTTGCCCTTGATTTATAGTGGGTTCACACGAGCCAAGACCCTACCTCAATCACTAAGCCCACTCTTGAAGCTTTCCTTCACTCTTTTACATTTCACTTTTATTTTTCTTCCTTGTAGCATTCAACAACCAATACTCTTGTTTTTGCAATTTCCAATGATATTTTGTATATTTTTATAAATGGAGGTGGGTGGGAGATGTGACTTCATGAGAAAAGATTTCTTTGTTTACTATAGGTGGCCCTTTCCGTGTACATTGAATTATATTTTAGATTATCATTCGTTCACCAATGGGCCAAAAAGGAATAAATGGGGGTAGGTGGAAGAAGTGATTTCACAAGAAAGAAAAGATTCCTTTGTTTACTGGTGCGGGTGGCCCTAAGGGTCTCCAAAAAGCCCGCGGCCCGCGGCCCGCTTTAGGCCCGGCCCGTAGGCCCACCCTTAGGCCCGCCCCTTTAAAAAAAAATTACAAAAATAAAAAGTATTAAAAAAAATATTCATTTCAAAATTTTATTCATTGAATGTATAATTACATTTGAAAATGTGGGAAAAGTTCACATCACTACAAAATAAATACATCTCAACTAGGTTGGCACCTATTTATTTGTCAATCATCTGTATTTTTCAACCACAAAAAATAAAAATAAAAATATAATATACATTTAGCCATTATTTTCTGGCGGTGATGGCGAACTATCATGCATCCATGAAGATCTTGATAATTTTAAAGATTCCATATCGGCAAGCATCTCTGTTTCTCGAATGGAATCGTACATCCTTTTATCTGCTATTTCCCAATCTTTCACACATATCCCTGCTTCAATAACATCTGGCGCTAAGTTGCATCGTTTTTTACTAACTACTCTTCCACCTGCACTAAAAGCAGCTTCTGATGCAATTATACTCACAGGAACTGTTAGTACATCACGAGCAATTATAGAAAGCACAGGATATTTGTGTTGATGTGATTTCCACCATATTAAAATATCAAAATCTTCTTGATCTTCAAATGAAATTATATCAGTATTAAGATATTTATCTAAATCAGATGTATTATTTGGAGAACTATTTGTTGTCTTTTTTCGACTTTTCAACATTTCTAGAGCTTCTTTATAAAAAGATGAGGAGTTTGTAGATGTAGGTGGTAATTTAATAATATTAATATCATTACCATATTTTTCTTTATAATAGTTATATAAATTATATAATAATGAATTTATTTCATTTTTAATTTCTTCAATTTTTATTTGGTCATTAAAATAAATAATTGTTAACCATTCATCCAAAGCTTCAAATTTCAATCTAGGGTCCACAATTAAAGCAATATAAAAAATTAAAGGTATTTCTTCCCAATATTTTCTAAATTTTTCTATCATTGCAAATATTGTATCATTAAATATTTCAAAACTTAAATATTTTTGAAGTACAATAAAAATATTAGTTATTTGCATAATAACTCGATTTGAAGTTGGATAATATACACCACAAAAAATGTTTGTTGAAGTATCAAAAATTTCAAAAAGATCTCTTAAAAGATCCGCAATATGCCAATCATAATCATTTAATGCATAAATATCTGCTTCACAATCATTGTTAATTAATTGTATTTCATATAATTCGACTACTTTTCTATATTTTGTAATATTTTGTAAAAGTTTATATGTGGAATTCCATCTAATGGCCATATCTAAATTTATATATATTTTTTTTCATATTTTACATTTTGCAACAATAAAAAAATAATTCATGTTTTGCTTGAGAACTATTAATACTATATGCAATGCTTCTAATTTTTTCCAATGTACTATCAACATTTTTTAATCCATCCTTTACAATTAAATTTAAAATATGTGCACAACAACGCACATAAAATATTTTAGCATGATCTTTTTTTACTTGCCAATATAGTTTTAGTCTATGTATTGCTGCATCATTATTAGCAGCATTATCTAATGTTATTGTCAATATTTTATCACGAATGCCTAAATCTATAATTTCATCATTTATTAAAGATGCTATATTTTTACCACTATGTGGAGCATTTATTAATTTAAATGAAATTATTCTTTTATTTAATTTCCATTCATTATCAATGTAGTAAGCAGTTATACATAAAAAAAACCAGTGTGAGTTAAAGATGTCCAAATATCAGATGTTAAACAAATATTTCCTTCAAAATTTGCAAAAAAAATTTTTAAAATTTCTTTTTGTGTATAAATTTTTTTCATAATATCTCTTTTAACAGTATTTCCAGACCAACCTTTAAATTGAGGATTAATACCTCGTTGAATTGTTCCTGCAAAATCATGAGTTTTCATCATGTTGAAAGGTTGTTCTGCTCTTATTATATAATCAATCATTTCTTCACGACAGTTAAATTCATCATAAGAAAATGTTTTTAAATTTCCACTTTCATTTTTACCTAATTGCATATAATTTCTAATATCTACATTATTTTTAGTTTTACAATTTTCATGATGTCTTTTTAAATGACTTGTGCCCGCATTTGAGCCACCAGTAAGAAATTTATTACAAATTTTACATTTTGCTTTTATTTCTTTTTTATTATTTTCTAAAATTATTTCTATTCTATAAAAAAAATTCCATATATTTGAAGTAAATTTTTTGTTTGATGATATTTCATCACATGGACTAGATGAAGAAGCACTTGTCATATTATAATTATTGATAAAATATTATGCCAAAAATAATAAAGTAATAAATATAAAAAAAAAAATGTAACAAAAAAATAAAGTAGTAGGGGTGAAGTATGTTACTCAATTAGAGAACCGATGCAGAAATTCCTAGCAAATTTGAACTCTTGGAGCCATCAATGCTTGTTTTGCACCACCAACAATATTGTATAATTTGAGGGAAAAATAAAAGAATTTGAAATATTGTAGAATGTGAGAGAAATAGAGAGAATTTGATGAAAAAATGAAAAGGAAGAAAATGTATTTATAGAAAGGTTAAAAAAAAAAAAAAAAAAATTCAAAATAATTGGCCATGTGACCGTTGGAGGCTTAGCTCCAACGGTCACATGGGCTGGAGCTAGGCTCCAACGGTCACATGGGCTGGAGCTAGGCTCTAACGGTTACATGACCGTTGGAGCCTTTAATTTTTTTTAAAAAAATAATATACTTTATTTTTATATACATATAACTAACTCAATCAATAAACATAAAAAAAATGTAGTTTAGTTGGTTAGAGCCTTAAACCTTAACCATGAGGGGAGGGGTTCGAATCCCCCCCCTCTCCCTTCCTTTTTGTTGTTTTTTTTAAAACAATTTTGCCTTAATTCAAAAAGCCCGTCAGCCGGCCCAGCCCGGCCCGCCAGCCAGCCCGCCCGCCAACCTGCGGGCTCACAGGCCGGGCCGCAGGCCTAGCATTTTAGCATGGCCCGGCCCGGCCCGGCCCGCCCGTTGGAGACCCCTGGGTGGCCCTTTCCATGTGCATTGAATTATATTTTAGATGAATTACATTTTTTGAGTTACAATTTTTTTTAGATGATTTTCACCTTTAATAAAAAGGTTTTTGATGACAACATTATTTTCTTATTATTATGGTACAAATGTTGACTTATATATACTCATATCATTATATCATCAATTTATTTTGAATATATATAAATATAAATAAGATGATAGCATTTTGGATTCATCCAATTATAAGTTAAAAATACCAATACCTCAATTCTCATTATAGGATAGATTAATATGAAAGGAGATAGTCTAACACATTGTTTCCACATCTCTATGCTCCAATAAATTAAATTGAAAATGAGTACATATGTCATAAAATGAGTGTATATGCCATTAAATAAAGCCTTGAACAATAAGTTTTTATAAAAAAATAAAATAAAAAGTAAAAAACAATTTAAAAAAATATGTTTTTTTTTTTAAATATGACAATTTAAAAAATATTTTTAAATCTACGATAATTTAGAATAAAACTCTCAACTATAGAACTCACACTTTCTAATATAATTTATCCACGTTTTAGAAAAATAGAGTTTTATGCTTTTCCTAAAAAATGATATGCAAGGCAAATCTTCCCTGGTTAAAAATTTTCAAAATATCATAATACACTTGTTAAATATAAAACAATCAAACCTCGATATTTATATTTCAACTACTACTATTAATCACATAAGTTAATTGTCGCACAAGTTTTAATTTCATAAATATCGCATAATGAGCATATTATAAAATTATTTATAATAGTTTATTATCATAGATTGCACATATTCCATGACATGTTACATCATGTCATTCCCTAAGAAAATGGTAGCATTAGTACAAATTCCTCTTCATTTTCCCAACCAAAGCTTTACATAGTTCTGTTAGGAAGTGTCCCAAATTCCTAATTAGTATAGATTCCTTTTTTTGTAAAGAATATTATATAGAATATTTCTAGGTTGATATATTATTGTAATCTTAGACTTCCTTATAGAATAAGGAAGGTTGTTGGAAATATCTTTATAAATATTTTAGGTCATGAGGGGAAAAAGTTATGAGATGGAGATGGGCTTGCAAAGACTATACGAGGTGGATAGAGATGTGAGGAAGAACGGGAGGTACATAGTTCTTAATCACAACAGCATAATCATTCCGATGAATATCGTCATATGATCACAGTTAATAGGATCTAAATACATCTTATAGAAAATATGATCATCATTTCCATGCCATTAATTCAAAGCTCATTTGAATTCCTATAATCAGACAATACCAACCAAGTTCATTCGTTCTCAGGAAGTTTAAGAATTTTCATCAAGTTCATGCTTCTCTCAATGAGTTGAGATTGCCTTGTGTATCTTTGATAACTCATACTTGTAGATATGTAACCTCTATTATTTTTTTTTAGAGATGCATTATAATATTGACTTCATCCCAATCATCTCTCTCTAAGGCTAAAATATATGTTCAACCTCCAATTGAATAGAGTGAGCACGGATTAAAGGTTTTAACTATAATCAGAAATCTAAAGCAAATAGGAAATGCTGATCTGCTTCCATCTGTAAAGATTTACGTGGCTTGGTTGATCAATTTTTGGGCCTTTGATTCATTTGCTAATTGTTGTGCCTTCAGTTTCTAGGAATATGTTGCATAGACTAATCAAATCCAAGACTCAAGTAATCAGCTATGTAATTTCCTGCAGTAAGATTGTCTGCCATTATGTTTGGTGCCTAATGAAAAATAATAATAATTGGCTCAAGTTGTCCCAATAATACTTTGAAGAAGTCCTAATAAAATTAGTTCTTAAACAAAATGGTTTTGAATCTTAAACTTGCGTATTTTCAAATTAGGAGGCTTAAGAATGGGATCTAAAAAATCTTTTATAGGTTTAGATGTAATAGGCAAATAGATGTACCTGCCTCACACTTTGCAGATTTGAGTTCTAAATGCACATATTCTACCAGTATAAGATGATTCACAAAAGAATGGGAAATAAAACAATTAAAAAAAGTTTTAACTTTTAGCTCAAGGATTAGGATTTGATTAAATCATTTAGCCATAGAAACAAAGAAGAAAAAGAAGGTGACTTACCAAATGCTTGATATAAATATCTGGTCATCATCAACAATTTTCTTACTTAACATTAGTACCTTGCACAACATATCTGGTCAACAAAATTTCAAGGAGGATCCAATTACGTGGCCATATGGTTCTACTCATCATCTTGGGAACCAAGAGTATTATAATCAGTATTCCATACCATTGGAGGATAGTTTAGCTTGATGCCTTTTGTGTGGTTGTAGCTTATCTCAACATGAATGTTGGCAAGTCCCACAACTGATCTATGGTCACCCACATTCCCATGACAAGAACGGGCTTGTAGTACTATGGGGTGCTTTTGTTCATACTCTTCAGCATACATATATAAGATGGATCCCACACACTTTTACTTTCACTGCTTTATCACGTAGCCGCCAAATGAAGCATTCAACTGCTTCTATTCATTGGAGCCATACTCCTTTATAGCAATCTTAGGATAATAAATCACCCATACTTGTTTTGATACGCCATCATCATCCCTGCATTCGCACCAGCATTTGTATCTGAAATTATCTACCAACTGAAAATGATGACCATTGAAAGTCAATTCACATTCTAAACTCCAAGTTTCTTCCATCTCTAGTCTATCCTTATCCTCAGATTCATCATCAAGTGAACATGAACAAAGTATAAAGCAAAACCCAAGAAGTCACTATTTTCATACCAATTTTGAGGAAGTTTTGTTGCTACTATGGATCCTTTTTTCTGGCGCCTTATCCACTCTAGAATTCCAGTACTTCCAGGAATAACAATACTAAGTCCTAGGCCGAAATAGCAAAGTTCAAGTATTTCTTTTGGATTGGTAATCCAGAATTCCAAATCCTGCAGACTATTTGAGTACAACGTAAGTCTCATGTTTGTATAAAATAGTCGATGGCCCACAAATATCATACCTGAATTGCTGACTTGAAGCATTTGAATAGAGAACAGAGTAGACATTATGGACCTAACGAACCAAGTATACTTAATGGAAGCTCTGCAATTGGGAGAATCGTCTTGTAGTGACACAAGTCAAGGATTCTCAGCTTATGAAGTTTATTAATCCCAGACGGTATGTTACTAAATGGGTTCCCCCTCAGCCATTATATTTGCCGTGATGACAGGTTTTTACAATGACTCAAGACTAAAAAATTCAAGCTTATTCAAATGTTCATTTGATGATGGTAGTATAGAAGTAGTCACAATTTCTGGTGTATATCAGCTCTAGTAGTTCCAACTGCAATTGTATTTTGAATGTAGTCCTCAAAATATTTTTCTGTTAGTATTCCTTAAGAATAGGTCAGCTTGAATATTGCTGAAATATAGGATATAGTTATTGCTTTCTATTTTGCTTCAATGTATTATTTATACGTTTTGATTTTAATGTAAAAATTGAGTTCACACATTTATCAAATTCTTTATGATATCAGAGCAGCTTCTCCTTCACTGCTAATTTTTTTTTCTTTTCTCCTTTTTCGCACATCCCATACCGTCATGACTACTCCAAACGGTACACCAATTCTACCCACCACCAATGACCCTCAACTCCTCATAATCAACACAGCTGCACAAGCTCCTCTCAAACTTACCTCCTCCAACTATCTCTCATGGAAAATCCAATGTGAAACACTCTTCATTGGCTATGATCTTCTTGGATTCGTTGATGGATCCAAACCTTGTCCACCCAAAACTCTAACCACAAACAATGTTGACACACTAATTCCTGCCTACACCCTCTGGATCCGCCAAGATCAACTGATTTTGAATGCTCTCATTGGCTCTCTCTCACCCACAATCATCTCATTCATTGCTCATGCCAATACCTCCCGCGAAGCATGGACTATTCTAGCAAATACCTATGCCAAACCATCTTGTGGTCGCATCAAACAAGTCAAAAATCTTCTCAAAAATCCCAGCAAGGGCACTATGACAGTAACTGATTTTCTCCACTCTGTCAAAGCACGCACAGATGAACTTGCCATCCTAGGCGCCCCAATGGCGGAAGAAGATCTTACAAAGAAGATCTTGGATGGACTATGTGATGAGTACAAAGAACTTGTCTGTGCTGTTCAAGCCCGTGACACTTCTATATCATTTGATGAACTCCATGAGAAACTCTTATCCTTTGAAGCCTCTCTCTCAGCCAACACCAAATCTGAGGTAAATCTTCCTATTACTGCTAATCCCACAAATAGGAACAATCCCATGAACACCAACTGGCGGCCACACAAGACCAACACCAACTGGCGTCCCAACCACTCAAACTCTCCGGGTAACTCAGGCTGGCATCCACTTGCAACCTTCCCTACTCATCCTCCTATGGCCACCCACTCAAGAACTCCATCTCGCACCAACCGCCCTCTACCCCGTCCATACCAGGGGTTCTGCCAAATCTGTGGCATTCAAGGTCACATTGCCAAGAGATGTCCATATTTCTAGCTTGTACCAGTCCAATCTTCCACTACAAGTGCTACACCACCAGCTAACTTTGCCACACCTTGGCAGCCACGGGCTCACTATGCTGCAAATACCACCACTAATAATCCATCATGGCTGCTCGACAGTGGCGCCTCTCATCATGTCACTACCGACTTAAACAAGCTGTCTCTTCATGCCCCATACACTAGATTAGATGATGTTATGATTGGTGATGGTACAGGTTTACTCATCTCTCATACTGGTTCTGCTTCTCTTCCATCATCAACCACCACTTTCACCTTGAATGATGTTCTTTGTGTACCATCCATGAAAAAAAACTTAATTTCTATCTCTCAATTTTGCATCTTTAATAATGCTTCTGTTGAATTTTTACCCTCTTGTTTTCATATGAAGGATCTTCGTACGAGGGCAATACTCTTGACGGGCAACACTAAGAATGGAGTGTATGAGTGGCCAGCTGCACAACCCGCCTCTTCTCCAATTCTAGCCTTCTCTCATGTCAAAACCACATCAGCAAATTGGCATCATTGCTTAGGCCATCCAGCTTTTCCCATTTTAAAACACATTATGTTTAGTTATCAGTTAGATCTTTCTGCACCTTTACCCAAAGAATTCTCTTGTAATGCTTGTCTTAGCAATAAAAGTCATAAGCTTCCTTTCTCCATTTCATCTCTTCACTCAACAAATCCTCTTGAAATAATTTTTTTCTGATGTATGGACTTCTCCCATTTTATCACAAGATGGTTTCAAATATTATGTTATTTTTGTTGATCACTTCACAAAATACATTTGGTTCTACCCCCTCAAAAAAAAAATCTGAAGTTCAGGAAGTTTTCAAACGGTACAAGGCCATTGTGGAAAATTATTTTTCTAAAAAAATTATCACTCTCTGCTCTGATAATGGAGGCAAATATATGGCCCTCAAAGATTATCTCTCCCTCCACAGCATTTCCCACTTCACCACTCCCCCACATACCCCTGAACACAATGGCTACTCTGAAAGAAGACACCGCCATATCGTTGAAACTAGCCTCACCTTACTCTCTCATGCTTCACTTCCAAACACCTTTTGGCCTCATGCCTTTGCTACTACTATTTACCTCATCAACAGGCTTCCAACCACCACTCTCAATCTGTCCTCCCCCTTTGAATTAATTTTTCACAAAAGTCCCAATTACTCTAGACTCAAAGTTTTCGGTTGTTTGTGTTATCCTTGGCTTCGCCCATATACCTCCCACAAACTTACTCAACGCTCTAAACCATGTGTGTTTCTTGGGTACTCGTTATCTCAGAGTGCTTATCTTTGCCTCGACCCCTCTACCTCGAAAATTTATGTTTCTTGCCATGTGCAATTTGTTGAATCAATTTTTCCATACACCTCACTACACACCACTCTTCCACGTCCCATTTCCACTACTATATCTACTTGGATTCCTCCTATCCTTTCTATCTCTCCTCCCACATCATCCCAGCAGGAAGCCATCACTCCATCTGCAGCTAACTCTCAAGGACTGCCTCTGCTCGAGACTACTTCACCACCAGCTGTCCCGTCCCCACAGCAAGCTTCCTCTGCCCCTCAACCATCTCCTCAACCTTCCCTTACAACCATCGAACCACAAATCCCAGTCACACCTCCCACTCAACACCGCATGACTACCCAAGCCAAGAATAACATCACCAAACCAATTCAGAAACTCACCCTTCACACCCACAAACCACCGTTCCAAAACACTACTCCTACATCTATCTCCCAAGCTCTCAAAGATCACCATTGGCGTCAAGCTATGTCCAAAGAGTATGATGCACTTGTTCATAATGGAACTTGGGAACTAGTTCCACCTGAAGACATTACTAATCTGGTTGGTTGCAAATGAATTTTCCGTATTAAAAGAAACTCTGATGGTTCCATTAACAGGTACAAAGCTCGCCTTGTAGCCAAGGGCTTTCATCAAAGACCGGGTGTGGACTACCATGAAACTTTCAATCCCGTTGTCAAGCCTACCACAGTGAGACTTGTGCTTAGTATAGCAGTCAATAATGGTTGGTCTCTTCGCCAATTGGATGCCAATAATGCGTTTCTTCAAGGCAGGCTCTCTAGAAATGTATTTATGGCTTAACCACTAGGATTTGTTGACTCTAATCATCCCTCATATGTTTGTAAACTTCATAAAGCCCTCTATGGCCTCAAACAAGCTCCACGAGCTTGGTATCATAAGTTGTGTCAGTTTTTGCTCACTTCCGGATTCAAGAACTCACACTCCGATACATCTCTCTTTGTTCTTCACATCAGCAACCATGTCCTGTATCTTCTTGTATATGTTGATGATATTATCCTAACTGGCAACAGTGATACTCTTGTTTCACAATTTGTTGACTATCTGGCTCAACGGTTTTCTCTAAAAGATCTTGATCCACTCTCTTACTTTCTTCGAGT
Organism: Vitis rotundifolia; assembly: GCA_030254885.1. Classification (NCBI taxonomy): domain Eukaryota; kingdom Viridiplantae; phylum Streptophyta; class Magnoliopsida; order Vitales; family Vitaceae; genus Vitis; species Vitis rotundifolia. The sequence goes on along the minus strand of CM058168.1, from coordinate 29,920,346 downwards.
TGAAGTTGTCCCTCACCATCTTGGTATTCTGCTCTCCCAAAGAAGATACATTTAAGACCTCCTCCAACGGACCAATATAGCTGATACAAAACCTGTTCTCACTCCCGTACCAACTAGCTCAGCAGCCATCTCCCTAACCTCAAGCACCCCTCTCTCTTACCCCACATCATACCGTGCAACAGTTGGTAGCCTGCAGTATCTTTCCTTAACTCGTCCAGACATTTCCTTTGCAGTCAATAGAATGGCCCAATTTATGCATTAACCTACCTCTGAGCATTGGGTCCTTGTTAAGCGTATTTTACGCTATTTATGTGGCACACTAGACAAGGGGCTCCTTCTCTATCGTGATTCTCCCCTCAATCTTCATGGCTTCTCTGATTCTCTTCATGCCTTTTAAGATGGGGATTGGGCTGGTAATAAAGTCGATTATTCTTCCACTAGTGCTTATCTTGTTTATCTTGGCCAGAACCTTGTCTCTTGGAGTTCGAAGAAGCAACAAACTGTTGCTCGCTCATCCACAGAAGCAGAGTATCGTTTTGTTGCTACTACTGCTGCTGAACTTCGCTGGGTTGGTTCTCTTATTTCAGAACTTGGTACTAGCTTAACCATTTCTCCAGTTGTCTATTGTGATAATGTTGGTGCTACCCAATTAAGTTTCAATCCTATTTTTCACTCTCGCATGAAACATGTTGCTATCGATTATCATTTTATCAGAGATCAAGTTCAGTCTGGTCTCCTTCGAGTTGCTCATGTCTCCTCTGTTGATCAGCTTGCCAATCTTCTCACCAAGCCACTGCCTACTTCTCAATTTCTACTATTACGGGACAAGGTTGTCCTCTTTACTCGTGGCCTATCTTGAGGGGGCATATAGAAGTAGTCACAATTTCTAGTGTATATCAGCTCTAGCAGTTCCAACTGCAATTGTATTTTGAATGTAGTCCTCCAAATATTTTTCTGTTAGTATTCCTTAAGAATAGGTCAGCTTGAATATTGCTGAACTATAGGATATAGTTATTACTTTCTGTTTTGCTTCAATGTATTATTTATACGTTTTGATTTTAATGTAAAAATTGAGTTCACACATTTATCAAATTCTTTAGGTAGCTTACAAAACCAGTGAGTGGTTTTGTTAATGGATACCACACTTGATGGCATCCAACAGGAACATAAGTGTCTTAGCAACTGTCAGACTAATGATGCCATTTGGATCAGTAGCTTCCCACAATTCAAGCATCTGATCACCATTTTCACCAATCTCTCTCCTGCTAGCTTATCCCACAGGATGAACATTTAGATATTTGATCAAGCATAATGTCTCATCAGATATCTGCTAGCTTGTTTGAATGTTTTCTCATCAATAACTTCTTTCATATTTCAACTCTTCAATCTATCTCATTGCAGCCTTTAGTTTGGTGTTGATGTCTAAGTTTTTCTGATTTCCATTTCAACCCTTGCCTTTTTAATAGCTTTAATTCTGGTTTGCATGCCTGCAAGTCCGAATATCCATCTGGCTTCATGACAATTTGATTTTCACTCAAATCTCGACCCCTTTCGGCACACAGGTGACTCACCGATTTAACTGATTGCACTATTACTGGGCTTCGTCATGCTTGAGTGAGCTAAGTCCCCTATTTCAAAGGAAACATAGAGCGAGGACCAGAAATTTAGGAATAGTGAAGAGTATAAGGAAAGCCATGGTAGAAGCCATGCATGAGAAGCCATTCCATGAGGCTAAGGGAGAAAGCCCAGTGCATCAGGCAGGAAATCTGTTGCTCGGTCAGAACTGCATTAAGATGGACAGCCCATGGGGAAGTAATTTTTGCGACCGAGTAAACAAATTCTATAGAAAGAGTGGCTTGGTGGATAAGGTAGTGAGAGGCCTGTCTTGGAGGCCATTCTCATTTTTCCAATATGTGTATAGCTTCATCTTGATGCCCTCTGGTGGACCCAATGGGTTGCTACTAGAGGTGTCCAATGGGCCGTGCTGGGTCGGCATGACCCGATATTGACCGGGCCATTATGGGCCAATGTGCCGAGCTAGCACGACCCACATAAAAATCATATCAGGTCGAGCCGACCCATGCAAGCCAAATAGGTGGCCCGGCACGGCCCATAAGCTCACAAGCTAATCGTGTCGTGCCAGCAGGCAGTGGCCCATAAGCCACTCACTTTGTTAAAAAATTTAATTTAATTTTTTCAGTAATTTTTTTTAAAGTTTTTTTCATTATTAAATAAAATTTCTTTTTGTTACTTTAAACACCTCTAATAATTATATTTTTATTTTTTATACACCTCTAATAATTATACTTTTATTTTTTACATTTATATTTATCGAGTTTGTATTTGTAAAATTTATAGAACTTTTAGTTTTTAGTTTCTAAAAATAGTAAAAAATTATATTTGATTTTTTTTTATCAAAATAAAAATAAATTTAAAATAATGGAATATAAGAGGAAATGAAATATAAAAAAATAATTCTTTTATTCAATATTTCAACGAATTACATGAAAAAAATAAGAAGACAAAAAAAAAAAGTGAGAATTGCATCATTATAGTTTGAGTACATCCAACTAGGTTGGCACCCACCTAACTATTAATCATATGCATTACTCAACCTTTAAAAATTAGCTACATTTAATAGATTTAAAAGAAATGAACAACATATAATTCTTCAATTATCATATTTACTTTTGTCTTCTTATTCAATCTTATTTCTTCTTTTTTCATATTCAGTCATCATCAATCTCTTGAACATCATTGTTTGCATTGAGATGCAATTTCTCGAAGGCTTCTTTAAGTTCATCCTCTAAAGTTTGAAGTGTCATGCGTCCATTTTCCCAATCCTTAAAACATGTCAAAACTTCTAGCATCTTTGTTGTAAGAGGTGTCCTTTTGTCTCCTATTATATTTGCAACTATAGAAAAAGAAGATTTCAATGCTATAGTAGACACCGATGGGGTTAGTACATCACGTGCCATTTTAGATAGTACAGGAAAAGTGGATTCATGAGATTTCCACCACTTCATAATATCAAAATTTTATACTTCATTAGGGGATAGGTATGAGCAATAATCAGTATTTAAATATTTTAAAAAATCAGACCTACTTGAAGGATCAACTTGTCGCTTTCCCTTAACTAATTATATAAAGAATTGATCATTTCCAAATGTAGATGAAGTTATAGTACTTGAAGAGACATTACCATATTTATTATCATAATATTTATATAAGTTGTTTAATTGTTCATATATCTTACCCTCTGGTTGGGATGGTTGGTTTATATAAATAGTTATGAAATTTAAAATATTTTCTACACCTTCAACCTTAACCCTTGGATCCATACAAGTAGCTAAACAATAAAGTAATGGAATAGTCTTCTAATATTTCAAAAAAAAAAAAAAAATTCCATTTGTACACATATTTCACTAAAAAAGGGATGTTCCCTATATTGTTGAAACACATAACTCATGTTGCAAATACATCTAAGTGTTATACAAGATGTAGGAGTATATACAGCAGAACACATGTTAGTAGTATCATAAAAAACCTTCAAGAAATTTTAAAAAGCAAAACCTTTCTCTTAATCATCAGAAGTTAATATAATTTCACCTAATAGTATGTTATGATACCCTACACAAGATTTTAACATTAGGTAGGTAGAATTCCAACGATGACCGATATCACGACGAAATTTTCTCTTCTTCAAACCTATTGATTGACATAAAGTATAAAATTCTTATAATTTGTTAGATGAATCAAGAAATAGTATATAGTAGACCAAGTAGCCTATAATGAGGGTGATATTAATTTTAAACCATCTTGTACTATTAAATTAATTATATGACAAATACATCTCACATGAAATATTTCACTTAATGAACCTTCTTTAATTGTTTTTACAAATAAATTTATAACACTTTTATTATTTGAAGCATTATCAAAGGTAATACTAAAAATTTTGCTTTGTATCTCATTTCTCTAAAAACACTTGTCAAAGAATCATATATGGAAGGCTCATCATGAGAATGCAATATTTTACGAAAACCTAATATTTCTTTTGTAATTTCATATTGGAATCTGTATAATGTGATGTCACACATGTAAAAGGTTCATTACTTTGATTAGTCCATATATTTGAGGTCACAGATACAATACCACTATGATTTTAAATTCTTCAATTATTAATTGTTTTTCATTTAGGTAACATTTAATTGCATCATTGTGAGAAGTAGTCCTAGGAATTCTATGATAGGCTGGTAAGGAATACTTGTGCATGAAATGTACAAATCTAGGATCTTCTCCAAATGTCAATGGAAGCCCCATACTAGCTACCATTCTACTTTATCCTTCTCTTAGGAATTGTTGATTGTATATAAAGGGGGTCATTGAAGATGTACTAGATCCTATTTCGTTTTGACTTATTTGGGATTGTCTAAGGTCTAATGCACTATGTTTTTTGGTACATTGTTCGGCATGTCTTTTAAGGTGACCTATGCTACCATTAGCTTTGCAACTATATATTTTTTTACAATATTTACATTATGCTAGATTTTCTACCTCTCCTCTTATATCTTGTCTATTTATTATAGTGAAGTGATTTCATACTATAGATGTGTGTTTACTAGCCCTAGGTCTTTTGCCTATGGGATTGGGTTGGGGAAGGTTAGAGGGAAGGACACTAGAGGAGGTGAGAGTCTCGTCAGCTTCAAAATGATTAAATTCATTACATACATCAATACCAAAGTCAAAGTTTTCAACATCTAGGTGATAAGGATCCATTTTTAATTTTAGAGGAAAAAAAAAAAGGTAAAAAGAAGAGAACAATTAAATTAAATATATAGAATTAAAATAAATAAATGAAATAACTAAATATATATACATCAACTTTGTGAATGATGACCACTTGTAGAATTAATAGATATCTTTAGCACTTGTAGAATTAGTAGATATCTTTACCACTTGAAAAGAATTTCAATTTAGAGAATTGTGAAAAGATAAATTAGAGAGAATTGTAAACAATATAAAGAGAAAGAGAGAGAGAATAGAGAATTGTGTGAGAAAGAATTCAAATGAAGGGTATTTATAGAAAAGTATTGGTGAGTCATTTACTTATTTACCCCTAAAACTAACCGTTATATAGTTGTTGAGAGGGGTATTAGAGATATTTGACATAAAAATATTAATAGTGAGTAATTTATTTATTTATCCTTTAAACTAGTCGTTATATAGTTGTTGGGAGGGGTAATATAGACACTTGACATGAAAAAAAGTAAAAATAACTATTGATTTACTTTTTTACCCCTCAAACTAACCGTTATATAGTTATTGAGAGGGGTATTATAGACATTTGACATGTAATAAAAAGTAAAAGTAAAAAGTAAAAAGTGAAATTTAAAAGGGCCAAGTGGATCGGCACAATGAGCTGTTTCTTTAGGCCCAGCACAACTCACTCCTTTGGGTCGTGTCAGCCCAGCCTGCCATAGTGTTGGGTCGTGCCAGCCCGACCTGGTCTTTTGGCGTGCCAGGCCACGAGCCAAAATGGGCGCCCCGACCCAATGGACACCTCTAGTTGTTACCATAAAGAAAATTCTTAAAAAGTTAAATATTAACTACAAATCATTTCAAAGCAATGGACAGATTCATCTTAATGATCTCCACTATGTTCAGTAATAGTGGTTTGTCACCAATAATCATTGCAAGAGCACACCTTCGCTTTAAAATGGTGAAAACGGTTTGAATCTCTCACAACAATCTCCAAGTTAACAAGTTCTGATGTCAACTTCATAAAGTTATGACAATCTACACAAATTCGGATATTCTTCATAATCTTTATAGTGTTCCCACTGGAACACATACTACCTACATTCATCAAAGCGAAAACCAAAGCCAGCTTCTCACTGTGGTAATACAGTTGCTCCTCTTTATGTTCATCTTCTATGTCATGCAAGGCCAAACTTATTTGAGGCACGTAACCCAAATCCTTCAATCGCCTGACTAGCTCTTCAAGCCTGGCACATATGGCCTCTTTTTCTGGATGCTGTTGGCCTCCAGAGGCAAACTCATGTACCTGATTTCCAACCTCAATCCAACTCAAACCTGGTTCCTTTCTCACTGTCTTCCCTTCCATCTCCCTTCTTATTAATCTTGCTTCATTAAAGCGACCATCTGTACAAAATATGTTTGACATCAATACGTATCCTAATGAATTATTGGGATCCAACTCCTTTAGTTTCACTGCAGCTAACTTGGCCAACTTGGTTTCACCATGTTTCCTACAACTTCCAAGCAAAGCACTCCAGACCACTGAATCAGGCTCCATTGGCATTTTGTCTATAAGCTCCTTTGCCTCAGAAATTTGACCAGCTCGACCAAGAATATCAACCATGCAGGCGTAATGATCAAGTTGAGGAACAATACCATGATTGTTAGACATTGTCTCAAATATTTTAGTTCCTTCTTCCACCATTCCAGCATGACTACAAGCTGAGAGGAGGCCAACAAAGGTGGCACCATCAGGTTGAGCATCCATTTGTGAAAAGAGCTGCAATGCCTCCTTACCTTGCCCATGCATAGCATATGCCTTCAACATTGAATTCCAAGAAACTATATCACGGGATCCCATTTTGTCAAAAGCTTGCTTTGACAATGCAATGGAGCCACACCTAGCACAGGCATGAATCAAGGCATTTGCAAGCACAGTGTCATCCTCAAATCCAACTTTTAGAACATGTGACTGGACAGTCAATGCATGCCGCTCAGTTGCAAGACCAGCACAAGCTTTTAAGACAATGGAGAACATATGACGATCTGGAGCCAAACACTCTTGAAGAAACTGCCGAAAGAGAAGGAGTGCATTTTTTGGATCCCATTCTGCAAACGCTGCTATAATCCCAGTCCAAGAAACAACATCTTGACGGCCATCCAATTCCAAGAAGATCCTATAACAATCACTGACCACTCCTCCTAGACTAGAATAAGCCTTGACCAAGGCAGTGGCGACTTCAATTTCTGAGATAAACCCAGTTTTTATAGTAAGGCACTGCAATTGAAAACAACATTCAAGACCATCACGCATTCCACACAAGCAAGAAAAAATGCTGACCAGTGTGGCACGATCAAACCGAATTCCACCAACGTGCATCTGTGAGAAGAGCTCAAGTCCTCGATTTCCACATCCACAGACCTGAAACCCTGCAATCATAGAATTCCAAGAAACCAAATTGCGAAACCCCATCGCCTCATACACATTCCAAGCCTCATCCGCGCCACCACAACTCTTGCAATACATCATAATAAGAGCATTCCCCACATAAACACAAGAATCAAAAGAAGTCTTCAACACAAGCGCGTGCACCTGCCGTCCACAATTGGCGTCCCCGCCACAAGCGCTAATCATGCTGGCAAATGCAAACTCCGTTGGCCTGTGCCAAATCAACATGCCTCTAAAGACCCTAAAACACTCATCAGGCCGACCATGCTGGGCATACCCAGAAACGAGAGCAGTCCAGGAAACAATATTCCTCTCTGGCATTTCATCAAACATTTGGTGGGCATAATCCAATGACCCACATTTAGCATACATGTTGACAACATGATTGGTCAGAAAGAGGTTGAAATCAGAGTTGGGGTTGTGTAAAAGCATGTGGCGGTGGAGAGCTTGGCCTATGGGGAGAGAACTGCGGCGGGCGCACGCCTGGAAGAGAGCGGCGTAGGTGTGATGGGAATGCACGAGTGGAGGTGTTGGGGTGATGGAGTAGAAGAGTTTAAGAGCTTCTTGGAGGTGGCCGCGAGAGCAGAGAATGCGAATGTGGTGGAGAAGATTGATGGCTTCAGAATTCAGGGAGACGCCGGTCGTGCTGAAGCCTCGGAAGAAACCAGAAAAAACATCCCCGAATAACCCCAACATCACCTTATGAATATAGAAGGTCCATTCAAAGTCTGATCCCAAAATCCACTGGTGGGGACTGGATCCTGTGCGGTTCGGCTCACGACTTTTACTCTTCTTTTAGGGTTTCGATTCATCTCCCAGAGATATCATGTCTGCAAAACCTGGTTGCGCTGTTTACATTGGTAAGTTTCGATAAATTATTTTCCCCGTTCTAGAAATTGATTTTAGACTGTCACTCGACGGAGAAGATTTTGATTCAGGGTGCAATTTGACTTGACGGATGTTTGGTGGGAAAGTTTTATAGGAAACTTGATTTTCCGAGAATGTTATTTTCTAGGAATTGTTTCCGTTGGAACAAGAGGATTCTTGGATAGAAAGTTGGTTGATTTGGTTATTTTGCTGTTTTTGTTGTTTCTTCCCCTATTTGTTACTCTTTCTTTCCTTTCAGAGAAATTCCTTTTTTTTTTATATTTAAACAAAAATATATTCAATTTGTATCAGATCAGATGATTTTATCTGTGGATGGACGCAAGCATTTTGTCTGGATAATCTTCCACTAATTCATTCCTGAAAACAAAAGTGCCCCTGAAGAAAGTTGAATTGATTCGGTTGGTTCGCTATTTTTGTGGTGGAGATTGATTGTGTTTTATATAAATCAGTCATAATTGTTGAGTCTAATTTATAGTTCTTATTTTTCCATTTTTTTTGCTTTATTATAATTTCAGAATTCGTAATTTTATAGTCAAATTCAGTTTCCCACCACTGTGGGGGCTGTTGATTCCGCCTTTATCGTTGCATGCGCATGCATGAACATGCTGTCATGCACAAATATTAGGTGTTTCTTTCTAAATGCATGGACTCGCAGGGTCATAAATTCCCTTTCTAATAATTTTACTGCTGAATGTTTTCTCCTTTTTTTACAATCTTTTCAATCTTCCTACAGATAATTTTATTTTAATTTTTGTTTATTTTATGTCAGTAGAAAAGTCAGGTTTTTCTATTTTTTCTCTTTTCAATCTTTAATATGTTACAATTTTTTCAATCCAATTTATCACACAAAATAAATTAATTTTATTTTTAAAAATTTTGAATAGCTTTTTGTTGAATGGAAATCAAATTAAGTGAGAAATGATAGAGTTATCACAAATAAATAATAATAATAATAATAAAAAAAAGTAAAATAAGCGGGATTTCAATTTATCACAAATAGGTGGAATTATTATTCTTTCACAAATAATATATATATATATATATAAAATAGTCTAAAATTATTATTTTATCCTTAAATTTCATTCATCAAACCTCGATATCTCTTTATCCCATAATAAGAATTTTTTTTTAAAATCTTATTGTTTAGTTAAAAAAAAAATCTCAAATTTATTTTTTTAAATGAAAATAAAATAATTATTTTAAATTATGCATATGGGTATTATTGTCAATTTATGTTTTTCATTCACATTCGTATTTTTACCAAATATTAGAATAAAAATGAATAATTATTCCAATTTTAAATTTCGGATTAATCAAAACACTAGAAATAGAATCATTTAATTAATTTTCATTCAAAAAAAAAAAAATAGAAACAAAATATTCATTTTCATTTCTTACTCTCATACCAAACACTCATTTAATGAAATTATAATTTCAAATCATAAGAATAACTAAATCAAGAAACACAATCATGATGTAATTAGGATTCGTATAGATGTTGTTTCTCAAATAAAGATTTTAAAATTTAATAAAATGAGTTAAAAAACGAATAAACATTTTAATTAAAAAATCTATCAATTTAATGATATAATATACAACATCAATAAAAAATTGTAACATTATCTTAGAAATTAAGAATAAAATAAGCATAATTAGAAACTCTAACAACTATCTAATTACCTCTATTCTAACTAAATGTTTGAATATAAGTTAAATATCATTTTTTAACTATTTTTTATTTTACAATAATGGAGATTATTTTTTCGAAATAGTAAGTATTTTCGGCTTTTTAGTTCAATTATTCTACATAAATTTAAAACTTTTTTATTTCCTTTTACGAATATTATTATCAAATTTTAAATATTTTTTCTCTATTAAAAATATCTCACCTCCTTGACGACGTGGATTTTTATGATTGGCCAGATTCAGCTGCCGATAAAGAGTTGTAATGAAATAAGAACTCGAAGGCGGTGATCGGATCAAATCTCTTTATATAGAAGGTCTATTCAAAGTCTGATCCCAAAATCCACTGGTGGGGACTGGATCCTGTGCGGTTCGGCTCACGACTTTTACTCTTCTTTTAGGGTTTCGATTCATCTCCCAGAGATATCATGCCTGCAAAATCTGGTTGCTCTGTTTACATTGGTAAGTTTCGATAAATTCTTTTTCCCGTTCTAGAAATTGATTTTAGACTGTCACTCGTCGGAGAAATTTTGATTCAGGGTGCAATTTCAGTTGATGGATGTTTGATGGGGAAGTTTTATAGGAAACTTGATTTTCCGAGAATGTTATTTTCTAGGAAATGTTTCCGTTGGAACAAGAGGATTCTTGGAGAGAAGTTGGTTGATTTGGTTATTTTGCTGTTTTATGGTGGAGAGAATTATGGTTTTTTTTTAATCAATTACTCATGATAGTAGTTTTTGTTGTTTCATCCCTACTTGTTACCCTTTCTTTACTTTCCGAGAAATTCCCTTTTTTTTATATTACTCTAGATCGTATATACCGCATTTGTATATTTAAACAAAAAAAATATATATTCAATTTGTATCAGATCAGATGATTTTATCTGTGGATCGACGCAAGCATTTTGTCTCGATAATCTTCCGCTAATTCATTCCTGAAAACAAAAGTGCCCCTGAAGAAAGTTGAATTGATTTGGTTGTTTCGCTATTTTTGTGGTGGAGATTGATTGTGTTTTGTATAAATCAGTCATAATTGTTGAGTCTAATTTATAGTTCTTAATTTTCCTTTTTTTTTTTTGTTTTATTATAATTTCAGAATGCGTGATTTTATCTGCAGTTCGGAGAACATTTTGATTTAAGGTGTAATTTGACTTGAGGTTGTTGTATGAAGAGAACTTGTGAGATATTTTCACACTACACCGGAAATTCATTTTTACCAGAAAGATTTTTTCCCTGGGAAAGTGTCTGAAGCTGTCTTATGTTAGATTTTTTATGTTTCTGTACAAATATTCATTGTGGTCCATATTTCTACTACTTTTGATTTTTTGGTCAAACGAGACGCTTGATTTTTGGAGAAAATAATTTTTCCAGGCAAGTGTTTCCATGGAAACACACTGATCTGATGGTGAAAATTTTGTTGATTTGGTTGTTTTGCTGCTTGTTCATGGAACAGTTAGGGTTTCATATAATATAGTCATAACTTTTTACTTTTTTCATTTGATTTCCATTATATATATATAATTTTCGCTTCAGTGGTAAATATGGAGATCTTGGATGTACATGATTTTGCACACTACACTCAATATTTTCTAAAAAGGTTTCAAAGATTGGTGGTGAATGGAGAAATTATTTGCGTGTTCTTTTCAGTTTTTATCCTTTCATTCTTTCATTTTTTCATTTGTATATCCTTGCATATTGGTGCTGATGTGGGTCATCCATTAGGTGATGTATATGCATCTTAGGAGGTACTTTCCATAAAACTTATTGCAACTTGCATAGTGTTTCTTTTTGGAATTACATATGTATTACAGTGGTTGGGGAGACTCATTTCTGATATAGCTTGGGAATATCTGGAAAGTTTTGTGTCAAAATATGCGGAGCTCACATTAAGCCTTGTTTGATAAGTGTTGGGATCAGGATTGGATTTCTCCAGCTATGGTGCTTATGGAGTGGACTTTGTTGCATGAAGTTTTTTGTGCATATGGTGGGCAGAACTGTTGACATGGGGATGTGCACACACTTTATTTGGAAGATGAACATAAGGTTTTTGATAGGAATGGAAACGATGAGGGGAATATAGAAAAACTTAGAAATGATTATTTTTTTAACACTATAATTCTAAGGAAATAATCAATGTCAATAAGCTTGATCAGATTCTTACTTAAGTGCTGAATGTGGGGATAACAAGTGGATGCCTAGAAAAGTTTGAATTCCATCATTCAAAAGCAACAAATTTGTGATGGGAGGGTTAAGATAGTTCCCATGTGCTAGGGATGCCCCTTTTTTGATTGGGTTATTTAATAATACTCTTATTTTCCTATCAAAAAATTAGGGTGGGGGGATGTTGGGGTTTGAAACGGATTTGCATGGTCAGTATAACATAGTATGAGAAAAGGCATATAAAATAACGACATGATCAAGTTGTGGTGAGTTGATTTGTGAATAGCATAATGAGAAGAACATGTAATTATTTGTTTGTTGGTTGAATGTGTTTGGATATAAATGTCAATGGTGGAGCCTTTTGTCTTTTTTTTTTTTTTTTTTTTTTTTTTTTTGGATGGTGGTGGGTTTGGTTGGGGACAGTAGAAGATTGCAAAATTTATTTAGGGAGGGACAAATTTGCAGATTTTCTTAAGGTAGCCTCATGGAAACCATAGAAGTTCTTTGAATTGAGTGACAGTGGGTTCAAATCTCTACAAATGCAATTTTCTTTTCTCTTCCTGAAATTTTCATGGGAGGCACTTGCCCTCCAGACTCAAGGTGGCTCTGCCACTGGAAATGCTAAGTGTCACACGCTAGAAACTTCTTGATAATATTGGATTATACGCTGTGCAAGAGTGTTATGGTTGCTAAAGTCAAGCTATTAGTTTTGTATTCTTCTTCTTCCTTTCTTTTTTCTATGGTTGAAAGATTTTTTTACATTGTTACTAACTGATTATTTTTATTACTTCTTTTCATCATCATCTCTCTCTCATATACTTGCAAACTAAAAGTACATGTTCATTAAGTTTCTTATTGTAAGATATGTGTCCAATGAAATGAATGTATTTGTTTCTGATATATATATACATAAAAGGGTCATATGTTTCTGAGAAATGAATAATAATTTGCAATTTTATAGTCAAATTCAGTTTCCCACCACTGTGGGGGCTGTTGATTCGGCCTTTATCGTTACATGTGCATGCATGAACATGCACAAATATTAGGTGTTTCTTTCTAAATGCATGGACTTGCACAGTCATAAATTCCTTTTCTAATAATTTTACTGCTGAATGTTTTCTACTTTTTTTACAATCTTTTCAATCTTCCTACAGCTTTTGTCTGCTGAACTGATTGATACTTACTGTTGCATAATCTTTGTCTTTTCTTTGCATAATGTTATTTATGTCTTTATGTTCAAGCTATTTTAATAGTCCATATTAATATGCTGTTTCATCATAACAAAAGGATATCCTGTTTTAATTTGGTTTTGATTTCTATTTTACATAGGTAATTTGGATGAGAGGGTAAGCGACAGGGTTTTGTATGATATTCTGATTCAGGCAGGGCGGGTGGTGGACTTGTACATTCCTCGTGACAAAGAAACTGACCGGCCCAAAGGTTTTGCCTTTGCTGAATATGAGACGGAGGAAATTGCAGATTATGCTGTCAAGCTATTCTCTGGCCTTGTGACACTGTACAATCGAACACTGAAATTTGCGGTGAGACCTCGTGATCTGTTGCTTCTACTTCCTAGCTATAGTCCCTAGTCTAATTGCTTTTTGGTAAATGCCTTGTTTGCTAGAAATAGTTACCTAGATTCTGTCATTTGGCTTAATTTTTATGTAGGATTAGGTTCTTTTGTTTATTTATTTATTTTTAACACATGGTAAATATATGGTAAGTGATGGAGGGTTAGTGCTATTTTGCATTATTTTCTATAAGATTTCTTAGCTTACGAATGTTGGGAGCCAAAACTTTTAGAGCGCTGGCCCAATAATCTCCTACATGGGGCTCTAGATAATGACAAATGAACTCTTCAAAACAGATTTCTGGGCAAGATAAGCCCTCGTCAGCAGCAATCACTCCCACATCAAATTCGTCCCTTGAACCAAAACCTCATCCTGTACCATTTAACAATATGGAAAATTCTCAACACTCCATGGGGTTAAGAACGCCTTGCAGATTAGCAGCTCACCCAGTAAATTATGCACAAGGTGATGTATCCTTCTTTAATTTTTTATTTTGTATGTCACCCTCATCCTTTTACTGTAGAAACACTCACAATGTTGGATCTTTTTACTTACATGCTGAACTTCCTTCTATTTTTGTCAGTGCCAGCATCCTCTGATACATTACACCAACCTAATAGGTATAGTTCACAACTTGATGGCCACAGTTATGACTACAGTCGAAGAGTTTTTGGGGCAACATTGGATAGCATTAGCCGCACTAGGTCAAGATACCATGATTCGAGTAACCCAATAACTTATCCCTCTTACTAATTTATCGCAGATTGATTAGGGAGGAACTCTCTTCTATGCCCTAGAATGGTAGTTTTTTATATTATTAGAGCGATTTAAGTAACATACCTGTTGTGTAATCTATAAGGTTAGTGAAAGATGACTAGCCATTTAGTTTTCTTATGTAGTTAATCATGCTAATTAGGTGTTCTGGTTTTGTTATTGTACTATGCTTATCATGGTTAGACTTTTGAAGTGGTTTTTCTTATTTTACTCATTCAAAGTATTTGAAACTTTCTATATCTTAAATGCAGCCATTTAGTTTTCTTATGTATTTAATCATGCTAATTAGGTGTTCTGGTTTTGTTATTGTACTATGCTATCATGGTTAGACTTTTGAAGTGGTTTTTCTTATTTTACTCATTCAAAGTATTTGAAGTTTTCTATATCTTAAATGTTTTTATATTAAGTTCAATTTTAGCTCTGATCGTATGGATCTATCCATTTTATGAGTGGTTGTGTCAAGAAAAACCCTACACATTCTAGCTCATGTAGAACTCTACTCTTAGGCAAGGATAAAAATATCAGTTTTGATAGATATATCTTGAATTTTATAGATATATCGAGATATATTGGGAAATTATCAACTGAAATTTTGAAGAAAATATCGATGAGATGGAAATGGATAAACCTTGTATTGAAGAATGATATATGTATAATTATTTTTCATTTTTAAAAATATTTATAATTTCATTTGTTAATTACTATACAAGACTTTTGATTTCTATATTTTTAATAATAAATTAAAAGGAATTTGAAAATAAGATAATTAAATTTAATTCATTTATTATACTTAATTAATTTTTTACAAAAATGTTAAAGATTTAAGTATACATATTGTATATATATATTATATAGTCACTTTTATGTAACAAGTGCAAGTTACATTAAGTGGAACAATGCACTGGAATATCCTAATAAGTGGGAAACAATCCCAATAAATGTAAAAAGATTTGAAAATTTTGGTTGAAGGATATTTTTTAAGTATATGTTATGTCGGGGTTGCTGACTTTTGGTGACATTTTAGTATTGCTCTTAAGCAATGTTATGTGGAACTTTCCAAGCTTGACAATCGTCCACAAAATAGCAGAAACTTACACTAGAACTGGTGCATGACTGGAAGCTCTCTCCTAGCCACTCGGTAGGGCTTCATCTCTCCCTATTGACAAACCAAACAGGGGAAATGAAGGCTTAGTTTGGGAAGTATTTTACAAAACAGTTCTAAAGAATATTTATTTAGAACAGTTTTTAAAAGCTATTCTCTAATATTATGTAAAACAAAAGTCTGTAATTTTATGTAGAACAAAAATCTGTTTCTAAACTTGAGTTGTCACTAACCTGTTTTAAATGCTTTTAAATGTGTTTTGAAAATAATTTTTATTTATAGTACTTTATTTTTAATCATTTTTTATATTTGTATAATTATTTTTTTAAACCATTCTTAGAAAACAAGTGAAAAATAATTAAAAACAACTAAAAGATGTTTGAAAACATTATGTTTTTTGTTTTTAATTGCAAAAAAACCATTATCTATCTTTTGATTGTCAAATATGTTTTATGTTTTTTTTTTAATCTTGGGAACATAAACATGTTTTCGAAAAACAGTTACCCAACAGGGTTGAAACTTAAAGAATTCTTGTCACTGAACTATCTAATTAAGAGTGTATATTGTTTTGAATGTTGGATCCACTCTATTCCCAGGAACAAGATGCTCAGGTTAGGTATTTGAATGGACACATGATTTCAAGTTGATGGGCCATCCTGGTCATATATGGCTTTGGCTTGCATTAGGCTCACTTATCAGGTCATATATCAAGTTGATTTTGAGTACTTAATTACCAAATTGATTGTCTAAATCTATTATTTCTATAATTTCAAGATGAAACTATATAGGTTTTCTTCCATTTTTCCCCTTTTCTGTGTCTGAATCTTATTCGACTTCCTAACAAATCATTTTGTTGCCATATATTAATTCTTGCCACTACAACCATTGTCCCTCCTCAGTTCTGTCTGATCCAGGCAATATTTTATATGGCACAAATATTGTCCTAGTCACTTCAGTCTACTGACTATCCCAATGGTTGAACTGCTATCTCAACTTGATGTTGAGTTTAAGTATGAATAATAATTATGTTACATAAGCTATGTTATGCTAAATAGATGACCTGTGATGAATGGTAGTGGAATTAATGATCTACATTGCATGAGAAGAATCGTAGAGATACTGAAAAATGATAACATTAGAAGGGGCGAGAAGGCTCAGTTTAGGGTCTTGATCTGGGAAAATTTGGAACAACATAGATATCTTCTTCAAGGGTCCTAAACTCATGGTGATTATTTATAAACTAGCCTTATTTGAATTGAGCCAATCCCATTCAATAAAGTCAGTGCGCAAAAGAACCAATTACTTGGTGGAAGCATGTTTGAAAAACTGACTGTTGCATATTGGAATTCTAAGCTTTGAGTTTGGATCAAAGCTATCTTTGCTTTATTTGTGCACAAAAATTTGTAGTTTGGCAATTTAAAGTTAAAGATGCAGCAAAGAATTTGCTTGTTCTTTGATTCAAGAATGGGTTTACAAGCCTCTGTATTTCTCTGTTCTATCCATATGGCAGAACAATCTCTATTTTCCTCTGTTTTCTTCAACCTAGCTACTGGAATTTAAAGTGTTTAGATCTTGTTTCTGGCCTTCTGGGTGTTGGGTTGGCCTCTTTTTAGGCTTCTGCTACGGTTCTACAAATTTAGGCCATGTTTTCTTATCCTTCAACGTTGGAAAATCCAATATTAGTTGAATTATCTTGGTAAGGGTTTTTTTTTTTTTAATAGAAGGTATTTGGTGCACTTCTTACTGTTTTAGGCTTCTTTCTTGATCTTTCAAGCTCCTACCATTCTATGATATTGAATTATCTCTTTTGATACCATATTGGTAAGTTGATTGAATAAGGTTACCACATGTCTAGAGATACTCAGATGTTTGATACTAAATTAATAAACTATCAGTTTCTTTGTTAATTATGTTCGGTGATCCCAATGTAACATGTCAGTTTCGGTACTGAAAAATCAGTAGCATAAGATGATTCTTCTACTTCCAACACGGAAACCTAAAAGCTAAAGAAAAGAAAAGAAATGAAAAACCCAAGGAAATGTTTTGGTAGCAAATACGTACAATGAGGACTCAAAATTTGGATCCTTAAAGTGTACGATTTTAATGGGGTTTGGTAAATCGATTTGATGATTTAATATAACTTAATGATTTAATTTAAGTTATTAAGTATGTTAAGGATATTTGATAAATTAATTTAATATTATAATTTAAAGTTTAAAATGAATTAAGGTGATAAAGTAAAAATAAATAACTTATTTTTAATTTTAAATGTTTTTTATTTTATTTATCCATATTTAGTGAAAGTTTTTTTTTACATTCATAATTCTATAACATTTTTGTATCTACAATATTTTTAACATGGATGTTCAATGTTTAAAATTAATGATGGTAAATATTAATTAAAATTAGTAAAGATAAATATTAGTTAAAATTAATAAGGGTAAATATGTTAATTTAATGTCTCAGAAAATATTTTAAGTTAATTTTATAAAATAATTTTGGAATTAAAGTAAAAATTAAGTAGTAAATTATAAGTCAATGACTTAAAAATAGGATAAATATTAAAATTAATGAGTAAATATGTTAATTTAATAATTTAGGAAAAAATTTAAGTTAACTTTATTATATATATATATATAAAGACTTTTAAGTGATAAATTTAAGTTTTTAGTTTAGTTCTAAGTCTTTTTTTTTTTTTTTTTTAAGAAAGTAATAAATTTTAAGTCAAAATAAAAATTAAGTGATAAATTATAAGTCAATAACTTAAAAATAGGATAAATATTAGTGAGTAAATATGTTATTTTAATAATTTAGAAAAAAAAATTAAGTTAATTTTATTATAAAAAAAAAAAAAAAGAGTTGGAACTAAAATAAAATTATGTAATAAATTTTAAGTCAATGACTTAAAAATAATTTAACTTAAAGTCAATAGAAATATATAAAAATATTAAATTTTAACCAAATCCTTTGAATGTGAATTATTGAAAGTAAAGGAATTTTAACTACAAAAGAAATAGAATTAAGTTGCAAAGAAAATAGGACTTAGTACATGGCATTTAGGTGCAAAATAATGAGTGTTCTTGGGTAGCATTAAAAAGTACCTTTTCGATACAACCAACAGACCCAAAGGAGAAAAAATGCACATTTTAACATAAAAGGACAGACAATTCAAAAATAACATCGCCTTATTTATCATATGCAGTCCTTGGCAAATTCTGCAATGCTTATGATTTTGATAGTATAAGATTCCACTTAAAATTTTTCTGCTTAAAACCATTTTTTCCTTTTGACTCATAGGGTCACTATGAGAGCCCTTGTGTTTTTGCAAGTCTTCCCTACTTGAAAACCATTGTCCCTCTTCCTTTTTGTGATTCATCATGAGGTTCTATTTGAATCACAGAAAGTACCAGAAAAGGATAATTAAGTTTGTTTGGATAGCAGGAAATCCCCTTCTCTAACTTCAATTGTTTCACCGTTGGAAATTTGATTGTGTTACCACTCTTATGAAAGAGAATTTTCAGGAGAAATAGCATTGATATTTCTTTTATTCCACCAAATCTTTTCTGTTGCACAACCCATTTTCTAGGATGAAATCACAACTGTATGTTACAATTGAGTAGCTAATATGTCTAGGCATGTCATCAACTAGAGTAGCTCCCAGCCAAGTATGCTAGAGGCCCTACAATGGCAGCATTGATATATGTAGCAGGCTCCGAGTGGCTGTAATCAGTCCGGTCATCAGGGAAGCCATCGTTCTGGTTTGGGCCTCCGACAATGGCTCCGGTGAGGATGTTAGGGTTAGGGTTTGACGTGTAGAAGAAAGACTGGAAGCCACTGTCGCAACCTATGGCCTCAGGATGACTGGCCTTGGAGGGAATGGAGGCGCCTCTGTGGTGAATTCTCTTTGGGAAGTTTGCCCCAAACCCTACCATGTAGGACATCTTCAATGGATTCTCCCCTAAAATGTAGTCCACCTGAAAATTTTTTCAGGGTTAGTACAAGGAAGCAAATATATACAGCTAATAAATAAATAAATAAATAAATAAATAATCTCATTGCAATGATATTTTCTATATTAGTGATTGAACCACCACCAAATGGAAACTAAGAAGAGAAAAAGAACATGCCTGTTGCTTTGCAAGGTTCCTCAAAGTAGCAGAGCTGACCCTGACGCTCCCACAATTAAAGGTGTGCTTTGAGGCTGTCATATACTTGGCATATGTGCTGAGCAAGAATGTTATTGATGTCACGTACTGTAAATTACTCTGAGCCAGCTTGAACATCAGCCCTCCTACATATTTCCCACATCAAAACCATCACCAACATTTTCCACAAAAAAACATACAAATATAAATTTAAACACTAAACGTTCCCTAAAAAAATAAAAAAAATAAAAATCAATATTCACCCTTAGACTTCGTTCCTGTCTACAATTGATTTTAGCTTGTGATACTGAGCGATAGGAGAACTAGAAGTAGAAGTTAATTTTGTTTCAATATTTTTTTAATTTTTTAGATGTTTGTATTCTAAAACTACATTTTATGGAAAATTAAGTTAATTTTAACTTTTTTTTTTTAAAAGAAATTTTATTAAGGTGATCTTTATTTTTTTATTTAATTTTAAATGGAATTTAAAATTAAATAGTGCTTAATTGGTTATTTGTTTTTGTAATATTTTATTTTTATTAAGCATTAAAAAATAAAGAAAAACTTGTGTTATTTTTTTTATTTAGAAAAAGTTAAATATTTTGTATTTTTCTATTTGAAAAAAATTTATAATACATAAGTAAAAAAATAAATAATTTAAAGTTTAAAAAGTAAATTGTTTTAAGCAAAAATTTGAAAAACAAACACTTACATCTAAACCTATTTCTCATATTCAAGTTGGAGAAAAGAAAAATATAAGAGCTATTAAAAAATCAATTTTTAATTTTTAAGAATTTTTTTCCACTTATATTCTTTATATTTCCATTTTTTCATAAACTTTTACAAAAAAAGAAATGTCAAATTTTTTTATACAAAAAAAACTATCATATTTCAAAACCAAACTATCAAAAAATTATTTTTAGCCTAAAATTTTTTAAAATTAGAAGACTCTTTTGCATCTTTAACAAAAAATTATTTTTAATAACAATTTCCAAACCGCTCTCCATAAAAAATATAGACCAACTGCGCAATTATTATATATACCTTGTGTGTAACTAGTACTTGAAGAAGGAGAATTGGGGAGGATTCTACACATGAAGTCCTCAGCTTGTTGCTTGAATGACTCAACACGCTTATCGTTACCAATTAAAGCTCTCTGCAAGACAAAGTTGATTTTTATCTTCATTATTTTCGTCAACATTTTTCTAATAATAATTTTTTTTAGTAATTATTTATGTATTTATTTTATACCCGTGATAGCAGGACTCGGGCGCCGGCCAGTTTGTTGTCCCAGCTGAAGATGTCACTGGCATCGTTGGCTCCCAGGGACTGTAAGAAATTGAGGTATGAAGCATCGTTTGTTGCCCTCCAAAGCCATGCCGCTCCCCATAGTAGCTCATCCTATCGAAACAATATTGGAAATTATTCTATTCTATTCTCCTTTATGAATATATATAAATTATATTACATATAAATAAATGTGGCTGCCGATTCATTGGGTTGGCCCACCCTGCATATTTGTAAAAAGTATTTGATTGGCCCAACTCTTTCTAGCCCATATTCGTCATTGCAAAAGCAGCCCATTTTAGCACATGACCACTTTTTTCACACAGACACATATAGGCCTGTTTGAAATCTACAACGTGGCCAAGCCCAGTTTAAACCAGATGGGCCCAATGGAGAACTACCCTGAATATGAGAACTTACCTTATACCCAGAATACGAACAGTAGAATGGGCAGACAGCTGACCCAAGAGAGTCACTATAAGCCCCTCTATACTGCATTGCAAACTGCATCACCTTCTTTGCAGTTGCCAAGAGCAACCTTGAATACTTAGGATCAACTTTCCGGAAAACCATGGACGCAGCAGCCAATGCAGCTGCAGTCTCTCCCGCCACATCCGAGCCAGGGTTCCTAGGCGACACCGAGTACACTGTTCGGACCGTGTCCATGTCCTCCGGCCTCTCCCAGCACTTGTGGTCGGCAGTGGGATCCCCAACCCCGACATAGAGAGTGTTGGGGGTAGTCGTTGCACACTTGATGAGGTAGTCCGTAGCCCAGCGGATGGCGGCCCGCGAGTTTTGTAGCTGGGGCCCCATCCGCTTGCCGTATTCTAGGGTGCCCCATGACAGCATGGTGGTGGAGAAGGCCATGGGAAAGTTGAACTTCACATTGTCACCCGCGTCGTAGTAGCCACCGGTTAAATCAACCTGTCATGAAAAGTTTGATGAGATTGGAGAGAGTATTAAAACCAAAATCCAAGGTTTAAGTTGGGTATAAGTGCAGCAAAATGAGGTTATTAAACTTAAATGCCATGTTTGGTTCCCAAGAAAATGGGAGGGAAGGAAGGGGAATTTAGCATTTGATAATTACCATTCGGGTGATGGTAGACTAAAACAATCATTTAAAGTGGGCGATTAGTCAGGCAACAAATATCCGCTGAAATGGTGGAAACCCCTGATCTATATGCATATGGGATAATGTAGAATCCAAGTTCCACTTTTCCCTTTTGATTTTCTCTAGAAATCTTTTGACCCTAACCTTTGACTTCAAAAATTCAAACAAAACGTCCATAGTTAAGAACAAAATCAACTATCGTTTGATTTGAAATTAGAGAGAAAGGACAGTTACAAGTTTACAACACTTAACGGGAAAAATATATATATAAAATAACAATATTTAATAATTTATTCATAAAAAATAAAATAAAATATTAAAGAAATGATGAAAGAAATTGTAGTTGTAGAGATGAAATGCGAGGGGGGAAAAAAAACAAAAGGACAAAGAAACGTACATGGGCAAGAGAGCCATCAGAGAGGCCAGAGTTGGACCTCCAAGTCATCTGTTGGCCGGCGGGGAGCCTCCCAGACCTTTGCCCCTGAAAGAACAATAGGGACTTTGCTAGGGCATCTTTGTAGTTAGGGTGCCCTAGGGAAGGGCACCCCAAGAGCACCAGAGTGAAGAAGAACAAAAACAAGAGGCATGGAGAAGAAGCTCCCTTTCTCATTGCCATGATAAGTTGACACAAAATGTGAACTTTTAGGGCAAATGGGTATTAGCCTATGACTTTGATTCCACAATGGACATGCCCTTATATAGAAGGGGGTGTGTCCCCAATCACTACCGCAAAATTAGGCTTTCCTTTCAAGGCTTTGCTTTAGTTTATTGTTGATAAGTTATTGGGTTTTGAATTTGGGGTTTGGACTTCGGGTTTTTAGACATGTTGTCTTCCATTTTAGGTTTCGAATGATGAAAAAATAAAAGGAAAGAAAGGGAGTCCATGCAAATTTGCATATGGTTGAGTTGTTGGATATGGACCTAACTCCTGAGTTGACTCAGTGATTGATTGGTTTGTTTGTAGCCTATTTTAATCTCTTTGACAATTTAAGGTCACTTTTTGACCTATTGCATGTCCTTATATGTTGGAAAGAGAAATGAGAAATGAATTTAATAATTCTAATTCTTGTTTGAATGCATATAGAAATATAAGTTACAATGATAATTTATTTTTATTTTAATGTTAAATAAAAAATGAATGAAAATAAAAAATAAATAAATAAATAAAATGTTAATAATATTTGTATATATAGTTTAAAATAATTTTTAAATTTTTATTTTTATTTTTATTTATAAAAGCTCACAATTTGAAATAATTTGAAATCTCACTTATGAAATAAAATAATTTTTTATTTTATTCTCATCATCATTTAAGTTATCTAAATATGAGAAAGAAAAAAGAAATAAAATGTTAATTCCTAATCCCCATTTTTATATATCAAACACGACTTGAAAATAGTATATGTGAACGGGTTGGGACTGATAAAGGAAATGAGAAATATGAGAAAGTGGATTTTCACACTTACTCTATTTAAAATAATAAAAAATATTAAATTTTTTACTTCACTAAAATATTAAAACTCATAAATGACTCAATTTAAAGAGGGGCCGTTACATTCTCATCTAGAAGCAATTCCCACAAAATAGCCTTAATCATCGATAACATTTGACCCATTCATTCACACTTCGCCGAGTCAACTCAGTCGAGTTCTTCCACCGTCATCTATTGCTCTTAGACCTAAACTCGCGGAAAAATATTAACAACGTATTTTTAAAATTTTCAACCACTCCACACCATTCGATCACCATCAAACGGTGCCAGATGCGGCACCACCATTACCACCAAACACCAGCAACACACAAAATCACAAAATTAACCATAATGAAATGACACTTAACGTGCCAGGCTTATGCCCGACCACCCATCAAAATTGCTGGTTGATGGGTAAAAAGAATGGCTTAAATTTTGGTCCTTTTCGGTTAGGGTTACAAACACTAACCGAAAAAACCGCTATTGTAACGGCTACTTTATAACTATCATTATTATTTTTAAAATTTTTAAAGAAATAAATTTGGGGAAAGCGAGAATGGCGGGAAAAGAGGGCCATGGATGGCGCTACGAAATCGGCGAGGAGAAAAGAATGGAGAGTGAAGAGTGTGGGGATGAATAATTGGTTGCTTTTTAGGGGTATGTTGCTTTCATTTGATTCTCTTTCTTGGGATTTCCTCTTATCCACTTTCTTCCCATGCTTTAAGACTAAGACATTTTGATTTTTGATTTTTATTTTTTTAATTTTGAAGTGGGGTAATGGAGGGGTTTGGCCTATTTTTCTTGAAAGTTAGGTGTTGATTTGATAAGAATTCTAAACGGTGGGGATGATGGGTTGAATTTGATTATATTGGTACCTAACTTTATAAGAAAGTGATAATGAATTTTTATTTTCAAAACTTTTTTAGGATTATGAGTATGAGGGATTTTGAAAACGCTTTCAATTTTAAAAAATATTTTTAAAAAATTTTTAGGTGTTTAATAAAATTTAGGAAATATTTTAAAATTTTGAAAAATCACGTAATATTAAAAAATCACTTGTAAAAAACATTTGATAGAATATTTGAGGATAAATATTGTCAAATATACTATAAATTTATATTTGAAAATTATTTTTTAAAAATATTTTTTATTAAGAAACAATCATATTTTCTTTATTTTTTAAGATTTAATATTTTGAAATGTAAATAAATAAAATTGAGAAATATAGAATTTGTTTAATAACATTTTTAAAACAGTTTCTAAAATTCTCAAAAATAGTTTTGGTTGTTTTTTAGAAACAAAATTATATATAAGAATCTAAATATGTTAGTAAAATTTTGAAAAATATGTAAAATTATTTTATTTTTGCTATTGCATTTAACAATAATAAATCAAAGAAATTTCGGCCCGAAAGAACAAAAAAGATAAAAAAAAAAAAAAAAAAAAAAAAAAAAAAAAAAAAAAAACCCATTTAGAGCTAATCTCATACCCATTAATTAAGGTAAAGTAGGTCAACATAAAACCAATCTTTTTGTATCCATTCCACATAAACTTTATCATAAATTAGGATTAATGTAAATTTGTTAATGATTACGTCTAAGGGTGTGTGACACACATTACATTTCCCTTTACTTTTGTCATCGAGCCTTGCATTTTTTTCGGCGCATGGAATTGGGACTTGATCCTCTTTTGCATCCTTTCTTCCATTCTTACTAATTTATCCAATTTTAGGCTATACATGCCGTAATAATTGGCTTCTTAACTGGGGGATGGGTATTTTATATATTTAATACATATAACATGAACTTCTATTTTTTTTTTTTTAATATAATATTTCAAAAAATTGGAAAAATATTACATCATGGGAACTTGGTTTTGGTATTATTTATTTATTATGATTTTCAAGTGGGAATGCCGATAAAAAAAAAGTTGGAAATTTAGAGGAAATTTGGTACAATTTAACACTTATTAGTTAATGACTTAAATTAGTTTTAAGTTGAATTATATTTAAGTTATTAACTTAAAATTTATTACTTAATTCTTATTTTAAGTATTAAAATTATTTGATAAAATTAATTTTAATTTTATTATAAATCATTAAATTAACATATTTATTTTATTATAATTGAAGTAAAAACAAAAGTGAATAACAGTGGAGGTCTTAAAATAGCAAAGAAGATCAATGATGAAAGTAATTAAGATAAATTGGGGTAAAAAAGTAAAATGAAAATATAGACTCAGTGATAAATATTTATTTCTATTTATTACTTAAAGTATTTTTTGAGTTTAAGTAACACAATCAAGTTATTTTAGTAAACACTTAATTTATTTAATTATTTAAATTAAGTTATTAAATGATTTAAGTTATTAAATTTGTTTATCAAATGCTCACTTATTTTATTTATTTATAGTTAAATTTTAATTTTTTTAAATATTAAATTTTTATTTATTTATTCATTATAACTCCGAGGGTAGTAAATAAAAAAGTCCGACCCATGTTTTTCTAAAATATATTATAAAACATAAAAAACAAAATATCTGTCAATTAAGATGAAGTAATGGCATATAAAACAACTCATTTAAGATGTGAAAGCAACATTACTTGTTGAATTAATCGGATAAAATAATAATACAAATCAAATACTTTACCCTTTTTTGAAAAATAAAGAAAATAAAAAATTGTTGATTTCCCACTACTCAAAACCCAGACACGGTTCCAAGAATCCCACACAGTACACCATGAAACAGCACACTTTCTTATAAACCCTAGTCAAACCCACCAATATTTGCTCTTAAAAAAATGGGTTGATTAGATAAAAAGCCAAGAATAATCCTACCCATCATCACTGGAGATCCCTTTGGGACAATGCTTTAGTGTCAAATTAAAGGGTTTGAATGTTGAAATAACAGAGATTTTATCAACTATAAATAATAGAAATGAATGATTCTCACGTCTTTTAATGCATTGCATTGTGTTTAGTGTTATGAATTTAATTAATGTATGGTATCCAAATCTTGATTCTTACTCTAAATTGATAATCAATATCATGGGGGGATATTGCTTCAAGTTTGCTTTGATTTGGTGGCATGCATGCATACAAGTCCATTCAACCAAGTCAAGGTTGCATGAACTTGTGTTTTTAGTTGTTGAATTGATTGTTTTTTCTTGGTATTTTCCCATCTTGTTTTTGAAGACCCTAATCCATATGGGATTTTCTTGGTTTATTTTTTTATAGCTCTCTTTGGGAATATTAATAAATTTAGGTTGGCAAGATATGATAGTATGCTTATCTTAGGATTTAGGATATA